>PVLA01002730.1:0-194404 GCA_004027455.1 Hydrochoerus hydrochaeris | reverse complement strand
CAAAGTCTAAATGGATCAAAGACCTCAATATTAAAGCAGAAACACTAAATCTACTGGAAGACAAGGTAGGTAGAATTCTTGGAGACATAGGGGTAGGCAGAGAATTCATGAACCAAACGCAAACTGCACGGGAAACACTTCAAAGAATCAACAAATGGGATCTCACATTATTGAAAAGTTTCTGAACTTCAAAGGAAATCACCAACAGTGTGAAAAGAAAACCAACAGAGTGGGAAAAATTTTAACCAGCAACCCCTCAGACAAAGGACTTGTGTCCAGGACGTATAAAGAATTGAAAAACATCAAGCCCCCCAAATTCAAAGATCCTCTCCAAAAATGGGCATCTGAGATGAACACACAGTTCTCAGAGAAAGATATATAAATGGCAAATAAATACATGAAGAAATGTTTGCCATCACTGGTTATTCAAAAAATTCAAATTAAAACATCATTGAGATTCCACCTTACTCCGGAAAGAATAGCTGCCATCAAGAAATCAACTGATAACAAATGTTGACGAGCCTGCAGGGAAAAAGGAACACTGCTCCACTGTTGGTGGGAATGTAGACTAGTGCAACCATTATGGAAATCCATATGGAGAATTCTCAGAAGACTAGGATTGGAAGCCCCATTCAATCCAGCTATTGCCCTCCTGGGTATTTTCCCCAAAGAACTGAAAAGTTCATATCACAGTGACATATGTGCACCCATGTTCATAGTTGCACAATTTGTGATAGCTAAATCCTGGAAACAACCAGGATGCCCATCAACTGCAGAGTGGATGAAAAAGATGTGGCATTTTTATACAATGGAATATTACTCAGCTATAAAAAAGGATGATCTTGAGGCCTTCATAGGCAAATGGAGACAACTTGAGGCTATCCTCATTAGTGAAATAAATAAGAATCATATTTATAAACATCATATTGTGTCTCTAGTGTAAAAAGTAAATAAGAACTACAAGAGTAATAAAACCAAAATGTGTAATTGCTATTGTAAAAAAGAGAGGAAAAGAAAGTGCTCTAAGGGATATAACTGCATGAAAGTTTGAGTGTGTAAAATAGATGACATATTGCTGAATCTTTGTTGGATCTTTGAGCAAAACTGTTTGTAGTCTGACTGTTTTAATATTTACTATGTACCCTTTAACTTTGTAACTTGAACAATTACATCCAAGATGACAATACATAATTTATAAATTACTGATTTCTTAGTGGGGCTTTTACTCATTCTCCTTTATCTTTCTTTCTTTTAGAATTCTGTATTATTGCTACCCTTTTTTGTTTTGTTTCTTTTTTCTTCTCTTTAAATAAAATTTTTAAAATGTATAATTGCTATTGTAAAAACAAAGAGGAAATAGGAAGCACTATAAAAGATATAGCTGCATGTATGTTTAGATGTGTGGGATTGATGACCATATTTCTAGGTTCTTGTTGGATTGTTGAACAGATCTGTTTGCACTCTCACTGCTTAAGTGTCCACTTTGTGTGCTTTAATCCTGTAACTTGAATAACTATTTCTAAAAGAACAATGTGTAATGTATCAACTAGTGATGTGTTACTATTTATCTTCTTTTCTTGAAATTCTGTAATATTTCTACCTTTTTCCTGTTTTTTTTCTCTTTAAATAAAAAAAAATGAAAAAAAAAAAAAAAAGAATTCTGGCCTGTGGGCAGAACAGGTGTTGGCCTTGTGTGCTGTGGTTTGAGTTGTCCCCAAAAGTTCATATGTTGGAAAATTATTCCCAAGTTCAATAATGTTGGGAGGTGGGGCATAAAATGAAGCAATTACATTATGAGAGCTCTGCCATTCATTAATTAATGCCTTTGTTGTTGGGAATGTAATATGGTACAGCTACTTTGAAAGATGGGTTGTCAGCTTTTTTTCAAAATTAAATATAACCATGTGACTCAGAAATTCTATCCCAACTAAACTACTTAATAGAAATAAAAACATATGTCCATACAGAGACTTGTATGCCAACATTTATAACAGCTTTATTCATGATGTCCCCCTAATCTGACGACTCAAATAAATGTCCATCAGGTGGTAAAGTGGATATATGAAACAATTTATTCATGCCAATTTATAGTACTATTCAGCAATACAACAAAGAAAAAAATACCTGCACATTCTACAAAATAATGCAGACCACAAAAACATTATGTTAAGTGAAAGAACTTGGATGCAAAAACCCATATATTACATGAGTCCATTTATATGAAATGTCCAGGTAAATCTATAAAGCAGTTCAGTGGCTGCCTGGAGTTGGGGATAGGAATAGAGCACAACTGCACATGCATACTAATCTTTTGGAGATTTGATGGAAATGTCCTAAAAGTGGATTGTGGCAAAGGTTATACAACTTTATAAACTTAGTAAAAGTCATTGACTCATACCCTTGAAATGGATAACTTCTGGCATGTAAACTGTTTCTCATTGTTATTGTGTTATTCATTGTTATTGTTATTCTGAGATAGGTCAGGCTGGCCTTGAATTGATTATGTTGCTCAGACTCACCTCAAACCTATACTCCTTCTGCCTTAGCCCTTGCAGTTCTGGGTTTGGAGGCTTACACCACTACCCCCAGTTTAAGTTATTTTATGAAATTTTTAGTGATTAAATGAGTGTAACGTATGGGTAGTGGCTAGCATTTTGTTCTTAAAAATGATAGTAGTCTTTGAGGATATATTTAATCTTCTAGACTCATCCCTAATGCCTCAGAAGGCAAGGATGACAATTGGTTGCAATCTGGTATGTACTCTGAATGCTTACTATGTTCAGGTTCTGTGCTGTGTACACAACCTCCTTTTATCCTCATAAGAATTCCTTGACAGGCAGTGAAATAAGCCTAGGAAGACAAGGAAATGGAAACTTCATTAAGGCCACAGGACCAGATCATGAAGATTCTTATATCCAACAAATCTGAAACTGTCTCAATGTGTTCAGAACCTTAAAGCTCTAAACTTCTAGCTGGTCCTGGGTTCAGCTGGATGGCTGTCATCTAGAACATCTGCAACAAGTCTTCTATGGAGCTCCTTTGGCTGGTGGAGGGCAGGCGGGAAGGATAGGGCAGTGGAGAGGGGATGAGCAGCAGACAGCTCTCACTCCTTTCCTCCTGTAAATGTCCAGCTAGAGCTGCTGGTCTTTTATCCTGATTATACATACAAGGATCTTCAGTAAATGATTCATTCTAAACATTGAAGACTGCTGAGCAAAAAGTAACAAGAACCACTGTTTTAAATAGTATTAAGTAGAATTCTGGTATAGTAATTTAAAACAAATTTACTTATAGACTTGATGTAGTAATTCATAGGGGCAAGATTACCATTGGTCCTGGACATACTTTGCATTCATGTTTTCTCTCTCTCTTTTTTTTTAATCGGTACCAGGGATTGAACTCACAACCATGCCCTTGTGAGGCAGGTGCTTATGCCGCTGAGCTAAATCCCCAGCCCTGCATTCATGTTTTCTTGGCTCCTCCAAATTTGACGAATGCTGTAGTCTAGGTCTTTATTTCATCATTTTTCACCTATGTCTTTAGTTTGAAGGGGCTAAATAGCACTTGGGATATGTTTTCCATTTTCAATAGGGATATAAAGATTTCAGAATTTGATAGAGTGCCTTTTTCCCTAAATGAATCTTTTCTCATCTTGTAAAGATATCATGGAAAAATATTTTATTTTCTTTGTGTCCAGGCTAGAAATTACTAAATAAGTTGAAAGTACCATAAATCCTACTATTTTGCTCACTTGAGGTTTTTATAGGCCCCCTAATGCCTATGTACCCCTCTAATGGTTTGTCATCAAGCATAGCTTTTATGGGTACAGCTTTGTCCACTTCTGCTTGCTTAGAAGTAACACTGGGAAGTAACAAGAGTGGTGCTAGAAATCAGAAGGCAGGATTTCCTTTTTGGCCCTCATGTTTACCATGATTCTAAATACACTTCTTATAAAAACTGGTTCTCAGGGACAATCATCCTCACCTTCCTGACCTGACAGGCTTAAGTTTAAACGAAAAATGCTATGTGAGGTTATAGACTGAATATTTGTACATTCTAAAATTCATATAGTGAAATCCTAACCTTCAATGTGATGTAGTAAGGGGTAGGGTCTTTAGGAAGATATTAGGTTATGAGAGTGTAATCTCCATGAATATAATGAATTAGTGGCCTTATTTGAACAGACATGGGATAAATTTTACTCATTAATACCTGTCTCAAACAGGAACTAGGTCCTCACTATACACCACATCAACTGGTGCCTTAGTTTTGGACTTTCCTGCCTCCAGACTATGAGGTATATTTTTGTTATAGCAACCTAAGCTAAGACAGAAAACCTTTTGTGAAAGTACTGTCAAACTGCACATGGTTATGTCACCTAAAATGAATAATGTTCTTCATTCTTCACAGGGAAGTGATACTTGTTATCTAAAGACATTTTGTCTTCTCTTCCAGTATGTTGTTTATTTCTTTTAAAAAGAGAAAAAACTAAACACTATAAGATTTGCCTTGAATTTCTAAAAATCTCTCTATATACAGTGGTACCTCAGTTCATGAATGTTTTTCATTGCAAACAATCTGGTTTGCAAATAAAAATGTCTGGCAAAAATTTTTTTTCACAAACTCTACATCAGTGACAAACAGGACCATGGCTATCTTCCTTACATAAACACAAATGTGATCATCTTTTCCAAAATTGTGGAACAAATTGATTTGTGAACTGAGGTACCACTTAAGTTGGTATAGGATAGATAAGGTATAGATATATTTCACATTAGAAAAAAATACTAGAATATTGAATTGTCATTATTGTATTTGTAACTTGAATGTTGTTATTAACATGTTATTACTGTTCTATACAAACTAGACATTTGTGTTTAAATGTATTGAATTATGAATTCCTTTATTAAAAACAGAAGTGATTACAAAGGAGAAGGTAGTAATGGTAATGCTTTATATTTGCTTTAGCTTGTTCAGGTCCATGAAATAATTATTATTAACAGGAAAGCATTAATCTCTGGCAGAGTTAAGTATGTATATTACACAGTGCATGTCCTTTGTAGTTTTGTAACAGAGGTATTGCAAAAGTGAATGTAAGAACAGCAAAGCTGTATCTTTTCTTTTTATAAAAGAAAAATCCTTCAGTTTCTACACCTAGTACATCTGACCTGATTGAGTCATATATATTTGGTATACAGCACTTCCCTTTCCCTGATTTTGTATCGTTGTAGAGGAACTGGGATTTTTAGTATACATGATTCAAGTGGAAAAATTTGCATTTTTAAATTCCACAGTAGTCCTTAGACTGGAAAAAAATCTTTTGGAGTAGTCATGTTTATTTCACAGTAACTCTACAGCAAAACAATCTAGTATGTTAATGTAGAAATACAAACAGCTTTATCAAAGAATATACTTACTATTTTCCAAAGCTGCATTACAGAAATTGTTTACTTAAGATAAAAAAAAATCCCCCAAATTTCTGTTTCATTAATTAGCTTTGCAAATATTTTACCAGAGCTTCTTTGGGGGAGATGGGGCGACAAAAAGTTTAAAACCTCATATATGTCTATTTTGTTTTAGTTTGGTGTATTTATTAAGAGTAAATTCTGTATGCCTTTGCAGTTCATCAATATGTGTATTTAGAAGCTTTTCAAGTTCTTTTGCTCGCTTTTCTTCTTCCAGTAGGAAATGCTGTGCAGCCAAAGAAGCTGGGAAGGATATATCTGGGGGAGACTAAAAAGAGAAAGAAAGAAAAATGAGATGAAGAATACAGAGCCTTTTTAAATCTTCATATTTCCAGGCAGGCTTCATCTCTGACATATTGTCAAACTCTGCAGCTGTTAATGAAATAATACATCTTGAGCTGAACTCCTTCCACTAGTGTAATGTAATGCAGTTACTGCTAATGAAATCCTCAAGGAACTAAGATAGACATCACAGCACCATTACATTAAAAACCTCTAGAAGTGAATATTATAGTATCCAACTGCAAATTCAGGGGCAAGGTAACCACCAGGGAACCTGCCTACAATATGCTCCACTAATTTGCAAAGTTAGTGATTTTCATTTGAAAATAGGCAACTCCAAAAAGCTAAAGTAAGAATTATGGCAGAACTGGTTAAATAATATATATTATATATTGTAGTATATGTAATATTCATATTATTATAATGTATATATGCATGATTGTCCTAACAAGGGGGCTAATTGATACTTGGAGCTAGCCAGGTGCACAATGCTGGGATATATCTTATGTGGGAAAATCTGAATGATAGGTACCTAAATTTACCCATCTTGGCAATGCAGAAATGCTATTTAACTGTTTGTGACTTGTTGAATGCTTATTTACAGAAGAAGAAAAAATATCTGGTCATGGAATAAAAAATAATATTAGATAATCATACAATCTTTAATTTAAAAAACATTTAAACTTAATTTAAGAAATACTTGGAGAAATTTGTGTCTTAATTTTCTAGTTGAGTGCTCCCTTTACTTTTATAATTTATTTTAGGAAGAATAAGACTTCATGAAATGTGTGGAGAGTCAGTAATCATATAGAAATGAACCTTGCTCTAAGAAGACTAAGTTTTCCAATCTGGTCCCTGTCAAAATTAGTGATCATGGCAGAGTATAATGGAGTCCTATGAACTTGTCAAAGTAGCAGTCCAGCTATAGCTACTGTGCCAAGTGTAGCACTTTTGCTAGAGTAGACTATCACGGATGTCTATGGTATGCTGCTCTTGATCTGGCAAATGTATACTTTCTAATACTTAACAACAACACGGTCAGAAGCAGTCTGCATTCACATGGGATAGACAACAGTGTATGTCTGCAGTCTTACTTCCACCTTGTGTTAATGATATTGTCACAGTACTTTCTGGAGGAACCTAGATCATAGGGATAGTCCAAAGAGTGTCACATAGAACATCATATATTAATGAAATACAAGAAGTGGCAAGTTTGACAAAAGCTTGGGAAAATGCATGTGCTCCAGAGATTCAAAGGCTTGACATACTGTTTTTAGTAGTATGGGACATGTCAGAACATCTAAGTAAATTACAAATGAATAAACCTTGAAAATATGACCCACTTATTGAGTGACATAACAGCAAATCTAGAACACTAAAGGGCTCCATACTGACTTCAGAATAGGGTGTAACAATCTTCTTAACATGGCTCAAATGACTTGGTAGATCCTATGCTAGAAGAATATCTTGTGGAACCCTTTGTAAGTCTCAGTAGAACAGGTATATTGCAGACAGGATTATGGAACAAGAAATGCCATCGGTGGCAGAAATCTGTGAATTATTGGCAAAATAATTGCTACCATGTTGTTGAGTTATGGCTGAGACAGACAATCTAGGAAGTGTATAGTTTGTGCAATCCATCCTCTGGCATTGGCTACCCCAGTAGAAATTATGAAACACCAGTACTTCCCTGTCACCAATGGTAATAACTTTTGTTGCAACTGAACGTTTGGTTTGACCTGCTAAAAACGGAAAATATAGTGAAGCTTCTGAGATGCACCATCCCTCAAGGAGACCAACCAGCTTCCTGGTGGCAATCTGACTGCATCAGGTGTAATCAGATGCCTTACACTTTGGGAAGGACAATGTTTTATGCCTAGCAGAACTGACATGCATTCTGTGGGTTTGCCTTTTTTTTTCCCCCCACTGGAAAGGCAAACTATCTGAGAACTCAGTGACTGACATGCTGACATGGGAGCCAGTTTTACAGCAGACTAATTATTCTGAAATCCTAAAATCATCATCAGATATTAGAATAATGAAATAGTTAGCAGCTTATCTCTTTCCTCCCTATGGCTTAGCCAGAATATAGGATTGCTTTGAGTCTGTAAAGATTGAAATCTTGTCAGTGCAGAAACATAGTCCCCACAGAAATTCTCATAACTTTTAAACAAGGCACTTCATTTTATTTACTTTATTGGTGGGGAATTTTATTCTATTTAGCAAATGTTGGCATTTTATGTTGAAATGATAAAATGATTGTTTTGGAGCTCTGGAGATCGCTAAGGCTTCAAACATTCATGGTTTAAAGCTTTCTCTTTTTACCATAATAGTTTAAATATTAATTAATATCAGTCTTTACCAATACGAGGTTACAAATTCCAGAAAAGTGAAGTATTCATAGTATATCCTGTCCCAATAAAATATGTTTTGTTATATATTTATTTATAATCCATATCCCATATTAGTTTATCATGGATTGGCACCAAAAAATTACATAATATACTTTGAATAAAAGGAAAGGATAATTACTAAAAGTACTACTACATTACTTTCTGGGATGAGCTGTATTTTTTATGTTGCTACATCACAAGTATAAGATTCAGCAGAATAACTGAAATGATATATTAAAAAAGAATCAAATGAAAATTCAAGAACTGAAAAATACCCTTCTCACTTGCTTTATGAGGTCAACATAATCTGATACAAGACTTGACAAGGATACTAAAGGAAAATTACAGACTGATTTATCTTGTGGGTACCATATAAAAATTCTAAACCAAATATTCATAGACCAAATCCAATGATCTAATTAGGTTTATTCCAAGAATGAAAAATTGGATTAATCTATAATCAAGATAAATTATCACATTAATGGAGCAAAGGAGAAAAATTATATGGTTATTTTAATAGAGGCAAAAAGGTATTTGAGGCTTATAATCCTAGCACTTGGGAGGCTGAGGGGATCACTATGAGTTTGAGTCCAGCCTTAGCTACAACGTGAGTGTAAGGCCAGCCTGAACTACATAGTGAAACCTTGTCTCAAAAAAAAAAAAAAAGCATTTGATAAAATCCCCTATCCATGAAAAAATTAGATTAGCAACCTACGAGTAAAATAAAATTCCCTAATCTTCTAAAAGGAATCTACCAGATATCCACAGGTGTGTGTTATTTACATACGATAGAATATTATAGAGAAACAAAAACCAATAAACTGTAGCTGAAGATATTGGATTTAATCCTCAATACCACAAAACAAAGCAAAAACAAAAAAACCCAATATGGATGATGATGAATCTCAGAAACAATATTGAGCAAAAGAAGCCAGACCCAAATGAATACATACAGTACAACATAATTTACATAAAATTCACAAATGAACAAAACTAATTAATGACTTGAAAAGTCAGAATAGTGGTTACTTTGGAAGTGAGTAGAAGAGAGTGAGAAGGTACAAGAGAGGAGCATCTGAGAGATGGTAATGTTCCGTCTATTACCTGGGTGGCTAGGAACATTGATGTGCTCCGTTTGCGATTATTCATCAAGCTGTCCATTTATGTTAGCACACATTTATGTATGTATGTTGGACTCTATAAAAATGATAGTTTTAAACAAGAATAAAAGACTACTTGTAGCTTCCTAAAGTACACAGATCCTTGAAGGTACCTGGAATATCCAGGGATGAGTCCCAAATACTTGCATTTTTACAAAGCATCACCAGTAATTCTGCCCTGCAGTGGAAGGTAACAACCATTGACTGAAATACTTCATGACATATTATGGGTTTCTTCACTTTCTATAGATAGGTATGGCCAATAGGACTCATCTTGGAGTCCTGTTCAAGCAGTGGCCCTGTGAAACTACCATTAGTATATTAATATTAGTATAAAAGGAATCACCTTTTAAGAGAAAAACAGCTCAGTAACTCACCAGTGGGAATACTTCATCATCACTAACAAAGGGACTTGTTATTTCTTTGCTTTGAAATGTCAAAGATGGCAGTGGCGGTGTTATACTTCTATTTGGCTCACTATCTTGGCCAAGTCTAAAAGAGAAGGAATGGTTGTCATTATTTCTATTAAGGACACATGTTTGTTTATGTTGCCAAGGATTTCTCTGATTTCCAGGAGAGGAAAACAACAAAATGTTTGGGTTTGTTGTTTAGTTATTTCTTTGAAGATGATTTTCCTGAATAATTTCTGCTTTACTGGAAAGACTTAGAATGAATTATAGTGAAGCATAAAACTTAATAAATTTTAGATAGTAGGCTATTTTAAATTGACTATAATATTGCTCCTCTTTCTGTCTTAAACGTTTTTATTTTTTAGCCTTTTGTACAACGGAAGCTAACTTAAGAGAAATCTCAGTTAACATGAGATTTCTAAATAGGTGCAGGTCTAAGTATTCTTTTTAAGTTCTCTATTACTCTTAAACTCACTGACTTTCTTGACAGAATTATACTTTTTTGATGTTAAATATGTCTTCATATAATAATTCTAATTTCTATAGCGTATAAAAATTTATAGCATGTTTTCAGTTTACATCATTTCCTAAATTCCTCCACTTATAGATTCTGTGATCTTGAACACTTGACTTTATCTCTCACTTAAATTTTCTCACATGAAAAGGCTGTTATAAGAGTTGAATGATTAGCACATGTGAAACACCTCAACATAATGCCAAGCACAAATACTAACTAAAGATTAGATGTTATTATTTTTAAACTCATTTGATCTTCAAAATAGCCATAACAAATGGGAACTACCCATGGTGAAGAAAATGAGACAATCTATTCATTTACTTGTGTATTAGAGTAAACTGCCGAGAAGCAATGATTGTGGATTTTGGACTTGAATCCATGTTTTTTTGAATTCAAACTCCATAATTTGTATGAAAGTCACAGTGTAGAATTTTTCATTTGTGTTAAAATATAAAGTAGAAGATGGGACTGAAAAAAAATACCAATGAGACTTTAAATTTTGGTCTACTGAGTAGACAAGTAGTAATAAAGAAATCAATTTACACTGAAATTATACAAAGAGTTCTAACAGTATGGGCTATTTGAGATTAAAAAGTATCTTTCATGAAAATGGCTTTATTCACATTATCAAAGACGATGAAAACATAAAAATCTGTTCGGTTTAAGATTATCTATTTTTACTAATAATTCAAATGCCTTACAATGTGAAGCATTTTGAAAACCTTCATAGATTGACACAGTTAAAAACATGCACATATATTTCTCTTTTCCTATCCAAAGACCAATCTATATAGACTTCTTTCTTATTATGCAAACATTTACAAAGCTATGCATACAAACAGCAATAAAAGTTAAATGAAGCATCTGTAAATTAGTACATAAAAACAAACACAACATGTTTCCCATTTTTACTTATCTTGAAATAAATCTTCCCACCTTCTCCCAACCATAATTACCACGGTGACAGAACAGCAAATTAAACTGAAGTAACATGGTTTATGATGTACACAATAAGATGAAGCATCTCACAATTCAAATAGAATGCTAACAATTGCATAGTACATCTGTGTATAATCTTTAGCTGAACCTTTCAATTTGAGTGAGGCTACTATCTGTACTTCAGAGCACAGTGGAAAAAACAACAGAATCATAGAAGTGATTCAAGAGATACATCTCTCTCTGCAATTATATGGAGATTTCAGGCAAAGTATTTGTTCTAAATTACCTAAATAATTATCTCAATTATCCATTTTGCTATGGATGTATAGATACAGTTTTATGGTGTTAATTACTAAAATTTATGTAGGAACATTCTTTTTACTGTAAGATCAATAAAATATGGAGATTGAAAGGAAAGACATTATGAAGTAAAGTACTTTTGTTTTAAATCATCTTTATATCTGACAAGTTCTTCTAGGATATAGCTACTCAAATACTTCATAAAACTATCTTAAAAAATGCCACATATATCAACTTAAAAGCTATTGTAAAAATTATTTCAGAAGGCTTTTAGTAGCCTCTCATGAGCTAATCTGTTCAGTCGGCTTTTCCATAGGTCCAGTTCTCAGTCCCCTGCCACATTATGGCAGGACCCAGTTGCTTTGCAGGATCAAGCTGCTACCCACCTGACTTCTGAGTAGTATCTCTGGGGTTTTCACAGTCCTGTGACGTGCACACCCAAAATTGTTTTCTCTTCACCCCCACAGGGCTATGGAGTAATGATCCCATCATAATCCATGCTAAATGACCTTTCTCCAGCCACATCTTCTAATTCCCTATTTGGTGAACTGCTTTTTGTTTTCTGGCCAGTATCCTTCCAGCTTGCAGTGTTTTGATTCTTACTGAGAAACACCATGGCACAAAATTTTCTCAGCTTACTTTTGGCTTCACAACTATTCACTCATTGACGAGAGATCTCATGAGTGATTATGACAAACCTGCTGACTCTGTGGTTTTTAGTATAAAAACTTTTATTAGCTAGACATGAAGCCATTTGAGTGATAAATGTGTGTGATAACTAAAATCTTCCCAGTACATGATGCAACCTTTAAAGCCATCAATTCAAGTATGTCTCTTATATACAAATTCCATTTATTTAAAAATTGATTTATCATTAAAATTATTTACATCCTAATAGTTCTAGATGCTTTATTCCAAATTAGCTTGTAAACTATCCTGAAGCTTCAAAACTCTTAACTTTTAAGACAACACTCAGAATATCCTAGCCAAATTCAATTACATTTTGAAAGTTTTTTTTTTAAGTGCTGAGTAACTATTTTATTGGAAAATAAATGCTTTGGAATATTCTAAAATGCTTCACATATTGAGTGAATGTCAAAAACTTAACACTTCACAAAAGAATGAAAAACAAAATTTGAGTTGAGTGAATAAAATATTACTTAAATGATATACTATAGAAATCTTCCTCAGTTAAAACAAAAATTTCCTTACAATATAGACTTTAAAATTTTGTGGAGTATTACATCATATACCTTCACCTAAAAGATTTTCTCTTTCTAAAATAGTTCAATGAGACCTCCTTGCATTAGCTATTGACAGGTAAAGATTATTTGTGTATTTTCTGATTAATTTATGCCTAACATATATGTATTAATATATATATTTACTATGACTTCACTGTGCTGTGCTGTGAAGGGAAAAAAGTGTCATTTTGACTTGCTAAAAATTAATAGGTATAAGCTTTACAGTTCTCCTCTGCTGAGTTCACAGTGTCCTTGCAACTCAACAACTCTTTCCCATAGTGGGTTTTATATGCTAATAATTTATTCAGAACATCTGAAATGCTGTTTCTTTTAAAAACCAGGTCATTGGAGAACGCTGAAATCAGAGGAGGCATTAAAACAAATTTAATGAAACTTTCAACAAATGCAACTTGCAGGACATAAGCTTTGCAGCAGGAATAGTCAGTCCAAACTGCTTATTAAGATAATCTCCTGCTGAGCATTTTACCTCTTATGTTGCTTTCTCTATCCCCTACTGTCTTGTTTTTGTTAGGCACTTTTAACATGTTCTGTACTGCCCCACAAAGAAAAAGGGGGCAATGGAAATGAAAAAATGCTTCGAAAAAAAATAGTAAAAGGTAAAGTAAATGCTTTTTGTTTAAATAACGCCTGGTCCCTTCATCTAAGGCTTTCAAAGTTCCTTCTGCAAGCAACTATAGAAAACACTGCTCT
The DNA here is from genome assembly GCA_004027455.1 of Hydrochoerus hydrochaeris. NCBI lineage: Eukaryota > Metazoa > Chordata > Mammalia > Rodentia > Hydrochaeridae > Hydrochoerus > Hydrochoerus hydrochaeris. The sequence continues at coordinate 180,983 of PVLA01002730.1, read as the reverse complement.
GCACCCAGTGGTACTCAGTACTGAGCAGGGAGGGACTGCCATTCACAGCAAGTGTCTTTCCGGGGCTTTCTTTCCCTTACACCGGCTCTGTGATGACCTAAAGAAAACTGCACTTTGCAAAGCACTTTGTAAAACAGTTATTCTACATTACGAAACACATTCTTATACCCAAATAAAGACAACCCCTTTGGATATATTTTACTTTAAGCTGGTCAATTAATGTGAGCATATTCATCAGAGAACTAGTATAAGGCCATGGTCCAAAGGCTTCTTCATCCTCCCAATTAACCTTAACCTGTGGCCACCACCTCTGCCACCACTCGACTGTGGCACCACACCACAGCACTCCTGCTGCAGGGCCTTGATCTTCCTTTCCTGTCCTTAACCACCTGAAGGTTATCAATTTAGTGCTTTTGCATAGTTGCTGTTCAGTGTGGCAGACTAGAATCTGCCCTTGCAAAATACAAAGAAGAGAGAGGTTGAGAGGAGAGGGCTGCTCTACACTGACAAGAATGTTGAACAGACATGTTTTTAAACATGTCCCACAGACTTTGGATTTGTCTCTCATAGACTGGTTATGCTTAGTACCAAGGTGAGCCTAGTGTCACCTCTGCACACACAGGACTATCTTTGAAGAAATGTCATATCCAGCTCTTAGTCTATTCACCAAAACATACGTTTTAGGCACTGTGAATTGTTAGAGAAGTACTATTACTATGAATACTTATAATTTTGTCAGTAATAATATCACTAACAGCTAATGTTTATAGAATTATATCTTACACATGGGTTATCTCTTATAATCCTTATAAGAACTCTACAAATTATTATCCCTAATTATTAAATGGCAATTTAAGGGTAACAAAGATGAAGTAAATTTTTCACGGCTGTCAGTCAATATTCTGTTATATGAATAAAATATGTAAAGTTTTTCATGCTAAATATCATGCTTCTGAGAAAAAGGTTAAAGTTGAGCCTAGATCTATAAATTAAACTTTTCTGAGGACCGTGGAAGGTTAACAGCTGTGATGTCAAACAAGTTTTGGGAATGCTGCATACTATTGCGTCTCTTGGAAACCCACAGTGTAAATTAGCATGGTAAGGGCTCCAAGAAATCCTATTAAAAAATATATGTCTTGCTGAGCATTTTCCAACTTTGAGAAAACAAAGGCCTCCATAGATGGTTTTGACCTCATAAATATTTTATTATAGTTGAATCTATTGGCCTATTTTTTGTGGTTGATATATTTTCTTAGATTTTAAAGTAAGACATTTTAAAGAGTATAGGCATACAATGGACAGCAGACACTGATTTTCCTTATAGTCTTCACTCAGAGAAAACCTCTCATACACATGTATAGATTTCCTCTATCAAGTGACCAATAGTTTGTCACCATGGCTAGAATGTAAAGTTGTATATATATTGAAGCTAAGTCAGAAGGGACATCTTGTATTTTTGGCTGTGTTTTAATAGAACACCTAATGAACAAATTCTATTTTTCTCTATTCCCATGATGTAAAAAGTAAGATTATTTACTTGCATATTTCTGTGTATTACAGCTTGCAAAATGGTCTGAAGTGGCTAACAAAATAAAATCTCCTCTAACACTCTACCCCCTCACTGTTACATCTTGAAAACTATTGATAACACAAATTTCTTATAAGTACCTATCATGACTAAATAAATTTTAGACAAATGAAGAGAAAGTACATAAAGTTATAATTTGAATTAACAATAAATTTAAATGTTTTTAAACTTACGTAATGCAGCTAACATACCTATCTTCATTTTTTTCCATTTTTATTTGGCTTTGATAGGCATATATTCCTGCTTCTTCATAGGTATTCTGATAAGGCCATGCTGATTTCCCATTGACATGAAGTTTTGCAAGATCATTTCGGAGCTTTTCATTCTCATATTCCAGTTTGCTAATGGATGTATGCCTTGAATGTGCCCTATTAGTGAAGTTCATACACTAGAAAATAAAGTAAGTTATCATTGAAAAAACTAACCTGTATAAGGGAAGCATATTTTCTGTGTGTTTGGACACATGTGATGGGAAGGTCCTCCCACACGAGCCATGTGACATGGTTCTACTTTTGTTCATCCGAATGTTCCTTCCCTTCCCTCTGCTTTCTCACCACACATTTAAAAGCAGTGCATACAATAGTGCCCATTTCAATACAGAAAACGTTTATTGTTCTCTACAATGAACTGGCCAGATTCAAAGATTCTTTGTGTGTTTATAAGGTATACCTGTTACTGTTCATTAATAATGGAAATAACACACATTTCAATTTAAACGACTTTTTTTCTGAATAAAATGATTCATATGATTATAGAAAATAAGGAATATTAAAAAGAAAACAAATATTCTATATTGCCACTACTTAATGATGAGTATTAATATTCATATCTTTCTAGTCTATTTCAAAAAATAGGAAATATAATAAATGTCAGTATAATTATATACTTATATAAAATTATAATCAATATATTTATAATCAGGAAATGCAATATAATCCAAATCAAATATACATATGAATAAATATAAAATTATAATTACAAAATATAATAAAATTTTAGGGGCTGTTTTTTCCTCCTGAATACTTTATATATCTAAAAAATAAGACTTTAATAACTGCATTGAAGAGGTATAAATTCATTTAAGTCAATTCTCTGCTATTGAAAATTTATTTCCAAAATTATAAATAATACTGTTTTGTTTTTCTTATGCACAAATCTTAGTCTGCATTACTTTAGAGAGAGTCCAAGGATTGGGACTGCAAGAGCAAATTACAGGAATGTTTTCTGAGGACCCAAATAAAAAGTGCTAGTGTTTTCCTCCTATAAGTTTCATAATTTCTAGCCTTATGAATTCTCACCAATAATGTATTATAAAACCTATTTTATCAAACTCACAATAATTTAATATTACTATTTTATTAAATTCTAATGACAGATGAAATAGCAACTTATTTATTAGTTGCATATATTTTCATATTTTTTGGACAGTTTTATGCCATCATTTATCATTGTCTTATTTGTATTATTTGCTCATTTTTCCATTAGGGTGTTTGTGCCTTACTAATCTGAAAGAATTTCTTGTAACATTAGAGATAGTAATTCATTGTTTCTGTAGTTGTATGAAAGTATATTTTTATATAATGTTTAAGTTTTAGTTTTAGTATATGGTGTGCTTATTCAGATTTTTTTTTTTTAAATTTATCAGTCTTGTTCTTTTGTGATTTCTTTGCTTTTCTGTATTTTTCCTATCTCTTTTATATTTTTAATATATTATATTTAATTCTTTATTTGGAATTACTTTTATCTAGAATGAGAGAAGTAACTAAAAATAATAAATCATTTTAATTATTTAATTCATATATTGATTAAAACACCAATCACTCACTGTTGGATAATGCAACAAATTATACACTAAATCCTTGTAGACCATTGTCTTATTCTATCTTACTGGTCTTAGAGTTGACATTGTGCCAATAATACACAGTTTGGAGCAATGTGGCTTCATAATAAAATTTTATTATCTGGTAGGGGGGCGCCATCATCAGAATACAAAATAAAATGTTTAAATCAGAATACAAAATTAAATATATTTAAATCACAAAATGAGACATTTGGAGATATAGAGATTTCCATGGCTTTTTTTTTTTTTCCCATACTGGGACTCAAACTCAGGACCGCGCACTTGCCAGGCAGGTGTGCCACTGAGCTGCATCCCCAACCCCTGTTATAAACTGAATTGTTTTAAGTAGTTTCCTAGGAAATGTCTACAAGTTTTAAAAAGTAGGCTACAATCTCAGTGAAAATACTTTACATAACTGTTTATAATCCTCAGAGTCCCATGATTTGAATATTTATTAGTTGCATAGCTGCTGACTAAATAATAGTTCTCTGATTTCAGAAAGCTAATATTTTAGCATAACAAGCACACCTTGAGTACAATATTTTGTTTTTTAAAATTAAAAAAATATTAGTACATGTTTTCAGTACATAATGATTACATTTATCCTGAGACTTGGTACATGTGAATACCATACCTTGATTCGTTTTTATGTCCCAGTCCCCTCCCCTAAAACAATTTTTTGTGAACCTCCAAATATCTATGGTTCAAAATTCTTTAGATTATATGTGGTTATAGCTTAGAATGCACTTGTTGAAGTTCCTAAATGAAAGGTTCCTAGCATCATTTGTACAGTCTTCCACCCCATACATAAAGTTATTCTAAATTTTTGAAAATTACTCTAATTTTGAAAAGTATTCTTGTGCTATATTAATATTGATACCGATAAATACACATACAAATATATACATTTTAGATTATGAAAATGCTCCAAGAGGGCCAACTTTTCCACAAAATAATGAGATTGATTGTATTATCCCCAATTTATTAATCAAGGTGTCTTTTAGAAAAGGCTAGCATTCAAAGCATTTCTTTGTTTGTTAGGCATTTGCCTTTAAGAATTTTCAGTATTTATTCTTTTGAGACATCCATGCAGATAAAAGAGCAATCTGTACTCTTTTGTTTTAAAAGAGAACAGATTTCTTACTCTAAAATTAGAGTGGATTTACAATAAATAAAAAAGAAGGAACAGTCTTAGGAAATTTTGCCCTCTAAAAACAAAAAATTCTCAAGGGCAGATCTGGTTGAAAAAGGTTGACCAGAATCTTATCTTTGAATAGGATTAAAAAATTTACTCTAAATAAGACATCTATCAGTCAAAACATAATTTTTAATGGCTTGATGTTCAGCTCAAATTGTATTCATGATTTTTTAAAATAAAATTAGACTTTATTTATGACTATTTTTGGTCCAGTACTGATTTAAAGTAATTAAGAATGATAGTAATGATTTTTTAAAACCCTGCAATTTTCTTAATGTAGCATAATTAAATAAGTATTATAAGCATGACCCAAAAGAATTAGATAAATGATTTATCTACATGTTTTATATTTGAAAGCATACTTCTTTTGTCTTGATAATAAGTTTTTCAGGGACTCTCTTATTTTGCATTTTTTCTTAAATACTTTTCTAGTGATTTCAGAAGTATATTCGTTCTTGTATGATTATCATATGAAAATACACAACAATTAAGCCTACCACTGTGTTTCTTTGTCTTTTTTTCCTGCAGTTCAGGAGCTTGAACTCAGGGCCTATGTCATGCATGTTAGGCAAAAAGTCTACTGCTAAACTACACCATCGGTCCTACTTCTACGTTTCTGATGAGTTCTTTCATGTAGGCCTGTTACTCAATTCTTGTTTCTTTAAAACATTTTAGAGTCCCATAGTTTTATTTATTTCTTTGCTCTTGAAATGGCAAAACCTCTTGGTGCTTATTTACTTGGAAAGAATAGGACGAGGCCAGTTGAATTACTGAAATGTCTGAATGACTGCATTTTGCATGTATATTTTTCTTTTCAATTATATATTTAATAGAAAATTAATCTAGCGAAATATTTTTACAGAAAAATATGCTTTAGCTCTGTTTTTTATGGTTAGTATTTTATTTTTCAGTGTATAAATAGATGTTTTAAACAGCAAATACTCGTCATAAAAATTACTACAAATTTGAGTTCTGATAAAGTCAAATTTTATTACAACTTTCTTAAATCAAAACATTAATAAATACAATTACAGAACTAAGTACATGTGGAATAAAAAAAACCTGTCGTGGTAAATTTAATTCTTTGTTAGCTCACCCAGGAGATGTGTGAAACAAACACACAAACTCCTTTTTGTGTATGCTATCAAATTTGAACACAAATCTATGGAAAACACTTCTGTCTCTAAGCCAGGACCATCTTGTTGGTTCTGCTACTACTCTAACTACCTCACTGAGACCAAGGAAAACAAGTTTTGTAGCCTACTATATACACTGTGGTAATTAGGTATAGCACCACTGTTCCTGCCACTTTGATAAATTTTCTCCCCCAAAATAGAAACAAACAGGGAGTTTTATAGTTAGTTATGCATAAAAACTTTCAAAGCTATATTTATTTAGATATTACTGATTTAAAATCAATAATTTCCATGTTTAGAAAGGAAATAGTAATTATTAATTTAATATCCAAATACTGCATTAGAAGGCTTAAAATAATGATGAATGTATTTTGCTTATTTCCAGAAATAAAACTTCAGCACCAATAATTTAATTCTATCTTCACTTATCTATTCCAATTATTTTAGAAATAATTATCTAATTTAGAGATTTTCTTTTGTTCATGGAATTAAAAAAAAAACTGTTGCTTTTTTTTTTTTTGAGACAGGGTTTTGCTATGTAGTTCAGGCTGGACTCGAACTCACTCTGTGGCCCAGGCTGGCCTCAAATTCTGTCAATTCTGTCTCAGCCTCCTAAATGCTGGCGCTATAGGCATCTGCCCCTACACCTATCTCCACACTTATGGAATTTTAACAGGACAGATAGAAGAGAGTTTTCTTCATTTTAAGAAATTAGAAAAAGTGCAACAAAAGAAAACAAACCAGGAAAAGAAAAATTGATAAAAGCTAAAAATAACTGAAATGAATGAAAAATAATAAATCCATAGCTAATACTTCTTGTGAGCAAGGACTAAGACAAAAAGAAAATCTACATAAGTGTTCAACTATATAAGATGAAAAATAAACACAAAAATAGAATATAGAAGAGATGAAAAAATTTGTATGCTATTACTAACTTTGGTAACAAAGAAACAAACTGACATGAGTAAAGATGTCTTGAAAAATACAAATTAGCAAAATGATCTAAGAAGACGTAATGAAATTTGAATGTACCAAGTATTCTAAGAGAAAAGATAAGTGGAGATGCATCTTGTCCAGATGGTTTTACACCTAAGTTCTTTTTATAAAGCACTGATAATTCTAATATTATTTAAACTGTTTTAGACCATACATAAAGACAGAAATCTCCAAAGTTATGTGTTAAGGTTATGTCACCATAACTTTAAAACAAGTAGAAAAAGAATTACATTAAAAGCCTCATTTATATGTACAAAACTTAATTTCTAAATAAAAATGATAAAATTCCGTAGGTTTATGATGTTATATATATATAAATATGAAATGATACAAACTGAGTAGTTGACATATGTTATCTCTTGGGGTGTGATATGGGAAAAAGAATGGAGAAAGGAGAGGGGGATAGAGTGAGAAAAAGATCACACTGAAATTATCAGTATTTAAATTATGGCTCAATTTATAAAAATATGTATCTTATATGGCTATAATTTTTCTAAGAAATTAGGAAAAATAAGATATTTGCTGGCTTATATGCATGTCCATCTATATAGTCAGAAGGCTGTTTCAGATAATATATATTATACATTTCTTTCTGTAGAACACCCAGCTCACCTCTTCTATATGTGTGCAAAGTAAGGAAAAAGTGATAGAATGCTGCACACTACTTTGTGAGCACTGGTCATCTCTGGAATCCTGATTGAGATACAGGGTAGAAGCGGGGATAATTAGCTTTTTCTTCGCACATCTTTTTGTATTTTATTTCTTACAAATCCAAGACAAATAAATGAATAAAGCCAAAAGCCCACAGAACCACAGTGAAGCAGACTCTGTGTTGTGTGTTGACACCAAATACATCAAAACAACAAATCGAGTCAAAAAGTACAAATACTATTTTGTGGTTAAAAAAGACACTCATGGATCCAGGATCTGATTTAACTTTTTATATGTTTGATATTTCAATGACAAACAGACTTTTAAAAATTTAATAGGGAAATCATAGATGCTTTGGTATTCATCTGCACACCAACTGCATCCTAGATAAGCATATTCCAAAGAGGCAGAATGCTTCCAGGTGCTTCTGTTATTTTGATGCTAGAATATGGATTATTCAGAGAACAGGTACATAATATTACAGAAATATAGCACTAAGGCTTAAGAAAGGAGTTTGGAGAATGCCTAATCCAATATCTTCACTTTTAACTAAAGAAACTAAGGCTAATTTAGGTCTTATTTTATTCTCTCTATGCCTTGCATGATAGACGAATTATTTTAGAATTTTCTCACAATGAAAATAAACATTACTGTTATTTCACTAGTTCAATAAACAAAAATTCTCCTGTAAAAATCAAACACTGACTGTTACACTAAACAAGAGAAATGAGAAGCACACAGCTTATGGTGCCTTGTGTAAACCTGAAGAGTCACTGATTAATTCATTCATTTATTATCCCCCTTGTTATTCAGACAAGACATAATGAACACTTAATTATACCTGATGTCGCGAAGAGCTATAATGATACAGACATTAATAAGACATAATTCCTGCTTGCCATCTAGTGAGAAAATGACAAGATATATAAAACAAACTGGACAGAAACATAAACCAAGTTCGGAAAAAACAATTCATTCTGACTGAGCTTTGGGAGGTGGTTTTATTGCAGAAAAAAATTGACACTTCAATCAGACCATGAAGGATTTTAAGGCAACAACGAGAACAAAAGCATAGAAATAGCATGTTTGGGAAATGATCAGAATTGAGCTCAATCCAAGAAAAGAACAAGTGAGAAAACTAGAAGTTCAAGTGTTCCAGCTTGAGGATAAAAGCAAATTGAACTAAAGTGAAAGACAATTTGTGGTCCCAACTTTTGCATGCCTGAAACATGGCAAGCGCTCAGTAGTAATATTGTGGTAAATCCTGACCAGCTAAATAATCTCTTGTTCAATTATCAAATGAATTCAGCATATTACCATGTAAGGTCCAGGGTCTAAATCTCCCATCATTCCTTTCAGATGTGTGTTTTCCGTTCTGACAGATTTATATCTCATATCTGAGAACTGAAAGATTAGTAATAAAAGGTAAGTGTAAAACTCTTAATGAAAACACACAGTTTTATTACAATTAATTTTACCTTGAGAAAACAAATATTTTCTAGTAGTAGTAAAGGGCAAGACTTCTTAGGTCTATTGACTGAGTATTCTTATTTAGCTTTTCTATCTTTGTCAGGCCCTCCTCTTGCAATCAACAGTGAATTAAAAAGATACAATAATCATTCACTTTTTTCTTTCCAATTCTAAAATCTCATTTCTTCTATTTTTTAATTGTACACAAATTACCAGAAAAATCACAATTTTAAGCCATGCTTGAAATAACACTGTCCACTAAATTTCTTTAGCACCAGATTAATTTTTTTTACAATACATAACACATGACTTTTAGGTTTAATTTTGTCCGTTCTGGTGTTTGTGCCAAGTTTCCTTTGTTTGTGACTTCTTCATCTATTTCTTACTTTTTTTGTTTTCTTCTACTTGACAATACTTGGATATAGTTGTCCTTTTATTTACCTAGGGCTCATTTCTATTTAAAAATGCTTAAAAAGAATTACTTTTATCAGGGGAGATCCAGATGCCCTCCCCCTCTGGCCTTCCCTCTCTGGCCCACCAGCTGGGTAACAAGAAGAGCCAATTCCTCCCACCCTCTCACTGTAAGTGATCAATTGATCCAGAGAAACACAAGCGGTGATGATAGCTATTGAGGTAAAATACAACCTAATGCTTGTAGTGTTTAGTGTTTCACTGACTGCAGAGCTAAAGTAGGTAGCCTGATCATCTATCTCTTCAAAGGATCACAATATGCAATGTAGCATCTATGGGGGATTTCCTTCTGAAAGTGATAATAGTTGCCTATTATCTTTTTTGGAAGTTCTGTATCATTTTCACTGTTTTGTTGGGTTGGGTCTTATTCCGTTGTGTCTTGTTTGATTTTATTATATCAAATGGCATGGGCATCTATTTCAAAGATAACAAGATATATTATGGTAGCTATTTTGGATTTACTATTATTTTGCTTTGAAGTCCTTTTTTGTGTTCATTGTTTTGTTTTTATTGGTTCTATTGTGTTTTTTGTTTGATTTTTTACTATGTCTGAAGGTATGGGAAGCTATTTTGAAGACCACAAGAGACATTATGGTAACCTATTTCCTACTATCTTGTTTTGAAGTCTTGCATTGCAATGTTTTGTTTTTATGGGCTTTATTCTGATTTATTTTGCTTGTTTTATTGGCTTTAAAAATTACAAAAAGATTTAATTTTACCAAAATATAAGCTCACTGACAAACTCTAGAAAAAATATGAGTATAAAAGTAAAAGTTAGTATCATTCATAATCCAACTACTTAGATCATTGTTATCATCTGTAAAATATTCTTCCCCAATGAGGTCTGACCAGTGGTATTATGCCACCTGTATATTTTCCTGTGTATTGTACAAGTAAGTCATAGTTTAAGGCTCCAGGTTGGACAAGGGCTAAATTATTTTTGTTTCCGTAATACACAGGATTTAATAGTCATGCTATTTGGGAAGTAATCCTCATATACCTAGAAAGTTACTGCAATTCTTTCAATGTTTTGTGCTTTGAAAACATCTAGAGTTGAAGCAAAAGGGAATAATAAATCTGTTAATAGCAGGCTACTAATTTAATTATGAATAAGAGATTAGGAAATTTAAAAACTAAACAGGAAGGAAGGAAGGAAAGAAAGACGGGCAGGCTGGTGGGATTAGAAAGTACTTTCAGTATTTTAATGGCAGAACTACAATTGTTATTTTTCTCCATGCACTATATTGTGCATTGCATGAATATTCAGTAAATATGAACTGATTTCATGTTACAAAATACATGAAGTGGAGGGTGGGAAATATCCAAGAAAAGCTGGGTAGAGTTTTTAAAAATCAATGTTAGTGAAAAGGACCTGAGGAAGAAGTCTATGATTAGAGCATGTGTGGGAGGTGCTTAGAATAAGAGTTACAAGAAAATGTTAGGATGAGATTTAATCACATTATCTTGCACTGCCACTTATCTCTCTCGTTCTTTTTTCACAGTACTTTGTGATACGTCACAAAGGTTTTATGTGACTCTACAAAACACTGCTGTTAACTACAGGCATTTCTGTGATGCTAAGTCCTAGAACAAAACGGAGCAATACAATGATTTTATCAGTCAGCAATGAAGGTTACTGGGAGTGTGTCCTGGAAAGGTGCTCCATTCCCGATTGCATACCTGTTGTTTTGCTAACATTTTTTCTTTTATTTCTAATTCTGTCTTTAACTGTCTTTCCAGAAGGGCAGCTTTCTTCATCACAGTTGCTATAGTGATCTCCTTCTGATGAAGCTCCTCTGTTAAGTTAGAGATTTCATTTCTCATTCTTTCCTGCTCAGAGTTGTGGTACTCTTCCTCGTGATAGAGCTGGTTTCTTATCTGTAGCAGATAAAGTACAGAAAACATGAACAAATCTTTTTATTTATAGAGCAGCTTAAAGATTTTATTGGTCATATTCTGTCTTCCTGTCCTAGAACTTGGGCAGGCCCCACTCTATCTTCTTTTTTCTGATCAATGTTAAACTAAAAAGTTACTTACATGATTCATTTATATTTTCCCTTCCAATTCCAAAATTTCATTTCCCATTTCTATTTTCCATTATATACAAGTTATCATTCACTACTGACACTACTTTGATAACTACTTTGAAAGTTAGATAAAGCATTAGCAAGCAAGAACTTCTTATGGAGAAAGAATTGCTTAAAAAGGTTAAATGATTTGGTACTAAACACTACATATTTTAGAACCGCATTATAATAAACTTTAAATTTAATGTGTCCATAAACATGCATCATCACCCTTTAAGCCTGTGGAGCCTCTCATATTATTATTCTTGGCTAAGGGACCTTTTGAGATCTTGGACTCTTCTCAATTGGACTCAAGCAACAAAATCAGTACATTCTGTTTCAACCCTTCTCTGTTCTCTATTCCTACTACTGCTATGTTGATCAGCCTGCTAGCATTATTTCCACAAGCCACTCACAGTTTCTAAAATTCTTGAGATTCACAGATAAAGCATACAATCAACAATCTCTACAATCATAAAACACAAATGAAATAAACAATGTCAAAACATCATAGTCCACTGGTGAAACAGAAAAATAAACAGATAATGCCAGTATAGTATGATAATGATTGTTAGTAGTAGTATATAACTTGATCTGGGGATGCAAGTCTACATAGGATTTCTAAGGAGAGTCATCAGACCGAATATTGAACGGTGACTGGAAGCCAGTCAGAAGAGAGTATGCAGAAAGCCTCCCAGGCAAAGAAAGCAGGGAAGACACAAGAGTGAGAGAACAATGCACACTCCGTGCAAAAGGAGTTTGGATGGCTGGATAGAGGATGTTAATGAGACATAAGGCTAGAAAAGTTAGGAAGAGGTCATTCGCAAAGATTTACATAAATTTACTACAGTGCATTTAGCTTCAAAGTGTTTGTTTTTATTTCATCTTTAAATGTTTCATTGTATATCTCTAAAAGAACAAGGGTACACTTTTTCTTTTACTCACACTCTTAACAAAACCACAATACCTTTATAGTGTCTTCAATAATTAGTAATTACTCCATTTCATCAAATATTCAGGTTGAATTCACATTTACAGTGGTCTAAAAAATGTAACAAATGTTCTTTAAATTTAATTGAGTTAGGCTTTAACTATTATCCGTCAAAACTGGCATAGTTCAACCCTTGCCTTGAACTCACTATGTAGCTCAGGCTGGCCTCCCTTGAACTCACAGCATGCTGCGATTATAGGTGTGTGCCAGCACACCCAGCTCCTCAAGTATCTCTCTCTTTCTTTCTTTCTTTCTTTCTTTCTTTCTTTCTTTCTTTCTTTCTTTCTTTCTTTCTTTCTTTCTTTCTTTCCTTCTTCCTTCCTTCCTTCCTTCCTTCCTTCCTTCCTTCCTTCCTTCCTTCCGGGGATCAAACTCACAACCTTGCACTTGGGAGGCTGAAGCTTATGCTGCTGAGCTATATCCCCAGCCCTCCTCATGAATCTTTTTAAAGCTCTTTTTATGTGTTTCTGTGTGCTTTAGTGCATTATCTCATGCAGTGCTCACAAATTCTTCTGGTTTGCAGATTAAAAAAATATTAAGGTGCATAACTTTTCAGTCACACCATGGTGACAGGCAGTCTGATTCCTGGACCTGCGACTCTATCCATTGTGCTCTTAGCCTCTTGTTCATGTTCTGGGAAAAGCTGGTTTTCAGGAAATGATGCCTAGCAGGATGATGACCTAACATGAAACATACATGTAAGTCTCGTTACAGACATTTTAGAATTTTGAAGTTGGACGTGATGGTCACATCACATGGTCTTAACACTGCCATTTAACAGATTGGGAGGAAAAAAAAGGGAAGAAAACTGACTGGACCTAAATTATCGAATCCTGGAAGTAAAAGAGGAGACTGGGATGCAAACAGCCTAACCCAGAACGATGTTACAAGTCTCCTTTGATATTCTATTTCCAGGTTTTTTCCCTGTGAATTCATTTGGTGAGACAACAGCATTGTTCTGCAGTTGGTCTGGACTTGCTGATCACTTCTTGCGATTTGGTTTTTAACATGTTCTCCTTAAAATGGAACTTCGAAAAAAAAGAAGGATATACTGTTGTAAAGTAGTAAACTATTTTTATTATTATAATGTTTAGCTATTAAAACAAAATGCTATGTTGCAAAGCTGTATTCTTAATTTACCTGAGCTTCAAATGACTTTTCACTCTACTAAAAATGTGAATTTTATAACAAAATAAATGATAAAAAATAGTTCAGTACTGGAAAAGGAGAAAAGAAAATGAGATTTATAATACATAGCTCTTGTTGGTTTTATTACAGTAGTATGAAAATGCTCTCCACAAACGCTTCCTGGAAGCTAGAGCTTTTTTTATACAACTCATTCGTTACCTTTCCTGCACAGTATTGCACTATCAAGAAGCCTCCTAGAGCCTATAAAGAGACTTGTGCTTCACATTCTTTCCCTCCATGTCAAAACTGTGAGAAATCAGTAGATTCTTTACATTACTCAAACTTTTATTATTCTATCAAAATCAATGAGGTTTAGAAGGATGTAATACAGGTGGCTTCAGGTGGTTTTAATCAATCCTTTGGCTTAATGCATTCACTGGGGACATCAATAAAGGACAGTTTCTTAGTTACAGTTTTAAAACCAGTAAAATAAGTTTCATGGTACTGTGTGTTACCAAAGTTTTCAAAATATAATGGAAATGATCATTAATTTGTAACATCTTTTCTACATTTAACCTGTAGTAGTACTGTGATGGTCAACTCTGTCAGACAAGGTCCTTATTTCTTATGATTGTATTTTCTATAGAAATTAGTAGAAAAATTATAACCGTACTATATACTCAATAAATGGTTGTTGAATTTATACAAAGGGCAACTAATTTATGGGACAACTTAGCCTTAATATTAATTAATTCATCCCAGTACTCAGAAGGCTGAGGTGGGAGGATGGCTGCGAGTTTTAAGGCTAGCCTATACTATGTAGCACAACTTTGTCTCAAAAAAATACAAGTTAGTTCATTCTCTAAATGTTTACTTTTGGGCTGAGGGTTTAGCTTAGCAGCATAAATGCCTGCCTGGCAAATGTAAGGCCATGAGTTTGATCCCGGTACCAAAATAAAATAAAATAAAATAAAATAAAATAAAATAAAATAAAATAAAATAAAATAAAATAAAATATATTTACTTTCATTTACAGCATGTCAAGTAATATGCAGGCCACTAGATAATTTCAAGCCATGCCCAGGTTTGTTTAACTTTTAACTATTTATTTTGCATTGTTGAATATCTACCCATTTTGATTCTCAAATCTAAAGACCAGAGAGGTTAGACAGTAGTTTTCCATGAGGTAATAAACTCATGGAAAGAAAGACATTACTGAATCTTACTCAGAGAAGAGAATATGCTTTCTTTTGGCGAGTACGGAATCACAGGCTCTTTAAGAGCAACCCCCATACCTTATTCACCTTGTCCTCCTTGTTCCTGGCAGAGTGCTTGGCATGTTAGGTGCTCAGTGAAAAATGTGGGTGTTACTGAAAACACTAGCAGCCAACATTTACGAGGTGCTTCCTGAGTCGGGCCTTGCTCTAAGCACTTTACACGCATTATTTCATAGACTTTCATAACAGAAGGTCAAGCAATGTTGGAGAAGTTACTAGATTTTTTGGGTCTTAGTTTCCTCAAATACAAAAAAGGGATAGTATTTAGAGTCATTTTAGATGGCTGTGAGGAATAAATGAATTGGGATTTGTGAAATCCTCAGAATACTTCCTGGCATGTGGTACGTGGTATGCAAGTAGCAGGCACTGTTGGCTCATTTAATCCTTATGACAACCTTATGAGGTAGGCACTAATTATCCTCATCCTAGAAATAAGGATCCTGAAGTAATAAGACAAACAATTTCCCCCAGCTTATACATGTGGCTGAGCACCAAATCTGTGCTACTAACCTTCTTTCTATATGCCACCTGTCACAGAGCCACAGCCCTCCATTTCATAGGCAGTGACATCCCAGGGCTTGTGTTCACTCAAAACAAAGCCAGAATTATTAACTTGACAGATATTAGGAGAAAATAAAGAAGGAAAAGGAAGGGAGAGAAAAGGAAGATTTTTACATTTGTTTGTATGCAAAGACTTCAGATCTACCTGGAAGAATGCATCTCATTATTTTCCATACCTTGTTTAATTCTTTTTCTTGATTTGGTTGATCCTGGACCCCTGAAAATAGCTCTTTCTTTTTCCTTTCTGTTTCTTCAATAGAAGTTGAATAAGATGATGCAAGTCTACAAATTAAAAATAAAATAAGAATAAAAATATGCTTAATTCGATAAATTATGATTATATTGTTAATTTTGACCATTGTAGGCTGCAGAGATAGATCATTACTTCGTTAGAAACAATTTTAGTTGCAAAATTGTAAGTCCTAATATATGTGTATCCCATTAAGTATTTATATCTTTGAGTGCAAGTGATTTTAATGGGAAAAGGCAGAATTTAAGATGAAATTTCAATTATACATTAAAAATTGGCAGAACATTGGTATCGCATATGTACATAAGATTTTTGGATAAAATAACCAGATTGCTTCCTATAATAAATAGCTTGAGCACCCATGCTAAAAAAAGAAACCCACACTTACTGGCTAATGCATTGCAGAAAGTAACTTTGACATGAAAAATCCAAGGGGAACAGCTACACTGTAAAAGTACTCAAAAATGATTAAATCTGATAGTCTAGCCAGGCAGAACTCAAATGCAGCTATTCTTTGGCTATGCATTTATGAAATGGAATTGTAACTACATATTAATAATGGAGGGAAGAAGCTGGAACTCTTATAAAAGGATAATTCCTATAGGAAGTGGTGAAATTAAAGCAGGCGATGTTCACTTCCATATATAGTAAATAGGTAAGGTAAAAATTATTAACACACAAAAATAAAGACAGCCATGTAGAGAAAACAGCATGCTTTCTACTGGAAGTCAGTCCTGACTATTTTTGTGGAGTTATGAGGATTATACTTACTTATAGCTGAGTCAAATTTTAGTTTTCCAAATCATTTTTGAAAAGGTTTCACATTTTGAAATATAAAGTTCACAAACAGAATGACAAACCAAAATCAGTAATGATGAAAAAATAAAGATTAAAAATGAAAGATCTCTCAAGGGGCTCAGGCTTTGGCTCAGCAGTATAAGTGCCTGTCTGACAAGCGCAAGGTTGTGAGTTCGATCCCCAGAACCAAAAAAAAAAAAAAGCCTCAAGGATATACATTGATAGTGATAACTCAGAGGTATATGTGTCTTAGTCATGTATAATATATATATTTGAAATATATATATTAACTGTGAATAACAGCATATCAAACTGTAATATGATGCAATAATGTTATCCAGGAGAAGCTGGCAGCATTTTTGCATACACTTTTTCTCTCATGTATACATATACATTTACAAGTACACATATCCTCTATAAGAAAAATAGCTGTGTACCTTTTCAGTTTCCTTTTTTCCCCCACTTACTATTGTGAGCATTTCCATTTTATCCAGTATTCTCCCAATATATTATTTCAGGATTAGTCTTAAATTTTTCTAATTTGCTATGAATTGAAAAAGTAAAAAATTTAAGTTCATTATTTCTTAATTCTTGTAAGCAATTTCAGGGAATAAAATGCTGAACTGAATGCTAAAAATCTCATGACAAACTTGCAACATTTGGTGAATTATTGGAGAAAATGTTAAACTCCAAATATGGAAAAGTGGTAAGAAAATAATAAACATGCTAACATAAAATGTTAAAAAAATACATAAAGGAACTATTATTTGTCATGTAGGAAAAATCATTAGAGATTTGCCGGAGTCCAGCTGCGGCAGGGCTAGGGTTTCCCAAAGGTGGTCAGGGAGTCAGCGAGTGAGAGACAGAAGACACTGCACACCCGTCTGTGAGTGAATCTGAATCCGCTTTATTTTTCAGAAGCTGGAGTATATATTTGTTAACTTTTGGCAGTAACTTAAACCCCAAGCAGGAAGCTTCCCAGGCTTAGGGCCAGGCAGGGATAATCTTAAACAATATGTGTTAATTAACTTTTTTCACCTTTGTTACACTTTAATCTTGTTACTTAATTAGCTTGGGAAATGTAAACCGACACACTGGGATGCCCACAGGAGGGAGAGATGGAGCAGCAGCTGTGAAGCTATCATGCCGCTCCCTACATTTTTCCCTTATCACTTATGGGAGTATGGCAGGCCCTGTGAGGACAGTGCCTGTCTTGGGTCAAGGACTCTTCATATGAATCCAACCAGGCCTTACCCGTCATGGGCCTGCAGGACAGCAATTGGTCCTGTGCCTGTCTTAGGTGGCTGGTGGTGTAACATATGTGTCCTAGTTGCCCGTCTCTGGCTGCCTGTAGGACAGTGCCTGTCTTAGGTCAAGGACTCTTCATATGAACCCAACCAGGCCTTACCCATCATGGGCCTGCAGGACAGCAATTGGTCCTGTGCCTGTCTTAGGCAGCCGGTGGCGTAACATATGTGTCCTAGTTGCCTGTCTCTGGCTGTCTGTCCAGTGTCTCAGGGCAGTTGTCTCACAGGAATTTTGTAAATCCTCCTCCATGAGCTCTTTCATTTAAAGCTTTTGTATAAACTCTCTCATACTACTCACAGAAGGTAAAATTTCACAATTAGTTTTCACAGTTATCTAGAAGGTTTCTAGTAACTCCTCTGGAGTTTCTATTTTCAATTTCATATTGAGTATTACATGAAAGTATATATTTGTGAATTACACAAATTACAATTATCAGTACAAAACATTACAAGATCCTTGTGCCCAATTCCCACATGCGGTGTCCTTTTCCTGGAGAAGCGATTCCTTGAAGCGCTCTCCTCCACCCATGGACCTTGTCACAAGGCGTGGATGGACTAGGACGCGGCATGGACCGAAAAGGGCGCTGCAGAGATTTAAAAAAATGTAATAGGACGCGGCATGGACGGAAAAGGGTGCTGCAGAGATTTAAAAAAATGTAATTAGTTAATTAACTTTTGATACCAGGGATTAAACTTATGACCTTGTGCTTGCCAGGCAGGTGCTTGTGCCACTGAGCTAAATCCCTGGCATATTATTAACTTTAATAAAGCAAAAACAAAAAAGCTAATAAAATTTAGCATTGAGAAAAGTTCTGAAAATAAATAAAAACATTACTATACTACTTCTATACAACTATTGTGCATCTATTTTCAGTAGTCTGGGCAGTCTTCAATACAACTGTAAAAAAGAAACAAGAGTCTTAATAAAATAAACCAAGACAACAAAGCATATGGAACAAACTAAAAGAATCTGAATTTGCGGTAGCAAACAGGAAGGCTGAGAACCCTAAATATAATGGAATGTGAAAAGTTGAATATCTAACAACATTTTTTGAAAGCATAGAATATTAGAACTGAGCAATACTTCCAAATGAAAAAAGATATAAGTTAGAGACCACATTAAATAGATGCTGGCAAGCAGGAAGAATAAAGTAGAGTTTCTACTGGCTAAATGTGAGAATAAATACAAAGCTCAAGATGAAATCATGTTTTGAAGGAAAGGCAGCAATATCAAGAATGCAGCACTGGCTGTGTAAGAGCGCCTTAGAAACTATCTACCATACTCTTCAGAAAACCAGAGATAGGTACAGTTTGAATGATGTGCTTGTCTACAAAATGTCTTATGTTTTAAGGCATATACATTATTTTCTTTGTGTGAGGACATTTCTCACCAACTCATCACACCAGAACAGCACCTTACACATAGTAAATACTGAAGAGATTTATTAATCATCAGTGATAGTGATGTATAGCTTGTATATAGAGCACTCAGTAAGGGTGACTGACTAATAGGTACCCTGCTGTCCTTGGAGAGACATCATTTTAGGGATCTCAATTTACCATTTGTTGTTGAGGACAAATCTGCAAGAAATAGCATGTCTCGTAACTTTGAAGGAATAATTATTGCCTTTAAAACAATAATTATCTTTCAATAAACTATCTCTTACTATCTTGCTACTAAACTTATAAAATCCTATCACGGATTTGACATTAGCTTTGTGATTTGAAGACAGACCTACATCAATTAACTGCTAAAGCCCTGAAACAGTCTATTCACAGTCATAAACATTTAATAATCCTCCACAATCCTATTTTCTTTGTGGTTATGGAGTACACAATATTTGTCTGATTTTAAAGAGGAAGATAATATGTTTAAAAAAGGACCTTTCATGGAATTAACAAGGCGGTGAGTGTGGAAGTAAATGAACAACAAATAGGCTTTTATGCAACCAAAATGAAAGCATTTGAGAAGTCTAAAGAATAAAAATTCTAAGAAAATTTCTGACCTGGTCTGACAGAGTATCCATAAATCAGTACATGATATAGTTTTCTAGATAAAGATCAATTTTGAAGATAAAATAATAATTTTGTTAGTATTTAATTTTATACATCAAACATATTAATTAAAATAACTTTTAATTGTAGTTTCAGATATAAAGCTCAAAATATATAAATATATTTTGAATAGCTTCAGATTATCAACTACAAAGACAATACCTTTTTTTATTTTCTTGAGAATTTTGGCACTCTCCTATTTTTAATAATTCTCTGTGTAACTGCAACCGTTCCATTTCTATAATTCTCAAGAGATCATCACGTGACTGTAGCTCATTTTTCACTTCCGAGAGCCCAGCTTCCATGGCCTGTGTAAAATATCACAGAATGGTATTGCTCACTTTCAACATCATGATGTACAGGACATTTGAAAACACTTACTGTCTATAACATCAGCCTATTTTTAAACAAAAATTTAATCCTTTTATTTTTCTATCTTATAGAATTGTATCCCTTTATTCATTTATTTAAACAGATATTTATTAATCTTTTATATAGTTTGGGGACACATTCATAGGAACTGTTAGTGGACTTACTGTCCACTGATAAAGAGAAAGAATAATCAAGTCACATAATATGATAACATCATATGTAAATTTGACATGAAATATGAAAATTTGAGTAATGTACAATGCATAAAATTTGAATTGATGCAAATATTTCCTAATTAAAAAGATAACAATCAAATGAGAATCTAATAGCAAAGCTGCCTAACAATAAATTATAAACCATGATTCCATTCTTGCCTAATGGTAGTCATAATTTAGTCAGTAGCTAGAAATACCAGAAATCCTGGGGAGTTCAGTGTTTTATACTGCTAGCAGGAAAGGCTGGAGAAAGTTCAGAAGCTGCTGGATGCTGGGTGTGGTGGTGCACCCCTGTAATCCTAGTACTTGGGAGGCTGATGTAGGAGGACTACTGAGAGTTCAAGGTCAGTCTAGACTACATAGAGAGTTCAGGGCCAGTCTGAGCTATAAAGGGAGACCGTGTCCCCCAAAAGAAAGAAAGCAAGGAAAGGAAAAGAAAGGGAAAGAATGGAAAGGTAAGGAAAAAGAAAAAAGGAAAAGAAGTAAAAAGAAGTTGCTGGTAAGGATCCCCTTGGAAAGAAATGGGACAATAGCAATATGGTGTCAAATTCCTGGCAAGGTGGGTGTAATGAGCTCCCAAGGGCGGTGCAGAAGAGCAGGCAAGTCCCTCCTCTTTTCCAACAGGAAATAAGGAAGATGCAATCCTCAAGTTTATACATTTGCCTAAGAAGAGAACAAAGGACTGGCTACTGCTGACATATTTTCTTTGGGAGGTAAAAGGTTACATCGTGTACTGATGGTGGAAGGGAGGAAGGAGGTCATCAAATGTGGGAGTGAATGAAGATTTGAAATGGCTTTTACAGTGGGAGGAAGATAGCTAACTGGAGAAGCAGTAGGATGGCTGAGTGTTCAAGTACCATTTCAAGTTCATAACCGTTGCCTGCTGAGGGATGTCTGCAGTAGTGTTTGGCTGTTTCTCTAGTAGAATACAATATATGGCTTTTGTGACTGACTTGTTTCGTGTATGTTTTCAAGGTTCATCTAATTTGTAGTACATATCAATTCATTCCTGCTTATGGCTGAATAATATTCCATTACAGCATATAGGTATATCACATTTTGTTTACTCGCCGGTTTGTTTGGGTTATTCTACATTTTGCCTATTAAGAATAATGCTCAAGCTGGACATATAATTTCAGTACTCTGGGAAGCAGAGGTAGGAGGATAACAAGTTTGAGCTCAGTCTGGGCAATTTAGTAATTTAGACCATGTATCAAAATGAAAAATAAAAAAGAGTTGGAAATGTAGCTCAGTGTGAAGGCTCTGGGTTCAGTCTCCAGTATTACCAAACAACAACAACAACAACAACAAACAGAGAATGAGAAAGAAAAGAAAATAATGCTGGCATACAAATTAATGTACAAGATGTTTTCCTATTCTTATCCAAAAAAAATTACAAAGCCTAAAGAATAATTCATCAGATAAAACAATACAATGAGTTCCTAGTTTTTTTTTAAGCAAATCCTTAAATATACACTTTTCTAAGAGCCCTTTCCTTTCCTTTTTCCTTTCCTTTCAAAACAAGATGACAGATATCTGGACTGAGTGCTAGGTGAAGGGTTTAGTGGCACTATTTTAGCTTCAGAAGTTCCTAGAATTCTAGAAATACTTGGAATTAAGTATAAAACATTCAAAATGGTGATTTAGGGAACTTACCTGGGTAAAAAAAATATATATTCTGAAGGTGAGAATGTTTTGGAAGGGGTTAAATTTTACAAAATAAAAAATATGTGAAACACTATATTATGATGTAGAAAGCAATGTAATGTGATGTCAATATCACCTATTACTTTGCCCAACTGATATTCCAATGTGGGTTCCTTACTTGCAAGGCAAAATGAACATCAAATGTGAATCTTCCTGTAGAAAAGTGGACCTGACTTTAGTTGTGGAAGGGAGGTCCACAAAAGAATCTAACTTGGGCCACTGAAATGTACTGTCATCATGAACTAGAATTAGCTGAAACTCTGACATGTGATAACAGTAATCTACTTGTTTATTGTCATCTACTTGTGTATTTTATGATATTGACAAATATCATAAAAGATATTTGTCACTCAGAGACAAATATCTCTGAGTGACATTTGAACATATCAAAGGAGAAGGCTCAGCAGTGACTGAGTTGCACAGGGAGTAGAATATATATGTATATATATCATAAATATATATTAAAATTGAAACTTCATGATATAAAATAATAATAAAAATTTAATAAGAGAATGAATATGTAAAAGATTTTAATTATAATTGACAGCATTTGTAAATTGGCAGCAAAAGTATAAAAATGTGAAGGATTTGTTGATTTTGATAAATTTAGATTTATTTTTCACTTTGAACTCAATATTAGTAACACTCAATTAAGAAAAAGAATTAATGAATTTTTAAAACTGATTGGTAGTTTTGAAGTTGGTATGATTTTGCATGACAGTCAAATCAGTTACCTGTCAATGTATCAAATATTCAAGAAAAGGATTCTTTGGTACATGACTCGGTTCTTCAAACACTTTTAAATTTGTTTAGAATGAATTAAGAAGGTAGAATCTTTAACTGCAAACTTCTATGAAATCTCACTGTTAATCAGATATTTCCAATGAATATGTCTATCCAAATTTAGATTTATTTTTCAGTGTAAAGTATACATCAGATCTCAAAGTTTTAGTATAGAAAAAGTATGCAATATTTGAATAAATTTTTGTATACTGATTGCATGTTGAAGTATTATGGGTATATTCTCATATATAATATATTAGTATTACATTAATTTCACTCATGTCTTTACTCCTTTTAGTGAAACTATTAGAAAATTTAAATTACATTAGTAATTTATATACTAATTTTCTTGGATATTGCTGCTCTAGTATCTTCAATGAGCAAACACAAAACAATTAACTTTTCTGGCACAGATATTTGAAAAATACAGAACAATTTATTTTTCTCATTAACTTCCAATGGGAAATATTGTACATTAAAAAATGTGAGTGTAGTGTAGCATAGTAAATAAATATATGCAATGGAATTAATATGTATATTGACACATTTCAAGGTTGTAGAAAGACATAGAAAAATGTGATTCAAATGAAAATTCAGATGCATCTGGCATTAAAATATGCTGCAAGCTAAAGAGAACTTTATATATAATAAATGACAGTAATTCAAATTGAAATGGTTGTCTTCAGCATTTGTTTTTGGTAGGCAGAATATTCTGTCATATGATAGCTTTGTGAAAAGGAGAAGATAACTTCTAACTTCATATTCTGATTATAGTACATACTATTTACCACTAATTATTTTCACTTAGTAAAATATAAATTTTAAAAGACAAGAGTTTAAGGCCCATCTGTTTACTTAGAAATCTGCCCAATACTTTGAGAGAAATAATTTTTTTAATTTTAAAGAGAAAAAAAAAACACAGAAAAGAAAAATAACTACAGGAACAACAAAAAACCTAAAACAGTAACAATATAGGCTTTCAAAACAAGATGACAGGAATTTTACAATGGTTGTAATACTGCATATTGTTATCTTCAAAAGAGTTTCTTAGATTACCAGATATAGACATGCAAAATTGATCTAATCATGAGTATCAAATGTTCTTTTCCAAGAACTAATAGAATTAGTAGTATAATTGTCTTAGCTATTTTATGTATCTATGAACAAATTTTTATCTTTTTCCTTTTTCCTCCTTTTAGAGGAGAAATGATTTTAAGCCTTCAAATTAACTAACAAATATAAATAATTGATATCTTCTTATTTAATATTTCCTAAAACAAATGGATAAAACATGAGTAAAGCTTGGAAATAAAATAGGGGAAAGGCTTAAAAAAAAAGAAAGATTTTCAATTTTGTTTCCAAATGGATAAAATACACAATATTTTCTTAGGTGTAGAAATCTTATCTTTTAGAAACCTTGATTTTTTAAAAACCAAATTATTTTTCAAAAATTTGGTTTGTGCTTAATAGATGCAATTCTTTTGAAAATATAAATTGGAGATTCTTTGTCTAAATTTAAATTGTACAGTTCCTAGATTCAAGGACAAATTATTCCTAACTAACAAAATTTTGTAAGAATATAATTTTGGTAACTCCTTCATATTAGTCAATGTAAATATCAGTCACATTAAATTTTATCATTATCTATAGAAAACATCACAGTGTATAGTTTGAGAATTATGGTGAAAATATAATAAAAATAATTCATTTTATTATTAGAAAAAAGATTTCTCAATCTCAGTACTACTGACAGTTTGGGCTTGGGAATTCTTTGTATGGGCATGTCCTTGGCTACACTATTTTACAATAAATATTTAGCATTATCTCTGGACTCTACTCACTAGATGCTGGTAGCCCTCTTCCCCTTGTGACAATCAAAATATAACCAGGCATAGTCAAATACCAGTTGGGAGGCAAAATCATCCCAGAAGAGAGCCACTGATGTAAAGGAAGTTAACAATTAGACAAATAATGTTGTTGTTTTGCAACCTTTAGTATAAATATCAGTAAAAAATTCATGATTATATTGACTTCTACAAAATAACTGTTCTAAGTTTGTTAGTATGTATTTAAAAACATTAATAAATTAAGTTCTTGGAAATAAGTATTCATAGGGAAAAATCAAATGGGTAGCATAGACTTTCCTTAGCTCAGGCAGCCCACTGAGTCTTCTCTGGTGTACATGTAAACTTTGGAACTGTGTAGAAATCTTTGGTTGTGGGTTGGGTGATAAGTCAGATCCTACTGTACATGGGCCGGGCAGGTTAAGTCAATCAACAGATATCAATTAATGATAGGGTGACTTTGGCCAGCAACTGATTCATGTTCTCTCACTTTCTGCTACACCTCCAAATTCCCAGTATGCATGCAGATGTGATAGCTGGACTTGCTAATGAATTATGTTTCAGGCCAACAAATGAATAGATAAAGATAGGTCTGTGCAGTGAATAAATTTGTAGGGACCAAAGTCAAAGAGGTCTCAAAAAGGGACAAAACAAAATATTCTCTACCTGTGCAGGATAAATTGAAGCCCCAGGGAAGAATATTTGCTAAGAACATAGAAAAATAATCTTATTCATCAAATGTGATCCTGGCACAATCTATGGCAGTACAAACACAGTTGTAAGATGTAAGTTTAAATTGTCCTTAAACAAAAGGCATGACCAGTTGTTGTATATCCAGGGAAATGAATGCAGAATAACCACTAAGAGAGAGAGAGAGAACACAATCGGAACCAACAGTCACGCAAGCAGCTCAAACAGGGCATGGTGGTCTAGATGGCAAGCCAAACCCTAAAGCTCCCTGGGCTTTCTACAACAGAATAATAAAAGTCAATCTCATTTAGATTATCACAGAGCCAGAGAAAACACCATCACTATCTTTTCTATTTTTAGAAAATTTCTGGCTTAAGTGTTTTAATATTTGCAGTTTAGGTTGGTTTATTTGTTTATGCACACATTTGTATTTTAATTTGTATTAGAATAATACCTCCATCCTCAAACAAAGCTGGATTTTGAGATGTGAGGATGTAGGTCTCTTAGAAACGCTACTGAATGCTTCTCTAAATAGAATTAAAGTGTGTTCTGTACATATACCAACTCCCTACAAGGAATGTAACCATTATGTGCTGCAAATATGTAATAAGAAAAAAAAAAAGAACTCAATCTCTCTCTGTCTCTGTCCCTGTCTGTCTCTGTCTGTCTGTCTGTCTGTCTGTCTCTCTCTCTCTCTCACACACACACATACACACACACAAAATGCCAATAAATGAGAGAAGCTGTGAGACTAAGGTGAAAAGAGGAGCACAAAAGAACAGAATGCTGGTACAGCATCCACAGAATTCCACAGACTTCTCAAGGAGTTGGTTATTTGTAAACAAAAGATACATATTTAGTAAGAAATAAGTCATGACCAATTTTGATGAGTGCTGTATAATCTCCCAAATAACTGCAAGAAGTACAAAGACAAAAAAACAAAAACAAACAAAAAAGATTGTTGGTTTAAGAAAAAATGCTTGGGTAAACCATCAACCCCTATCTGCCAATGTGAAATGTATCTAAAAAGAAATTTGGGGAAGCAGGCAGTAGAACCCAGGTTCCAGCTTTGGGCCCTCACTGCGCACTCTGGCGGAATCCCAGCAAATGGAAAGGGACTTTGAACCTGCTCCCAGGCAGTAGGACCACATGCTGTGTCCGAGACCACCCAGGGGCACACACAGGGAAAGGGGCCCAACCAGGCCAGGCCCAGCAACCACCAAGCAGCCAGTGGGACCCAGATTCCAGCTTTGAGCTCTCACCGTGTGCTCTGGCAGAATCCCAGCACACGAAAAGGGACATTGAGCCTGTTCCCAGGTGGTAAGACCACACGCTGTGTCTGAGACCACCCAGGGCCCCACACAGGATGGGGCCCAAGCAGGCCACACCCAGCGGCCACCAAGCAGCCAGCAGGACCCAAATTCCAGCTTTGGGCCCTCACCCTGTGCTCAGGTGGAATCCAAGCCCATGGAAAGGGACTTTGAGCCTGCTCCCAGGTGGTAATACCATGTGCAGCATTCCAGACCACCCTGGGCCGGTGTGGGCCATGCCCAGCGACCACCTAGCAGTCAGCAGGACCCAGATTCCAGCCTCAGGCCCTGACCGCGCACTCTGGCTGAATCCCAGCACTTGAAAAAAAACTCGGAATTTAGCTCCCAGGTGGTGAACCTTGGACTACAGCAGATTAAGTGCCAGTGTGGTGAGTATGTCCCTAAAATAGAGGTGTACAGTGGGTAAATAGGGCCAGTAGTAAAGTCCCCTCCAACTAAATGTAAAACCTTGGTGAGTCTGAAAAGAGTATGGGTGACCACCTCCTACACACAGAAAACATCAGGTTGAGTGAAAATGACAAAACAAAAAAGCAAGATGCAGTCTCAAACATCTAGTCTACCAGAAGCAAGTGCAGGAGATATTGAAATAGAGGACCCCAAAAGTAACACACCAGGAACCTCTGAAAAGATAGAGAGTGAAATAGAAAAACAACTCCATGAGGCTATAGAGGAAATCAAATTAGAAGTACTCTCCCACATAAAGACAGAAATAACAACATTAGTAAAGAAGTTGCTGAGCACAGCTAAAGAAGAGATCGAGAAAAAAGTACAGAAGCATGAGAAACTGATTGAAACCTTGAATGAACAATATAGAAAATAAGCATAATTGATGAAACAAACTGAAAGAGACATCCAAGAAACAAAAAATTCTATTCAAAGCTTGCAAAACTGCTTAAATGAAGCTGAGGATACGATTTCGGACCTTGAGGACAGGATCACAATTAGTGATCATGAAAGGAGAGAACTTTTAAAAACAACAAAGCAGCATGAAGTGACAATCCAATAGCTTCAAGATGATGCCAAGAGAAACAATATAAGATTAATAGGCATCAGTGAAGAGGCAGGAGTCAATGCAAATGACATAGCCAAAATAAGGCATATAGAATGCCAAACAGTCACAATCAACATAAATCCACACTCAGACACATAATAATTAAGATCTCAGACATACAGCATACAAACAGAATACTAAAAGCTGTTAAGAGAAAAGCCACAATTCACATACCAAGGAAAGCCCATTAGAATCACAGCAAACTTTTCAGCACAAACCCTCAAGTCAAGAAGAGCTTGGAGTGAGGTATTTCAAACCCTGAAAGAAAACAACTTTCAACCCAGATTGTTGTACCCAGCAAAACTTCCATTCAAATTTAATGGAGAAACAAGATACTTCCATGACAAAGAACAACTGAAGAAATTCACATCCACCAAACCAACCCTAGTAAGAGTACTGAAAGACATACTACACGGAGATAAAAATGAGCACAATCCCCCAAAGAACAACAGAAAGAAACCACCAAGTAGGATAAGCAATTAAATAAGGGGAAAAGCAGAAAGCAAACAACTGCAACATAACATGGCAAAGTCAAGCCAGTACATATCAGTGATATCCATAAATGTAAATGGCCTCAATTCACCTATAAAAAGAAATAGACTGACAGAATGGATGAAGAAACATGATCCCACAATATGCTGTATGCAAGAAGCACATCTGACCCAAAAGGAAACTCATAGATTAAAAGTCAAAGGATGGAAAACAGTATTCCATGCAACAGGAACCCAGAAAAAAGTAGGGGTAACTATTCTAATTGCAGACAACATGAACTTCAAACCTAAAATGATTAAAAGAGATAAAGAAGTCACTACATACTCATCAGTGGAAAAATTCAAGAGGAAGAACTAACAATTATAAATATATATGCACCAAATACAGGAGCACCCAACTATATAAGACAGATACTAATGGACATGAAAAACCAAATACACAAGAACACAATTATAACAGGAGATCTTAACAGCCCATTGTCACAAAGAGATAGATCAACTACACAAAAAGTCAGCAAAGAAATAACAACTGAATCATATCTGCGAGCAATTGGACTTTAGTAGCTGTTTGCAGAGTATTCCACCAAACCACATCAGAATACATATTCTTCTCAGCAGTGCATGGGACAGTCTCCAAAATAGACCATATATTATCCCATAAAACATTCTTAAGTAAATGCAAAGATATTGAAATCTACCCATGCATAATATCTGACCATAGTGCACTGAAACTGTAAATTAATGGCAAAAGAAATTGCAAAACCTGCACAAATACAAGGAAATTAAAAACAACCTTTTGAACAACCAGTGAGCTACACATGAAATTAAAGAAGAAATAAAGCAATACCTACAATTCAAAGAAAACACAAAAACAACATACTGTAATCTATGGGATACAATGAAAGCGGTCTTAAGAGGGAAATATATAGCAATAAATTGTCATATCAAGAAAACAGAACAAGCACAAATAAACAACCTAATGCTCCATCACAAGCTTCTAGAAAAAGAAAAGCAAGCTAAACTCAAAGCTCATAGAAGAGAGGAAATTGCAGATTAGAGCAGAAATCAATGCAATTGAAACTAAAAAAAATACAAAGAATTAATGAATCAAAAAGCAGGGTTTTTTTGAGACAATAAACAAAATTGACAAATCCCTAGCTAACCTTATCAAGAGAAAGAAAGAAAAAACCCAAATTCATGCAATAAGTGCTGAAAAGGGGGAAATTACTACAGATCCCATGGAAATTCAAAAGATCATGGATACCTACTTTGAAAATCTCTACTCACATAGAGTGGAAAACACAGAGGAAATGGACAGATTTCTAGAAACATATGAACTACCAAAGCTCAACCAAGAAGATATAGCAATTTAAATTGAAAATGTAATTATCAGCTATTTAAATTGAAAATGTAATTAAAAACTTACCAACAAAGAAAAGCCCAGGTCCTGATCGATTCACTGCTGAATTCTACAAGAAATTTAGAGAAGATTTGATGCCAATACTCCTTAAACTCTTCAATGAAATTGAGAAGAAAGCAATCCTCCCTAAATCATTCCTGGAAGCAAGTATTACTCTCATGCCAAAACCAGAGAAAGATCCAACCAAAAAGGAGAACTGTAGACCAATCTCACTAATGAACATTGATGCCAAAGATTCTCAATAAAATACTGGCAAACAGAATGCAGCAAATCATCGAGAAATATACATCATGACCAAGTGGGGTTCATTCCAGGAATGCAGGGATGGTTTAACATACGCAAATCAATAAATGTAATACACCACATCAACAGAGCCAAAAACAAAAACCACATGGTCATCTCAACAGATGGAGAAAAAGCTTTCGACAAAGTCCAACACATGTTCATGATAAAAACCCTTCAGAAACTCAGGATACACAGTGTCTACCTCAACCTTATAAAGGCCATCTATGACAAACCAACAGCCAACATTATACTAAATGGACAAAAACTGAAAATTTTCACTTTAAAATCAGGAACAAGACAAGGATGTCCACTATCACCACTCCTTTTCAATATAGTTCTGGAAACACTAGCCAGGACAATCAGACAAGACAGAGAAATAAAAGGAATAAAGATAGGAAAGGAAGAAGTTAAATTATCACTATTTGCAGATGACTCTATATAGAAGACCCAAAAAACTCCATTAAAAGACTGCTAAGACTGCTAGAATTAATAAACAAGTTCAGCAATGTAGCTGGATACAAAGTGAATGCTTAAAACTCAATAGTATTCTTGTACAAAAACAAAAAACTCACTGAGAAAAAATTATGGAAATATTGCCCTTTATAATAACATCTAAAATAATGAAATACTTAGGAATTAACCTAATTAAAAATGTTAAAGACCTATATGCTGAAAATTATACTACACTGAAAAAGTGGATTGAAGAGGATATTAGAAAATGGAAGGATATTCCTTGCTCTTGGCTAGAAAGAACCAACATTGTGAAAATGGCCATACTCCCAAAGCTGTTACACAGATTTAATGCAATCCCAATAAAAATACCATAGACATAACTCACAGATCTAGAGAAAACACTCCTAAAATTCGTTTGGAAACAGAAGAAACCTAGAACAGCAAAGGCAATTCTGGGCAACAAAGGCAAGGCAGGAGGCATCTCAATTCCTGACGTGAAACTGTACTACAAAGCCACAGTGATAAAATCACCATGGTACTGGCAAAGAAATAGACCTGAGGATCAATGGAACAGATTAGAAGATGCAAGCACAACTACAAAGACACTCATCCACCTGATATTTGACAAAGGAGCTAAATATGTCCATTAGAAGAAGAACAGCCTCTTTAATAAATGGTGTTGGAAAAATTGACTCTCCACATGCTGAAGACTGAAACTAGATCCATGCATATCACCATGCACAAAACTAAAGTCTAGATGGATCAAATACCTAAATATTAAAATAGAAACACTAAATCTACTGGAAGACAAGGTAGGCAGAAGTCTTGGAGACATAGGGGTAGGCAGAGAATTCATGAACAATACACAATCTGCACTTCAAAGAATCAACAACTGGGATCTCATATTATTGAAAAGTTTCTGCACTTCAAAAGAAATCACCAACAGAGTGAAAAGAAAACTCACAGAGTGGGAAAGAATTTTAGCCAGCAACCCCTCAGACAAAGGACTTATATCCAGAACATGTCAAGCCCCCCAAATTCAAAGACCCTCTCCAAAAATGGGCATCTGAGATGAACACACAGTTCTCTGAGAAAGATATACAAATAGCAAATAAATACATGAAGAAATGTTCACCATCACTGGTCATTCGAGAAATGCAAATTAAAACAACATTGAGATTTCACCTTGCTCTGGAAAGAATAGCTGCCATCAAGAAATCAACTGATAACAAATGTTGGCAAGGCTGTGGGGAAAAAGTAACACTGCTCCACTGTTGGTGGGAATGTAGACTGGTGCAACCACTATGGAAATCCATATGGAGAATTCTCAGAAGACTAGGATTGGAAGTTCCATTCAATCCAGCTATTCCCGTCCTGGGTATTTTCCCAGAAGAACTGACAAGTTCATATCACAGTGATATATGTGCACCCAAGTTCATAGCAGCACAATTTGTAATAGCTACATGTTGTAAACAACCAAGATGCCCATCAACTGCAGAGTGGATGAAAAAGATGTGGTATTTATACACAATGAAATATTACTCAGCTATAAAAAAGGGTGATCTTGAGGCCTTGATAGGTAAATGGAGACAACTTGAGACTATCCTCATTAGTGAAATAAATAGAATCATATTTATAAATATCACATTGTGTCTCTA
Source organism: Hydrochoerus hydrochaeris (assembly GCA_004027455.1). Taxonomy (NCBI): domain Eukaryota; kingdom Metazoa; phylum Chordata; class Mammalia; order Rodentia; family Hydrochaeridae; genus Hydrochoerus; species Hydrochoerus hydrochaeris. Next base: position 148,900 of record PVLA01002730.1, on the reverse strand, counting down.
GTGTAAAAAGTGGTAAGAACTATACGAGTAATAAAACCCAAAATATGTAATTGCTAGTGTAAAAAAGAGAGGAAAAGAAAGTGCTCTAAGGGATATAACTGCCTGTATGTTTGAGTGTGTAAAATAGATGACCATATCGCTGAATCTTCATTGGATCTCTGAGCAGAACTGTTTGCAGTGTTACTGTTTGAATGTCTACTATGTATCCATTAATTTTGTAACTTGAACAACTACATCCAAGATGACAGTATGTAATTTATCAACTAGTGATTTCTTAATGTTTTTTTCCTCTTTTTTTCTTTTTTCTTTTAGAATTCTGTATTGTTGCTACCCTTTTTCTTTTGCTTTTTTTTCTCTTTAAATAAAATTTTTAAAAAATGCATAATTGCTATTGTAAAAAAGAGAGGAAATAGGAAGTGCTATAAAAGATATGACTGCATGGATATTTAAGTGTATAGGATTGATAACTATACTTCTAAGTTCTTGTTGGATTGTTGAACAGATCTGTTTGCAGTCTCACTGCTTGAATGTCTACTTTGTATGCTCTAATTTTGTAACTTGAACAACTATTTCTAAAAGGACAATATGTAATTTATCAAGCAGTGATCTCTTACTGTTTATCCCTTTTTTCTTGAAATTCTGTAATATTTCTACCTTTTTTCTGTTTTTTTTTCTCTTTAAATAAAAAAATTTTAAAAAAAGAGATTTGAGGTTAGTATTTGCTAAATGATTATAATAAAGTGGTATGGTTTTGATACTGAATGTTCTCAAAGGCTTGGTCCCCAGGGTGAGTATGGGCAGGAAGTTCAATCTTTGGAAGGCAGGCCTTCACGGGGGTTATTGGGTCATTGGAGGTGTGTTCTTTCCGGCACCTTTGTCATTCTCTCTTTTGTTTGCTGGCCATGAAGTGAGGGAGTCTTTTCTACCATATATGTCTGCCATGATGTTCTGCCTCACCACAGGCTCCAAATATTAAGACCAACTGATTGTAAATTGACTCAAAACTATGAGTCAAATAAACCATTTCTCTTTATAATTTGGTTATCCAGAATATTTTGTTATGGTGACATAAAGTTAATAATCAGGTTTCCAACCATAAATCACAAGGAGCAACCCTGATGCCTCTCACCTGAGCTTAGTAGACTTATTTGTCCTTTCAGGATTTTCTGTATCTCTAACCCAAGAGTCCTATGAGGCAAAGAGACACAGGACCAGGGAAAACAGAAGGGACAGATGGTGGTATATGGCTGAAGGGCAATGGCTTTGTGATTACTGTTATAATACACTGAATACATTACTATTATGTCACTGCAGAATCAAGTTGTGTGGTAAAGTACCTGCAAGATTACTGAATTTGCTCATTAAGTAAGAATTACACCCTAAGGGTGAGTTGAATTTACACATGTAATTTAGAAAATTAGCTTTCTAATTCCTTTAGCTGTTGAGTCAACATAAATACAAGTCATACGCAGTGTTAGTTTGAAAATAAAAAAGATAAATCTTTACCTGGCACTGTCTTTGGTACATTTTCAGTTCTTGTAAAAGCTTCTGATTTTCATCTTGTAACTTATTTCTGCTTAATGCTATTTCACTCACAGCTGATTTTAATTTTTCAATAATGAATTCATCTCTTTCACTGGTTTCACAACCGGGATCTGAATGACATACCAAGCCAGGAATTTCAGAGCTGCTGTCTTCTGTGCACTGTTTTTTACCATTTAGTTGAGTTTCGTAATTCTGTGTCTGTTTCTGGGGAATGTGAAAACTGAGTGATTAAGTGAAAAAAAAAAAACCACACTTAATCTTATATAAAGTTAAGAACAGAATTAATAAAATATTTGAATATGTTATTTGATAGTGAGGCTTGGCTTGTGTAATGCTGTATTGTTTGTTCTAAAATCTCAATTTCAGATGGTATAAAGAGAAAATACATTTGTATAACTTCAAAGCAAAATTATTGAACAGGGAAGGAAGCTAAAGGTAGAGTAGTCTTATTAAGTAAGAGAAAAATATGAAAACTATAGAAAGAAAATCATGGATTAAATTCCACAATAGTCTCCTCAACCAGAAACAAGTAAAATAGAACCTTAGACGGTAGGAAGAATGTTGTCAACCCATGTAAGAAGGTTTAATAATTCCTAATGTACATAGTTTCTACATATCAATTAGGCAACAGAAAGGAAAAATAAGAAAGTATTAACAGGCAATTCCCAGAAGAGAAAATGAAAACAGCTGCAAAGTACATGAAGAGATGCTCAGCCTTAGAAGTATGCAAGGAAATGTAAAGCAATTCAAGCAATTATAAACTCTCTTAACTGCCTTCCCATAAGCATACAAAACCAGACATCATTTAAACAATGGGATTTTCAAATAGGACAATCATTTCAGACATGTAGACTAAATTCATCATTATGTATTTTTCAGGCACTTGTGATTCCACCCACTGCTGGATCATGTCTGGTTAATGTTCCTTAATTTAAATTTCTATTTGCAAATGGATTACATGTTGAATGGCAAGGATATCAATATATACCTTCTAATTTCTTCTGAGTTAGAGGACAGTATTAGATAATTTACCTGAAATTGATTATACTTTTCAGATAATAATTTTTGTTGAGCATCTAAAGAAACCAGATGAGTCTGATACAGTATCTCTTGCTTGTCCCATTCTCTTGACTTTGCTCTAAATTCCTTTAGAAATGGTGGTGAGGGGAGACATAAATTGAAGGATATTATTTATCTAAAGAACAATGAGTAGGGATTCTTTCATTTGTAACTTTTCAGAAAATAATTAAATCCATTTTTTATATATTAAAAAGAAACCAAAAAAGCATCAAATCACTAGTGTTGGATTTATTACTATAGGCTGAATATCCCCAATGTATCTGTATATACATATATATATATAATAACATATAGATATCACCCAAGTATAAACAAAACATTCATTTACATTTCATGTATACCTTATACACACAGCCTGAAGGTACCTGTATACAGTATTTTTAGTTTACCTATGTTTTGACTGTGACTCATCATAAGAGATTAGGCATGAAACTTTCCACTTGTGACATCAAGTCAGTGCTCAAAAAGTTTTGGATTTTATAGCATTTGGGATTTCAAATTTTCAGATCCTGTATACTCAATGTATATCTTTCAATTTTTGGTATGCAAATGTAAAATTTTTAACTTAATCCTTTTATATGACTTCAAACATATGATTTGTTAAAAATATACAACTTGGTTACTTTTCTGTTGTTGCTGGGACAAAATACCTCACATCAAAAATGAGAGATTAAAAAGTTTATTTAGCTTACAGTTTTTGGAGGTTTTAGCCCCTAACCAGCTGGCTCCAAGGCAGGGTGGCATGGTACTGGGACAACACCTCAAGACAGCAGCAAGAGCAAACAAGGAAAACACAGCCACCCCTACTTTACCCCCCTTCAGGGCAGGTGCAGCACTCACAAAATCTCCTCCTCCTCCTTTGTACAGGATGAGGGTATTTACAAAGTAAGAACCCTGGCTCCCTGCTGAGTCTCTCAGTTAAACTTCTAAACTTCTCAGTTTGACACAATATATCAACCATAACCACCTTTGTCAACTTGGCAACCAGACATATGTCTTTACATCAGCCTCCAAATACAAAGGCATACTTATTCTTAAGTATGCCTTTATCATATTACATTAAAAACATAACATTTTGTCCTTGGATCCCCAAAAACTCATGCACATCCCTTTATGCAAAAGGCATTTAGTCCATCTGCAAGAGTTGCCAAAATCCTAACAGTTTCAGCATTGCTGAAAAGTTCATGTCCCAAGTCTCCTCCAAGATGGAAAGCAAACTCTTAGCTGCATAACCCTGTACAAATGAAAACAAAGTTAAACACTTCCAGCATGCAAAGAAAAATGATAAATATTCCCATTCCAAAAATTACAAACAGGAGGGTACAAAGGATTGGGACAAAAGCAAGTCCAAAATCCAGCAGCTCAAGCATTAAGTCCTATAGTTCCATGTGCACCATTGAGGCAATACATGGCAAATTGTGAGCTCCAAAGGGCTTGTGTGACTCCACCCCTATAGCTCTTCTGGTGGTTACCAACCCCACAGCTTCTCTCCTGGGCTGGTTTTGCTCCTTCATTGCAGTTTTTCTTAGATAATCCACATTCCTGGCTTTTCCAAACTTCTGGGGTCTCCACTGCACCTTTGGCTTCACATTCACAGCTTTACATATTGCCCTCTCAGGGGCAAACTGCTTGGCCTCCCAAGCCTTGTGAAATTGAGGTGGAAGCCTTTATAACCTCAGAACTTGTGCATTCTCCTTGTGCCTAAAACCAGCACCCCATGGATAATGTCAACATCTACTGCCAGATGGAGCAGTAAGTAGCCAGGCTTTCCTCTCTTTTGGCTATAGGGGGTCGAGTGCCTAGATCGCTGAGCACTCTAAACCTGATTGTGAGGAACAGATTCTCTAGGCCACCACCATTTCTGGAACCTTGAGGGGCCTCCACCACCACTCTGGAACATGGTGCTCAGTTAAACTTCTAAACTTCTCAAGTCAACACAATGTATTGACCATAACATAGCTTACATATCTAAGTCTCTGATAACACATGGTAAGTGTGGGTAGGTAGTTTCAAACAACTTTTTGCTTCAATTAGTACTTTATTTCCTGACACAAGAAGTTTTTCTCTTCTTTTACACCCTACTCTCGTCACTGAGTGTGTTCCCCTGTTGAAGCAGGACTCAGACATATTTAGTGACTGCAATGTATCTTCCTCCAAGTCCACATCCGGAAACCTAATGCCCAATAAGATAATATGGGGGTGGGGTGAGGAGGTGATTAGCTTATGATGCTGGAATAAACTCTCATAAGAGATATGAAAGAACTTTGATTCTTTATCCCCGATATGTGAGATACAAGCAGCAGATAGACATCTGGAGCATCCCTTAACAAAATCTAGCCATGGTGGCACTCTGATCTGGGCCTTCCAGCTTTCAGGACTGTGAGAAACAGATGTCTGGTATGCAACACACCCAGTGTATGGTTTTATGTCATAGCACCATGAACTAATACTAATATCCCTTGCAGCTTCTAAAGTTATTCAAATTGAAGCCAAAATCATCACTCCTGGTACTAGAAAGACCATCTCATTTCATTTAGAAAATACAGGGCAAATAAATGAGTCATCAAGGTATGTTTCACATTATAAGTGTAAAGCTTTGTTCTTGGAATAATTTATATGGATGTGGTTCTTTCTCCAAGTACATAAAAAGTCAATCAAATGGATAATCAGTGTCTTGATCTCCATTTGAGTGAAAGAACATGTGTTTTACAGAGTACATCTTTGGGCATTCTCTGTGAGACCAGCATACTTCTAAAGCTAGCCTGGAATTTCTGAGCCAGGGAAAGCCAAGAAATTAGTGTTATTGTGCATTCTCCTCAAGGGCCAACTCACTTGCTCATAGAAATTTTGTAAAGAATTGTACACATTATTCAATAAGATGTAAAATTTCTAAGCCTTTTAAAGAACAAAGTCCAAGACTTCCTACAAAGTTCATGCAATAAGCTACTTTTAAGGCTATAATCCCAGGTCTTATTTTCTCTACTTTTATTAAAGATATTTTGGAGCAAAGAACTGTTAATTGAAGGAAAATGATGTATGAAATAGAACAGTGACAACTAGTTAGGAGAAATGGCAAAGGGGCAAGTTTGGGCTGGAATATGAAGAGTAAGAGAAAAATACAGATCAAAGATTCCTAAAAGTATCTGATCTTGGTGACTGGGAGGTACAGAACCATTACCAATACATGAATAGAGGAAAAAATTCCTTAGCAAAATCTCCTCCTCTTTTGTACAGGAATGTAGGACCTGAGAGGAATGAAAGAGATTGAGTGGGATAATATAAGGTTTAGTGTGGGTCAATTAAAAAATAGTAATTGTGCAGCACTGGGAACCCAGCTAAGGTTAGATGATAAGAATTTATAGTAGAATCTATTTTCTCATTTGTGACTTTTAGCAGGGATGCTCGAAAGTATGAGAAAGAAAAATAGTTGGTTTGTGTTTTCTAAAGTTGGAAAATTAAAAGGATATGCATAAATGAATCTATGACATAGTGAATCTTTCCACAGACTAAGATTTTAGAAGTCCTGGGTGATAAGGGTGGCTAAAATGGAAGTTGTGCTATCCCTTTAAAGAAAAAACTCTGAAACTTTTAAGCCTTGTGCTGAAAACTATTTTGAGGCTTCATTGGGATTTAAGTACCTAATAGTTAAGTGGCCATTAAAAGATTTATTAGGTATTCCCTTTAACTGACCCCAAGGGTGTCCTTCAATTTCACTCAACAGCTGCAGTTTCTTTGAACATTTCTTGCTCTCCCAAAATGCTGATATATATAAAAGATGTATAAATCAAAGTGATGGTTTAATTCACTAAGTGCTTGAAGTGAAGGTACACTAAGAAAATACATTCAATGAGATTGATCTGTAATGGTGTTTTTACCACAGCTGTACATGCCACTGTGTACACTAGAAACTAACAGCCCACAAGAACAACAGTGAAAAGAAATCTTTAATTTGCACAAACTAAGAAAATGTACCTCACCTCTAATTTCTGGTTCAGATTGCTCAGTTCAAAGGGTATTTCTTCTTTGTGAGACAATTCTTTTCGGTGAATTTTGTTTTGTTTCATTTGATGTAATCTCAGTTTTTCGAAGCTGTTGGTTAGTTGGGAAAACTGTAAATAAAAAATACTAATATTTTACTATTAACAGTTATTTCTAGCTTGATTTCACAATTTTTTTGTGTGTGTATCTCTTTGAAAATTTAAGTCATGATTAGAAAGTGCAGTAAAGCTTAAATGTTCCAATTAGTGAAGATAGAACCAGTTATTAAAACTAAATCATTGAAGCTGAACACAATTCAGCTTTCATGTAAATTTGGGACTTAATTAAATGCACAGTTAAACAATGATTCACTTGATAAATGTTTTGCTCAGTTTTGTTTTAACTGAATGTTAGCAAAGCTCACAATTAAAAAGTTGTTTTCTTACTTTTATTTAGTGCCATCTTGTGTTGACAGTTTCAATTTCAGTAACTCAGTCTATTAAAATAGCCAGTTTATATTTTGTTAAAGAAAATTAAATATTTAATTTAAAAGATAATATTTCCTATAAGTAGCATAGTGTACCAATATATCTGAGAAAATTTCTATATATCTGTTTCCAAGTCTCTTTTGCTTATACTTTAATGTCAAAATAATTAGATGTTTGCAGGACATTACAAAGTTGTTATAGAGAGGTTCTAAGTTCCTTTCCCAATTTTCTCCAATATTTACCTCATCAAACTATAACATAAGTACAACTTATTGCTATAGTGTGAAATCAAAACCAGTAAGGAGATATTAGTCCAATATATGTGTATAGTTCTATGTCATTTTATCACGTGTAGATCTGAGAGATCTGAGTGATCTGTATTTACATCATGATACAGATACAGGGCTGAGGATACAGCTTGCTGATAAGAGCTCATACTTAGCCTGCAGCACTCTGGGTCTGAATGAAAAAGATACAGAAGTACTCCTTCCTTCATTCTACCTTTTTAGAGTCACACTGTCCCCCTCAGCTTCCTACCCCTCACCCCTCTTTTGTATCTCTATACTTTCTTTTTCATCTCTGTAATTTTGACATTTCAAGAAAGTTATGAAATGAATTCCTGTAATATATGAACATATATTCATATAATATATGATCATTTGAGACTGAATTTTCTTACTCCACTTAATATCCTTGAGATACAACAGTTCATTCCCTTTTAGTGCTGAATTACATTCCATGCTATGAGTGTATCACAGTGTTTGACTATTCACATATTACAAAATTTTGATTGTTTCTAGTTTTGGGCTGTTACAAGTAAAGCTATAATCTGTGTTTATATTATCTCATTTAAAGTACCCAATTCTGCTTTCCTTTTTTCTCATATAATTTCTTCTGCTGAGATATAATTCACCTGTTTTATAAATTAATCTGAATAAAATTCCACCTCATGGATACATCACAGTTTATCATTCATGAATTGATGGACATTTGAATTGCTTTCACTTTTGGATATTATGAATATCAGCTATGAAATCTGTATACAAATCTTTCTCTAGACATATGTTTTCATTTCCCTTGGATGCACACCTAGGAGAACTGCTGCATGACATAGTAGCTACAAGTTTATGTTTTTGAGGAATAATTTTCCAAAGTGACTACACCATTTTCCATTCATACTCAAAATGTACAAGGTTCCATATCCTCACCAACACTTGTTCTTGTCTTTTTTATTATAGCCATACTAGTTGTATAAGGGGTATCTCATTGTAGTTTTGCTTTGCATTTCTCTAAACAACAATGTTAAACATTTCATGTATTTGTTAGTCATTTGTAAATCTTCTTTTGATAAATGTTTCTTCAAATCTTTGTCTATTTTAAAGATTGGTCATTTGTCCTCACTGTTGACCAGTGCCATGGTTTGGATATGGTCTAAAGTGTTTCTCCACAATGTTCATATGCCCAGAAGCTTGGTACTAAATATGACAATGTTGACATTCAGAACCTTTAAGAGGGAAGGTCTCATGAATGTGAATAGTCATTAAGTCCCTGTCCTAGAAAGAGATTAATGAAGTTCTTGTGGGACCTCAGTTTGTTTCGAGAGATCGAGTGTTATAAAAGATCAAGACTGGCTCCTGAATCTTTTTGAGTTTCTGTCTTAGCATATTAGCACTGACACACAATCTCAGTCTTGTGATGCAAACCCCACGTTGTTTCCTGACCAGGGGGGTCTCTCACTTGAGGCAGAGAGGCTACAAGATTGCCTGATTTTAGACTCCAGCCACCAAAACTGTGAGATCCATAAACCTCTTTCTTTAAAAAACACCTCACCTCAGATATTTTGCTACAGCAACAGAAAATTGATACAACTAAGGGTTATGTTTATATTATGCATGATTTACAAATGTTATCTCTGATTTATAAATACTATATTCTGTGGATATCCTTTATCCTATATTGATAGTGTTCTTTGAAAAATAAAAATTCCAAAGAAGTCAAACTTCTCTAATTGTAGTGTTATTTGTACTTTTGGTGACACATCTAAGAGACCATGACTAATTAAAGGTCCCAAATGTTTACTCCTGTGGTTTCCTCTAATAAGTTTATAGATTTGACTTCTACATTTAGATCTTTGATTAATTTTAAGTTAATTTTTGTCTGTGGGTTAAGGTAACTTTTTTTTTTTTTTTTTTGCATGTGGTTATCAGGTTGTCCCCATACATTTGTTGAAAACACTAATCTTTTTCCATTGAATTACTTGGGCAGCATTTCTGTCTAATTTTGATTAATATTTGCATGGTCTGTTTTTTCCATCTTCTTACTTTCAATTTGCCTATATAGTTACTTTTGAAGTGATTTTCTGGGAATAGATTTTTTTAAATTTTTAATTTTTTTATTTTAAAGATAGTAAAATCCAACAAAATAAGACAGAACAAGGCCAGTCAAGACAATGCAGTGAAATTGGTACATAACTTCAGAGCAGGATACTGGGAAAACAATAATAGCTACCATAGTATATCTTGTTATCTTCACAATAGCTGTCCATTCCATTAGGTATAGCAAAATCAAACAAAAAAAACACTATAAAACCAGTCAAAACAGAATATTGAATAAAGCAAAACAGTAAGAACAAAGCAAAACAATGGAAAATACTGGACTTCAAAGATAAGATAGAAGGAAATGCCCCACATTTGCTATATTGCATACTGTCATCCTCCCAAGAGATGCTCAGATCTCTGGCTCCAGGTCAGCATTATCAACCAAACAATACAAGCATTAAATTGCTTTGTGCACCTTAGTTTCTATCAACTCAGGCTGTTCTTGGAACCATCCGGTTGCTAATGAGGCAGCGTGCGGGTGGGGAGGTCGACAGTGTTTGCTTCTCAGCCCATGCACCAGTAGGCTCAGGGGAGTCGCTGTCTTTTCTCTCAGTGGAATGTGCACAGCTTGCACAGCTTACCAAGAAGGCTGGCTAGCTGATTTCCTGGTTGCTCCCCCAAATCCCAGCATGGGGAATTCTCAGGAGATATTCAGGAATAGATTTTTTACTGTACCAATCTTTTAAGTCTGAACTTTTTGTTTTGCTTTGTCCTATTTTTTTTCCTAGTTTTTATTTTTATTTTGTTGTTTTCAGGTTACTTAGCATTTTTTAGAATGAATTTTTACTTATCTATTGGGATTTTGAGTATATCTTTTGTATAACTTTTTCAGTGATGGCTGCAGGTATTAACTTATACTTGCATAATTTATCATAGGCTAGTGGTGCTGACATTTTGCCAGCTCAAGTGTAGAAACCTTACTTTCCTCTATGTTCCTTTACTCTGCCCCATCTATAACACAGTTGTCTTAAATATTTTCTCTACATACAGTGAGAACCACATTAAGTACTGTTAATAATTTTTTACTGTCAAACAATCAATCAAGGTGAGTTAAAAGGAAAGCATATTGTTGTTACCCATGATTTTACTTTTCCCAATATTTTCCCTTCAAGATATCTCGAAATGCTTTCTTATTCATTTTTACTTACTTATTTTTTATTAGTACATATTTGCTGCACATGCTTACCTTCATCTTACGGAATAGGTACATGTATTTAATATATATTGATTTATTCTCCTTCTCCCCCCAGACTGTCTCTAGATCCCCTACCCTCATTTAAATTTCTATTATTTAGTTCATGTTTACAACATACAATGATGTCATTCATTGTGAGTAGTTGGTACATGTACACGACACACTTTAAATATCTTTATGTTCTCTTTCCCTTTTACCACTCACCCTCACTCAGTCTCCTGGTCTCCTTCCTATTTGTATAAACTCTATCTCCCTGTTTCCTTTTATCAACCTTTGATCTTTATTTATACTTTGGATTACTCAAGCGAGAGAAACCACATGGTATTTAAGCTTGTTTATCTCATTTATTTTACCTAACATTGTTTTCATGGTGTATCCATTTTCTGACAAATGTCTTGAATTTATCCTTCTTTATAGTCAAGAGGTATTTCATTACATATAGTAGGACATTTTCTTTTTTAAAAATTTTATTTAAAGAGAAAAAAAAACAGAAAAAAGGGTAGCAATAATACAGAATTCCAAAGCAAAAAAAGAAAAAAAAAACACTAAGAAATCACTAGTTGATAAATGACATACTGTCATCTTGGAAATAGTTGTTCAAGTTACAAAATTAAAGCATACAAAGTAGACATTCAAACAGTGAGACTGCAAACAGTTCTGCTCAACGATTTATCAAAAACTTAGTAATATGTCTACACACTTAAACATACATGCAGTTATATCCTTTAGAGCACTTTCTTTTCCTCTCTTTTTTACAACAGCAATTACACATTTTGGGATTTATTATTCCTACCTATATTACTACTTTTTACACTAGAGAAACAATGTGATATTTATAAATATGATTCTTATTTATTTCACTAATGAGGATAGTCTCAAGTTGTCTCCATTTACCTATCACGGCCTCAAGATCATCCTTTTTATACCTGAGTAATATTCCATTGTATAAAAATACCATATCCTTTTCATCTACTCTGTGGTTGATGGGCATCTTGGTTGTTTTCAAGATTTAACTATTACAAATTGTGCTGCTATGTTCACAGGTACACATATATCACTGTGATATGACCTTTTTAGTTTTTTGGGGGAAAATACCCAGGAGGGGAATAGCTGGATTGAATGTAACTTCCAATCCTAGTCTTCTGAGAATTCTCCATATGGATTTCCATAGTGGTTGCACCAGTTTACATTCCCACCAAGAGTGGAGCAGTGTTCCTTTTTCCCCACAGCCACACTAACATTTGTTATCAGTTGATTTCTTGATGGCAGCTATTCTTTCCGGAGTGAGATGAAATCTCAATGTTGTTTTAATTTGCATTTCTCAAATGACCAGTGATGGTGAACATGGATTTATTTGCAATTTGTATATCTTTCTCTGAGAACTGTGTGTTCATCTCAGATGCCCATTTTTGGAGAGGGTCTTTGAATTTGGGGGGATTAATGTTTTTCCATTCTTTATATGTTCTTGATATAAGTCCTTTGTCTGAAGGGATGGTGGCTAAAATTCTTTCCCACTCTGGGTTTTCTTTACACTCTGTTGATGATTTCTTTTGAAGTGCAGAAACTTTTTCAATAATATGAGATCCCAGTTGTTGATTCTTTGAAGTGTTTCCTGTGCAGTTTGTGTATTGTTCATGAATTCTCTGCCTACCCCTATGTCTCCAAGACTTCTGCCTACCTTGTCTTCCAGTAGATTTAGTGTTTCTATTTTAATATTTAGGTCTTTGATCCATTTAGACTTTAGTTTTGTGCATGGTGATAGGCATGGATCTAGTTTCAGTCTTCAGCATGTGGAGAGCCAATTTTTCCAACACCATTTATTAAAGAGGCTGTCCTTCTTCCAGTGAACATATTTAGCCCCTTTGTCAAGTATCAGGTGGATGAATGTCTTTGTAGTTGTGCTCGCAACTTCTAAACTGTTCTATCGATCCTCAGGTCTATTTCTTTGCCAGTACCATGGTGATTTTATCACTGTGGCTTTGTAGTACAGTTTCAAGTCAGGAATTGAGATGCCTCCTGCCTTGCCTTTGTTGCCCAGAATTGACTTTGCTGTTCTAGGTTTCTTCTGTTTCCAAATGAATTTTAGGAATGTTTTTTCTAGATCTGTGAGGTATGTCAATGGTATTTTTATTGGGATTGCGTTCAATCTGTGTAACAGTTTTGGGAGTATGGCCATTTTCACAATGTTGGTTCTTCCTAGCCAAGAGCAAGGATTATCCTTCCATTTTTTAGTATCTTCTTCAATCTCCTTTTTTAGCATAGTATAATTTTCAGCATGTAGGTCTTTTACATTCTTAGGTTGATTCCTAAGTATTTCCTTTTTTTAGATGTTATTTGTGGAGGGTGATATTTCCATAATTTCTCTCGGTGAGTTTTTTGTTTGTGTACAGGAATGCTATTGATTTTTGATTGTTGACTTTGTATCTAGGTACACTGCTGAATTTATTACCTCTAGTAGTCTTTTAGTGGAGTTTTTTCGGTCTTCTATATAGAGTATCATGTCATCTGCAAATAGTGATAATTTAACTTCTCCTTTCCTACTCTATTCCTTTTATTTCCCACTCTTGTCTGATTGCCCTGGCTAGTGTTTCCAGAACTATATTGAAAAGGAGTGGTGATAATGGACATCCTTGTCTTGTTACTGATTTTAAAGTGAAAACTTTCAGTTTTTGTCTGTTTAGTATAATGTTGGCTGTTGGTTTGTCATAGATGGCCTTTATAAGGTTGAGGTAGACACTGTGTATTCTGAATTTCTGAAGGATTTTTATCATGCAGGCGTTGAACTTTATTGAAAGCTTTTTCTCCATCTATTGAGATGACCATGTGGTTTTTGTTTTTGGCTCTGTTGATGTGGTATATTACATTTATTGATTTGCATATGTTAAACTATCCTTGCATTCCTGGAATGAACCCCACTTGGTCATGATGTATAATCTTCTTGATGATTTGCTGCATTCTATTTGCCAGTATTTTATTGAGAATCTTTGCATCACTGTTCATTAGTGAGATTGGCCTATAGTTGTCCTTTTTGGTTGGGTCTTTCTCTGGTTTTGGTATGAGAGTAATACTTGCTTCCAGGAATGATTTAGGGAGGACTGCTTTCTTTTCAATTTCATTGAAGAGTTTAAGGAGTATTGGCATCAAATCTTCTCTAAATTTCTTGTGTAGAATTCAGCAGTGAATCGATCAGGACCTGGGCTTTTCTTTGTTGGTTGCATTGATTTCTGCTCTAATCTTTACAATTTCCTCTCTTCTATGAGCTTTGGGTTTAACTTGCTTTTCTTTTTCTAGAAGCTTGAGAGAAAGCATTAGGTTTTTTATTTGTGCTCATTCTGTTTTCTTGATATGACAATGTATTGCTATATATTTCCCTCTTAAGACATCTTTCATTGCATCCCACAGATTACAGTATGTTGTTTCTGTGTTTTCTTTGAATTGTGGGTATTGCTTTATTTCTTCTTTAATTTCATCTGTAGTCCACAGGTTGTTCAACAGGTTATTTAATTTCCATATATTTATGCAGGTTTTGCAATTTCTTTTGCCATTAATTTCCAACTTCAATGCACTATGTTCAGATATTATGCATGGGATAATTTCAATACCTTTGCAGTTACTTAAGAATGTTTTATGGGATAATACATGGTCTATTTTGGAGAATGTCCCATGTGCAGCTGAGAAGAATGAGTATTCTGATGTGGTTGGGTGGAACACTCTGTAAACATCCACTAAGTCCAATTGCTTGCAGGTATGATTCAGTTCTGTTATATCTTTGCTGACTTTTTGTCTAGTTAATCTATCTCTTTGTGACAATGGGATATTAAGTCCCTTGTTATAACTGTGTTCTTGTGTATTTGGTTTTTCATGTCCATTAGTATCTGTCTTATATAGTTTGGTGTTCCTGTGTTTGGTGCATATATATTTATAATTGTTAGTTCTTCCTCTTGAATTTTTCCACTTATGAGTATATAGTGGCCTTCTTTATCTCTTTTAATCATTTTAGGTTTGACGTTCACATTGTCTGCAAACAGAATAGTTACCCCTGCTCTTTTCTGTATTCTTGTTGCATGGAATACTGTTTTCCATCCTTTGACTTTTTGTCTGTGAGTTTCCTTTTGATTCAGATGTGTTTATTGTATACAGCATATTGTGGGATCATGTTTCTTAATCCATTCTGTCAGTCTATTTCTTTTTATAGGTGAATTACATTTATGAATATCATTGATATATACTGGCTCAACTTTGTCATGTTATCTTCCAGTTGTTTGCTTTCTGCTTTTCCTCCTTATTTAATTGCTTGTCCTACCTGGTGGTTTCTTTCTGTTGTAGTTCTGGGGATTGTGGTGACTTTTATCTCTGTCTAGTATGTTTTTCAATACTCTTTCTAGGGTTGATTTGATGGACATGAATTTCTTCAGTTGTTCTTTGTCATGGAAGTATCTTGTTTCTGATTTAAATCTGAATGAAAATTTTGTTTTCTTTCAGGGCTTGAAATACCTCACTCCAAGCTCTTTTTGACTTGAGGGTTTATGCTGAAATGTCTGCTGTGATTCTAATGGGCTTTCCTTGATAGGTGAGTTGTGTCTTTTCTCTAACAGCTTTTAGTATTCTGTTTTTATGCTGTATGTCTGAGATCTTAATTATTATGTGTCTGGGTGTGGATTTATGTTGGTTGTGATTGTTTGGCATTCTATATTCCTCACCTATCTGCATATCAGCTTTTTTCCCCCCATGTTTGGAAATTTTTCTGCTATTACTTCTGTGAATATTTTAGTTATGTCATTTGCATTGACTCTTGCATCTTCATAATGCCCATTAATCTTATATTGTTGCTCTTGGCATCATCTTGAAGCTTCTGGCTTGTCATTCCATGCTGCTTTGTTATTTTTAAAAGTTTTATCCTTTCATGATCACGAATTGTGATCCTGTCCCCAAGGTCTGAAATCCTATCCTCAGCTTCCTTTAAATGGTTTTGCATGCTTTGAATAGAATTTTTTGTTTCTTGGATGTCTCTTTTAGTTTTTTTCATGAATTCTGTTTGTTTTCTATAGTGTTCATTCAAGGTTTCAATCAGTTTCCTATGCTCCTGTACTTTTTTCTCTATTTCTTCTTTAGCTGCATTCAACAACTCCTTTACTAAGGTTGTTATTTCTGTCTTTACGTGGGAGAGTACTTCTAATTTGATTTCCTCTATAGCCTCATGGAGTTTTTTTTTTTTTTTATTTCACTCACTATCTTTTCAGAGATTTCCAGTGTGTTACTTTTGAAATCCTCTATTTCAATGTCTCCTGTACTTGCTCCTGGTGCACTAGATTTTTGAGATTGCATTTTGCTTTTTTGTTTTGCCATTTTCCCCTTTTGAGTTAATGTTTGGTCCTTCAGTCCTGCTAGTGCCAATTGTTGGTCATGTGTATCTTGGGGTCCCAAAGTAAGGTTGACGTTTGTCCAATTGCTGGGTCCCACAATGAATACATGGGCCAGTCATCTGACTTCCCCCTGCAGGGCCTCTTGGGTGAGTCCTATATTCTTCCTGGGCTGACAAATCTAGTAGTTAGTTCCTGCTATTACTTTATCTTCAGGTTATTCCAGGTCACCAAATCTCCCTGTCTATAGTGTTCGTGTCAGCTGAGGTCGTACTGTGTCCCTATTGTGTGCCTGTGTGTCTCATAAGCCTTTTTGATTTTCTTCAAGTTGGGGAAGTCCTTCTTGGCACACTCCTCACTCTGCCTGATGTTTTCTGTGTGCAGGAAGGAGTCATCCACACTCCTGCCAGACTCACCAAGTCTTACAGTTAGTTGGAGGGAGCATTACTACTGGCCCTATTTACCCACTGTACATCTCTATTTTAGGGGCATACTCACCACACTGACTGGAGCCTGCTGAGATCTTCTGTTTAGGTGAGGCAGTCAGTGACTCTCCCTTCAAGCTAGCACAGTTAATCCGCTGTAGTCCAAGGTTCTGGGAGAAAAGGTGGGAGCTGAAGATCCACAGCAGTATAGGTCCACGAGATAGGGGGTGTCCCTGAGGGGCTGGCAGATGTGTGGGGGCCACAGTCCCAGGGCAGCATGGCACTCCTCAGTGCCAGCTGGAGTTGTGCCTATTTCTAGGTTTTGAGCAATGTTTCAAAGCTTCCTCAGTGCACTGGGATTCACCTGGTCCACTTTTGCCTCCCGGGGCAGACTGATGGCAACTGCTTGCCACTTGGACCTCACTGGGTGTGGGCCAGTTGGGCCCGAGGGGACTCCGTATGTCTTCTGGTGATTTCAGCTGCAGGGCATGGTGTTACTGCCTGGGAGCGAAGTCCCAAGTTTTCCCTGTGCTCTGGGATTCCACCAGAACTCGAGGTCACAGCCTGGGGCTAGATTCCAAGCCCTGCTCCCTGACTGGAGTTTGCTGACGTCCATTTTTTTTATCCATCCATATATTGAGGGACATATTAAGATGTTTCCAAAACTTAGCTATTATGAATCATACTGCTGTAAGAATTGGTATCTGAGGATTTAGCTCAGAGGCATAAGTGCCTGTTTGGCAAGTGTGAGGTCATGAGTTCAATCCCCAGTACCACCAAAAAAACCAAAACAAAACAAAACAAAAAAAACTTGATATGTATGTATCAACTTCTGTTAGTCATTCTTTTAGTTTCCATCCACTGATGACAAATATTTTTAGTTTTCTTTCACTTGACAATGTTATTCCATTCTTCATTCTTAAATGGTATCTTTACTGCATATAGAATTCTGGGTTGATAGTTCTTTCTTGAAATACATTGTACCATTTCTTTATGGCCTACATAGTTTCTGCTGAAAAATATATTGTTATCTGATTTGATTTTCCCCTACAGGCAAAGTGTCACCTTTCTCTAACTACTTCTAAATTTGTTGTAATATGCTTTGCTATAGGTTTTTTTTGGGTTTATGAATTTTATTCAGTTTCTTGAATATACATATATTTTTGTCAAATTTTTGAACTTTTGAACTATATTGGAGGCCTATATGTGACTTAATAAGACCCTATCTAAAGAGCTGAAGATGTAACTTATTGTGAGGGTACTGAGTTCAATCACCAGTACTACAAACAACAACAACAACAACAAATTGATTTTAACAAAGTTAACCTACTTCTATAAGTCAAAAGCATGTATCAAAATGTGTAACATAATTGTAATAATTTTCCTTACTTGAGCTCTTAGAGATTGCAGTTGTCCTTCATAATTCTGAGTCATTGCTAAATTACATTTCTCCAGACTGTCCAACTTCTGTCGAAGTAACCCTACCTGTGTTAACAATAAAATTTAATTTTGCTTTTTCTAAATTTTGCCTGAAAAAAACCAGAAAACATGCAAAAGAGAAGTACAATTCAAATAAAACTGCTATCTAAAACCAAGAATAAATATTTATACTGCAGTTATTAAAATTGCTATTAATAATTAAATTCAGAAAAACAAACACTGCTAACACTATCCTACTCACTGCATGTTAAGATAGTATGGTATGGATACTTAACAAAAGATTATTTTTTAAAAATTTTTATTTAAAGAGAAAAAGCAAAACAGAAAAAAGGATAAATACAGAATTTCAAAAAAATAACCAGTAAGAAATCACTAGTTGATAAATTACATATTGTCCTCTTAGAAACAGTTGTTCAAGTTACAAAATTAAAGCATGCAAAGTGGCCATTGAAACACTGAGACTGCAAAGAGTTCTGTTCAGTGATCCAACAAAAACTTAGTAATACGGTTATCAATCCTACAAACTTAAATAGACATGCAGTTATATCCTTTAGAGCACTTTATTTTCCTCTCTTTCTCAAAAGATTCTTGTCACTATCACATTTTAAACAAAGATTTAGAATTTACTTTGCATTATCTTTTTGGGTGGCTGTGTCACTGTTACTCAGGTAAAATTCTAACACTATTCAGTTCTCTCCTCTCCTTCCCACCCTCCATTGCCTGCAAGGGGAAGTCTATTTTCATAGTACTATGAATAATTGCTACATTTTAAATAGGAACTAACATTTTAAAAAAAAAGAATGTCTAAGAAATGTTGTTAGGAATTTGGCTTGTTCGGTTGGTCTGCTTAAAAAAGTAGGTAAGTCTCCTGTTTACATATCTATGCCATTACGGGTGTAAAAGAGAGAGACTAATTCCTTGCATGTGGTAGGCCTGATGACCTGTATACTGTTGTGAAGGGAAACTAGATACTAATAGCTAAGTTAACCACACCAAACAATAACATACTTAACTATGTAAAAAACCAAGTTGCACTGAAACACCAAAAAAGGTTTAAAAAAATGGCTGCTAATGAGCTAATTGATGTTTTTTTTAGAATATGATTAATAAAGTGTTTCATGTCTTACCAGAATGAAATGTCCAGAGACACAAAAGTCCATATTAAATAATGTGTATGGTTGTCCTGCCTTCTCAGGCCTGAGAGCACACCTTCCAGCAGTGGCAGCCAGCCCCTCAGGAGCTGAGAGAGTACCTCTGTGGTGGGGACCTCATAGGTACTCACACGCTTTGACCAAACTCTATTCTCTCTCCTATAATCAATTTTTTACATCTCATTGTCAGGAACTATTTTTCTAACAGATTACAAGAGACAAATGCCCCTGAACTCTATCTTGGTATATAGGCTGCTGAAGCCAGCATGCCTGAACTCTACATTGAACAAAGAAACAATTTTGATAACCACTTCTTTTGTTCTATAGCAGCAAAAGCATTCATATCTTGTTTGCAAAAAATATTTGTTTCACATATATATTAAACATTTACTTTTATAGATGGCATTGATAGTCTCTCTCTTCAACAGTAAGCATCTATGGACTTGATCCCTGCCCTTATTTCATCAAATACATTTAGGATACTTTGCAATAAATGCTGTTTCTAATTCCTGAGAAAAAGAATCTATTGCTGAAAAACACATTATGATAGAATAACACTATTTGTAAGAGTCTGATGAATTAGAAACTTATTAACACGTGTATTCAGTACCTCTTGACCTTTCTGATCCAAACAAGTTTGTGCATTTGCCAACTCTTGATCGCGAAGATCTAATCGTGTCTCCAAAGCCCTCATCTTTCTTTCCCAGTCCAGTTTTTTGTTGTTCACCATGATGTCAATTTGTTCCATTAATTCCTGAAGCTCAGCCTCACAAGGAGAAGCTCTGAAAAATGTAAAAAAGTCAAACACATTTTTAAAAGAGTGAAAAGGTTGATAAAAATTATGAACATGTTTCTGCACAGTTTTATTTCCTTAAATTGTTCAACTATTTAAATAGGAAGATGTTCAAAGCTAAAGGTTAAATTATAAATTAGACTAAAAGTTGATTTCAGAACTAAGAATTATGTATACTTAATTTTTTAAAGTAACTTTTTAGAAAAAAAATTAATAAAATATGCTATGAAAAATGCTAAGATTAACTTAGGTATCAGTGCCCTTACACATGAATATACATGTACCTATGTCTGCTGTGACTTGAAGAGGTCTGACAATGGCAAATTGGGACATCTTGATGTCTCTCAGGGATAGAAGAGCAAGAAGGGGAGGGGAAAGATGATTCAGGAGTACTAATAGCTGTGGTGCTGCTCCTCAAAGAACTTGCAGGACCTCTGTCTGGGAGAAATTTGATCAGACAGATGTGTACAGCATAGAGTAAATCTTCATACCATGGGAACATGGCCGTATGTTGGGCTTAGGAAGGTAGATTGAGTCTGAAACAAGATTCTTGGTAACAATTAGGATTCTAGAGACTGAACAGTATAAGAGGACAGAATCTAGTTGTTCCCCATATAGGGTTCTCCTAAGTGACACACAAATGTCCAGATTAGGTCAGTGAGTTATTTCAGTATTCATTTCAATGGTGATGATCAGGCTTCTAATATATTTGTGTAGCAGGGAGGAGGGCAAGAGGGAGAAGCAGGTGCAAAATGATAACATTTCCTTCATTTAGTTTTTCCAAATCAAGATTTCAGGGCTAATTAGGGATCATTTAGCATTTTGAAAAGATTGAGGCCAACAGAGGTCCAAGGTCACACAGCTGATTAATGGAACAGCTAGGTCCTAAACAGCTGCTCCCCATCTTACATGCCTTCCTCCCCTCCATAAGACAGGGGTTTATGGTGCTTGAAAAATACAGCACAAATCTGCTCCATTGCAGTAATGCAAGAAACAAGTAAGATGATCCAAAATAATTCATCAAGGATCACTTCCAAAATATCCAGCATAAACCTGACCAATGAATATTCCTTGGTTTGTTAGAAATACATTGACCAGTTTTGCATCACAGAGATTTTAAGTACAAAGTGCCACTTTTGAAGTTTTCTTATAGTAATCCTAGACTTAGGCCTAAAAGTCTAAAACAAATCTGAAGAAAAGAAATATACTAATTCTTCTATAAAAAACTTCATTGATTTTTAACTAGAATTATGATGGAGAGAAAAAGAATACAAGTACAGCCTGATGTTCTTGTACCATTTTTTTCTTTTGCATAACACATAATCTTATTATAAATATATTGGGTTTTTGATTAGTTTTTGTTTTTTGCTAGTTTTTTGTTTCTTTCCTGAAAGAAAGAATTTTATCAGTCTTGTTCATTACTCAAGAGAGCCTAGTATGGTGCTCTGTGAGGTTCAATAGATTCTCAAAACATATTTAAAGAATGAATAAATGAGTTATTTTCATTACTACCTCCTTGGCATGTGGGAATGGAATTAAAATACAAAGCAGAGTTCGGATATAATGTTCTCTACTTATTTACCCAGTCAATACTATCAAACAAATGAATGAGTGGTTTTATTTCCTGGTTGTGACTATGGTATGCAAAAGTACTTCCAGAATGGGGGACATCTTAGGAGCCATCCAATACAACTACCTGTCCAGTGTGTGCATTCCTTCCACAAATATTTCATAGGCCAATCGTAACCTGTCACTGCTCTGACTAGCAGGTCTAGGACAGAGCCCACAGTTCTGCACTGGTAATAAAGATACCAATTTGTTCTGACAAATGTGAAAGTTTGTGATCTGTTCTGCATCATCACTGTAAAGAGGTCATTCGGCTTCGATTTGACTTATCTTTATAACAAGTACCCACAGCCTGAGATTGTATCTAGATAGCAATGAGTTTTAGAGAAAAAAATTTTTTAATTCAAGAATTTTTCCACTACTGGTCTTAACTTGATCTACTGAGATCATTCAGAACTTTTCAGCACCTTAAAGTATTTAAATAGTTTTTAGAGTACCTTGTCTTCTCTTCTCAGTGTTCAGTATTAGAGACTGAATACACAAATGAATTAAGGTAAGACCTTATGATCGTATATTACAGCCTGCAACCTACAGAACATCCAGTCCAGAAAGCCAACCTACAAAGCCTGCAACTATCACCCCCAAATGGTCAGGATTCAGTCACTGACTGCCAGCTTCCTTGGTTTTTGCTCACTTTCAACTCAGAACCAACCAGAGAAGACTAAATATATTTCCCCAAACCAGTCATGTAGGATGCCCTGCTTCTAACGATCCAGCCTCCAGTTTCTCTATGCCATGAGCCTTCAGTTGGAGCAGACCTGAAGCCTTCCAGTCTACATCAAGCTTTCCCCCTTGCCTGCCTACCTTGGATTCTCTGCCAAATACAGTGATTATTTGGGTGATTTCCTTGTTATAGAAAATTCTGGAACAAATAGCCTTCGCTTATTCTTACTTGAGTTACCACTGCTTATATCCAAAAATATCTTTATTTCCTTTGATTGTTCTTAGATATTTTCTCCACTGCTCTATTTCTGCACCCAGTATATTTCGGGAAGATACTACATACTTAATTTTTGTATTTGTTAAATGAACAAGAAACTGAATGACTATGGCAAGATATTTAGACTCTGTAATCTTAGAGGCTTGTAATCTTAGTGGCTCTCTTTTGAACAAATTCTTGTTTACTGCTTTCTTCCTTAAACTGTACTGCTCAGGACTTTAACATAACAGAGCGATGGTCTGGTTAGCTCTGGAGAGGGACTCACATTCTTTGTTTTCAGTGTCAAATACTTACATTCTACCAAGATCACATTTGCTCTGAATTTTGAAGGGGGAAGAGTAAAGCAAAAATGATACACTGTTTAAAGGTGAGTTTGTTCTTGTCTAAACCCTTCCTTTTTATACATGATATGAGTAAGATAACTATTCACCATCTTGTGCTGTTTAGTTTCTTAGGCAACACCCAAGAGCAGGACTTTATCTTTGCTAAATTTCATCTCGATAGTTTTAGCTTCTCAGTGCAGATCACCATCACTAGTTCTTTTAGCAAACATTCATTGAATTGTATGTGAGGTACTTAAGACCAATTGGCTGTGCATAGAGACTGATATGGAAGGCAGGCAGGTAGGCAGGTAGGCAGGTGCTTCTTTTTCTAGACTTTTACCTAAGATTTGGTCAAATTCTGTTTTACATAAAAGATTTTTGTAAAACTTAGTATTCTGAAATTCAGTTGTCCAACCTTCTAGTGTATCTTTTGTTCTTCAGTTTTCCAGAGATAATTACTTATAATTCACCCAGTAATTATTACCATTATTATTGCTCCTAAATCTTGTGAACTTTAAAATACAACTAAAGGCTTGGTTTAGCCCTTCACATAAGTTTGGCAGTAATATTCTTTCTTTTTATGTTCATTTCCTCTAATCAAATGCCAGCTAACACTATGCTGAGTATTTTCCTGCACTTTCTCTCATAGATGATCCTATTAATAAAATTAATAGTTCAGATCTACTTGAACCATGTGAAATCAGTCCTTAATATTGGGTTTATCGCTGGGAGCAACTCACAAGAGAATCTTGGGGTCAGATAAGATTAATTCTTTAATACACTGGGCCAGACGAGAGGGGGCACATTGAGACCCATAGGGTGGCAGAATAATATGGGGAGCACAATTAAAACATCAAGATATAAAATATCAGAATAGGAAATTGATAATATTTAGGATGGTAGCAGTGGAAAATGTGTTGAAAGAATTCAGGGGAATGGGAAAAGTCATTTTTGGGATAAAAAGCCATCTTTACCCCATTTTTATTGGTTTGTTTTTTGCTGTTGAGTTCCTTATATATTCTAGATATTAACCTTTTGTCATATGTACAGTTTGTAAATATTCTCCCATTTGTAGGTTTTCTCTTTGCTCTATTGTTTCCTTGACTATACAGGAGCCTTTTAGTTTTAATGGTCCCATTTGTCAATTTTTGTTTTTGTTGCCTGGGCAATTGGGGTCATATCCAAAAAAATCATTGCACAGGTCAACGTCTTGAAGTGTTTCACTTTTGTTTTCTTCTAGTACTTTTGGGTCTTACATTTAAGTCTTTAACCAATTTTGAGTTGATATTTGTAACTAGTGAGAGACAGTGGTCTGCTTTCATTCTTCTGTATGTGGATATCTAGTTTTTCCTTTGTGGAAAAGACTATCCTCTTTCCATTGTGTGTTCTTCACTCCTTTGCTAATATCTGTTGGCTGTCATGTGCAGGATTCTTTCTGGGCCATTTATTCTGTTCTGTTAATCTGTATGACTTTCCTTATGACAATGCCATGCTGTTTGTATTACTACAGCTAGCATTGTAGTTAATATTTTAAAGTCAGAATGTTAAAACATTTTGCTTTATATTTTTGTTCAAGACTGCCCTGGCTACTCAGATTCGCATCTCTATAAGGAGGGCTCTGACCAAAAAAGTACAAAAAAATAACAAGTTCTGGTGAAGATGTGGAGAAAGGAACTTTTGTACAGTGTTGACAGAAATGAAAATTAATATATCAACCATAGAGAAGAACACAGAGACTTTTCAAAATGTGAAAATAAAATTACTGTATAAGGTGGCAATCCCAGTGCTAGGTATTATACCAAAGAAAATGAACTGAACATGGCAAAAAGACATTGGCACCCCCATGTCTATTACTATTTGCAATAGCTAGGATATGGAATCAACCTAAATATCTGCCAATAAATGGACAAAGGAAAGGTGATATATATAAAGGAATATTGTTCTACTATAAAAAATAGTCATTAGTGGCAACATGGATGGACCAGGAATACATTAAGTGACATAAGTCAAAAGCAGAAAGATAAACCACATGATCTCATTTATATGTAGAATCCAAAGAAGATGAGGGTAGAATGGTGGTTTCCAGAGACTGAAAGGATAGGAGAAAGAAGCCAGGTTGGTCAACAGGCACCATATTATTGTTTGATAGGAGGAATAAATCCTGGTATTGTATAGCAGAGCACCATGAATATAATAAAGAACAAATATTATATATCTCAAAATAGAAGAGAAGAGGAATTTGAAAGTATTCACTATAAAGAAATGACTAAAGTTTGAGGTGATAGATATGCAAATGACACTACCTAAAGATTTATGAACCAAAACATCATCTCATATCTCATAAATAGGTACAGATATATGTAAATAAAAATAATAGATTTTAAAAAGAACCGGGGTAAGATGCATGAACTATATAGAAGTGAACCATACCAGTTTGGTGACTGGTGGACTCTTATCCCAAAGCCATTTAAAATAGGTTTAAATGCTGGTTCTTAAGAGGGCAGGCCTTTGTCAGACAGAATGCTGGATGGCCATATTATTTGTTATCCCCAAAATGTGTCTGAAAATGGAAGGGGCACTAATACTCATGTTAGATGGCAATGGTGATGACTCTGAGCAAACTGGGGTGAAGGTCACCTACCACTCACTACTCTGGACAACAGAGATGGAAAGAGAGATTTCTAAACTGAGGTGGAGGAAGAGACAGAGACAGAGAGACCTAGTTATTTCCAGTTTGGGACATGAGATATGTAAACAGAAATGAATTTGAGTCTGAAAGTTGGGAGAAAGTAGAGGGGGTTTAAAAGACATATATGGAAGTCATATTGGAGGGAAGGAGAGACTGGATAATAGAGATTTCATGAAACATGAAATGGTCTAAGAAAATAAGTTTTCATCTGGATTTGGTGGTGCACTCCTGTAATTCCAGGCTGTGACAAGATGGCTAGTTTAGTGACTTAGCAAGACACTGTTTTAAACAGTAAAAAAGAGGGTTGGGGATGTATCTTAGTGTGAAGGCCTTGAGTTTAATCCCAAGTATAGAAAGAAAGAAAGAAAGAAAGAAAGAAAGAAAGAAAGAAAGAAAGAAAGAAAGAAAGAGAAAATGAGTTTCTAAAGGACTGATAAACAGTCTCAGGTTTTAATTTATTCAAAAATATTTTAATCAAACTTTAATCTTTTTTAATTTAAAAAGAAAAAACAGGAAAAGGGTAGAAATAATACAGAATTTCAAAAAAAGATAAACAGCAAGAAATCACTAGTTGATAAATTACATATTATCCTCTTAGAAATATTTGTTCAAGTTACAAAATTAAAGCATACAAAGTAGAGAGTCAAACAGTGAGACTGTAAACAGCTATGCATTCATGAGTCTCTACATGTATGTCTATCCTTTCTGTATTAGAGGGAAAAACAAAACATAGCAAGACAAAACAAAACAAATTCCTATAAAAATGTGAAACCAAAAAATCATATAAAACAACAGTACAAGGTGATCTACACTGGTTACTGTGTTGTCTCTTGTTATCTTCAATAGAATTGTCTATATCATCAGGCATAATTCAATATCACATTATAATTGAATATAGCAGTATATAACAATATTAGTAAAAACAAAACACTGTAGACAGTGTAAAACTTCAAAGGCAGGTAATAATCAAACCAGAGTGGATATCCTAGTGAATCTTGTCATCTTCAGTGTAGTTGCATATACTCTCAGACTTGATACTATCAATCAAAACAGTTTGAATAAAATCTGTCAATACAAAACAGCAATCTAACAAACCACATTCAATTAAGATCAATCATGGTAAAACAGTGTAAGTTATACAGAGCTTCAGATTAAGTTAATAGGAAATTAAGGATGATTACCATACTATATCCTGTTATTTTCACAATAACTGTCTGTGCCCTTAAATCTAGTACACGTAGACAAACTGGAACAGAATATAATCCATCTAGGCAGAGCGGTGTGAGTAATTTGAGTTTTAAATCCTGGTACACTATTAACAATATCCTTTGCCTCTTTTTTTTTTAGACTATTCCTCCCCTTTTACTCCCATAGGGTGCTGTGCATTTTGGATACCCCCAACTCCCTCAGTTTTTAGATTGAGGGAACAACCTGCTATTTACCTAAGTGGTTATGAGCCTTCTCACTCCTGGACTTGATCTCAAGTTGTATTCCTTTACCTACAAAAGCCTCAAGGCTTTCCTTTGTTATAGCTGGGTAGTTCTCTACTGCACATAAGTATCCTGTCTTTCCAACCTATCTGCAGGTGGTGGTTGAGTTGCTCCTATTTCTCTCTGGCTACCTGTCACATAGAGCATTGTTTTCTCATATTTGATATTCGGTCCACAAACCCTCTCTCAGGTTGATTATATTTTCTATACAGAGCATCTTGATGGACCCTACCTCCTGATCTACTCTGCCTATATTTCCTTTTTTTTTTTTTTAGTATATCTAGGCCATCTATATTAGAGATAATAGCCAACCTTCTCTGCCTCATTTCTGCTATGCTATTTTTCTGCCATTGTTTGTCTACTTTTCTCCTTCATTCTACTGCCTGCCCCATTCATTGAGGCCTTTCTGCCACTGTTCCTGAAATCCTGGTATTTTTTCTTTCTCTCTCTAGAATGTCCTTCAGTATTCTCTGTAGGGTTGGATTGATGGTCACAAATTCCCCCAGTTCCTCTTTGTCATGGAAGCATCTTATTTCTTCATTACTTTCTAGTGATAGTTTTGTAAGGTACATCAATCTGGGCTGGAGGTTATTTTCTTTCAGGGCTTGGAATACTTCGCTCCAAGCTCTTGATTTGATGGCCTGTGTCAAGAAGTCTGCTGAGATTTTGATGGGTTTTCCTTTATAGGTGATCTGTTTCTTTTCTCTGATGGCTTTTAATATTCTGTTTTTATATTGAATTTCTGGTATCTTGATTATTATATGTCTAGGTGTAGCTTTGTTTTGGTTTTAGGTGGCTGGAGTTCTGTATGCCTCATATGTCCAAGTATCATTTTCTTATGCTTGGCAAGTTTTCCTTAACTATTTCCATGAATAGCCTTTGTAATTCCCACTTTTATTCCTGCTTCTTCACTCACATTTCTTATTCTTATTATAGATTCTCTTGTCATCTTCTAGCCTTTGTATTGTTACTGCCTGTTTCCTTGTTATTTTTAAGAGATCTTTCCTTTCATGATCACACATTGCAAACTTGTCTTCAAGTTTTGATAGTCTATCCTTAGTTTCTTTCAAGCAGTTTTGCCAGCTTTCAAGGGAGTTTTTAATTTCCTGGTAGTCTCTTTGAATCTGCTTCATGTATTCTAGGTTTTCTTTGTATTCTTTATCTAATGTTTGTCTCCTTGTTTTGTGTTCCTCCATTCTTCCATCTGCGTCTTCTTGAGAGGTGCTTTAGCATTTCTTTTATTACTCTACTCATATCTTGCTTTACCTGATTTAATATTTCAGTTTTGAGTTCATCTACCAAGTCCCAAAGATATTTCTTAATGTCCATTGATGCTGTGTCTGATGTTGCATGTTTGCTGCCCTCAGTCTCTTTTGTATTTCCCTCTCCTGGATCAATGTTCTCAGGGTTTTGGGTTGGGGGCTTTTTCTTATTTCTTTCTTTTGTCATGTTTTTGGTTTCTTTCATACAGGTGTATAGTGGAGGTCCCAGCCCCTTTCCTTGTTGGTTATGGTTCTTCTGAAGCACACTGGTGAGGGATTTCTGCCCTCTGCTGTTTGCTCTTGGTCACTGAGGTGTAGGCAGGGGCTGCATATGCTGGCCCCTCCCTGCCGGGCTAGTCAACCTTCAGGAGCCTTCACTGGGTTAGTGTGTGCTACCCTTAGGGATTTAGTTTGGGAGGGCTTATTGGGTCTCTGACAGGGGCATGACCCAGGTCAAGCAGATCCTACCAATTTGCTCTGAGAAGGGAGCAACCATCTAAAGTCACTATCATTCCTAGTTCAGGCTCCTCCTGCCCAATTCCAACATGTCATCCATTTGGTCGTCCCCTTCCTATGGGAGTGGTCTAATTTCCAGCACTCACTGTGGGTTAATGGAGGTCCCTTACTGGCTCCATTCTCTGTTGGGCTTGCCAACCTCCATCTTCAGCATGACCAGTTAGTCACAGCAGCGTGGTTTTGCTCCAGTGGGTTTGGGCCAGTCCTAGCAGGCTGCAGCTGTGCAAGCTCAGGCTGCTCCAGTGGAGCTCTGGCTGCTCCGGCCTGTCATAGCAGGGGCACAAATTCAGGCGGCTGGAGAGCATTGTGGCCGCCAATGGTAGCCCTGGGACTGCGTGCTTGACCAGCTCTCTTCCCTTTAGTTTCTTCCTAGGTCGAGAGGATCCATCTCCCTCTGTCCAGACCTCTCCAGGATGTCTTAGTACAGCATGAGTTGCCTCTCTCAGGGGAGGCTCTGTATCCCGCTGTCTATCAATCTGCCATCTTTACCTCTCTCCAAACTTTAATATTCTAAAATACATTATACACTGATTTGTCTTAGGCAATAACTTAAACTAAATATAGTTTAATTCTTTCATGGTAGCTCACAGAGCCTATTTGAACATCAATACAAATACTGCATCAGACCTGAGAAATAAACAAGACCAAGTGAGAGATACTCCAAATCCAGAATCAATCCCCTCCCTCTCCCCCTTCCTCTCCCTTCCCCTCCCTTCCTCTCCCTTCTTTTCTTTCCTTCTTTCCTTCCTTCCTTCTAGTATTAGGTATTGAATCCAGAGGCTTTAATATCTTTTTTTTTTTGAGAAAGAATCTTGCTACATCACTAAGTTGCCTAGGGTGGGCTTGAACTTCCGATCCTCCTGACTCAGCTTCCCAGAGTGCTAGTGTTACAGCTGTGTACCATGACTCCTGACCCAGAACTCACCTTCAACAGCCAAGTCTGTGATTTCAGCCTGCTCTACAGTTGACTATTTTTTTTTTAAATCGGTACCAGGGATCGAACTCATGACCACGCGCTTACAAGGCAGGCACTAATGTCTCTGAGCTAAATCCCCAGCCCCTGGTTGACTGTTTTTACTCTACACAATGGTGAAGCAAAAGATTTAGGAACTTTAGGTCACAGTTTCATGGTTAGCCTTCTTTGAAATTATTGAATCATAAATAAAAATAACTTTTTAAAGCACTTTTCTAAGAAATGTTATTTACAGTCATTATTAACATTTGCTGAGTTAGTATTACTAAAATGCCTAATTTTACTACATAACTGAGACGGTGGCTCATATCCAGTCCATTCTTTTCTCACATTTGAAAGACACTTAATGATGAGATTTTGGGGAAATGCAAACTTCTCTATTATTTTTTATAAGTGTGTTTAAATGTACTCATAAAGACCTATTCTAAAGCCTTTACCATAATCATAAAAGGGAGAGATTATTAGAAATAAAATGCAATACCACAGCCTCCAAGTCACTATTAATGTTTTATCAGAATTCTAGGCACATACAAGTTTAAAATCTCATTATATCTGTTCTAAAAAGATGATGATCTGTTAAACTACCTACAGTATATGTATTTTTCTTTCTCTTAATAACTTCTTACATTCTGAGTTATCTTCACACTCTTTGTTTACCAAAGGAGAGCAGGAAGATGAGAGTGACAGTGAACTATTAGAAGGCATTAACCTTTTTATTCAGAGGGATCTTTGTAATAATTTAGAAGTATAGTTTCACTGCCCTCACTAACCTTATGTATCTGATTTCATAGCAATATATATCAACATATGGTGCCATCCATAATAAACCAATGCTTATCTACACTTGTAGTACTTGTGCTTTGTAAACCAGTGTCCAGGACCATTAAAACTTCCCTGTGACAGAAGGTCTATCTGATGAGACTACAGTGTTAATATACATGAAGAGAGTCTTTTATCCTTTTCCATTTAAATTTGGAGCCAGCTCTTTCCCTAGATGGCAACAGGGAAAATTAGGTAAGTATGTATAAAAATCTGATTTTTTTTTAAACTGAACAATTTTTTTTAAATTAGGCTGTTTTCTGAATGTTGGAAATTTCTAATTACCTTCCCTGCGAGCTCATCCTGATAAATTCTAAATCTGTATTTGTAGACTGAACTTCAGCATGCTATGTCTTGCTACCTATGCAACCTTGACATTTTCATAGGACATTTAGTAGCATCTCAAACTTCACATTTAAAACAGAGCACTTTTCTCCCAGCACCACAAACCTGTCCCCATTCCAGGCCGCTTTCTCTCTTAAATTAGCATAACTGCTAACAGATGCTTAAGATAAAAACCCTTCATGGTTCTAGATGTGTGTTTTCCCCAAGCCCCCAAACCAAAACGGAGCCTTGCTGGCAACACCTGCTGTATACATGCTAACTTCTGACCACTTCTCACCATAACTAGTGTTCTGGGTCATTCCTATCACTTGTCTAGTTGCCAGTTGCTACGGTTTGGGTATAGTTTGAGTGTTTCCTGCCAAGGTCAAAATACTGGAGTCTCAGTTCTCAGTGTGGTGATATTGAGAGATGGTGGAACTGTTAATGGGTGTGAGCTGTAGGGGAGATTTTAGGTTACTAGGGGCACCAACCTTGGAAAAGATTAATGTAGTTCCCATAGAACCCTGGTTAGTTTCCAAGAAGGCAAGTTATAAAAAGTGGTCATTGCATCTCTCTGGCTTTCTGTCTCACTATGTCTCACTATGTGATTTCTTCTGTATTTGCTTTCATCATTATGATTCCACTCACCATGAGGCCCTTAGGAAAGCCAAACTGACGAGGCTTCCTAAACTTGGGATTCCAGATTACAAAACTATGAAGAAATATACCTCTTTTCTTTTTAAAGTACCTGCCCTTAGGTATTTTGTGGTAGCAACAGAAAATAAACTAATATTTGTATGTAATATTTATCTTTCTTCTATTCCATATTAATACAACTTTGATGTTATTTGGAGTGAATATGTGTCCAGCTTAAAAAAAAAAACAACTAAATTTTCCAGTCTCTCTTGGAACTAATCATATTATATATCAAAACCTAGCCTGTGAAATGTAAATGAAATTTTCTATACAGCTATTTAAAAGAAGGTTGCAGCAAATGTTGGCTTCCAGTAACACTGTAAGGGGGGTGGCTTTATTACATTATGATATTTTGTATGTGTGTGTGTGTGTGTGTGTGTGTGTGTGCGCGTGTGTGGTATAAGGGATGGAACCCAGTGCCTTACACTGAGTTCTATCCCCAGTCATTTTTATTTTGTGATAGGATCTCACTAAGTTGCCCTGGCAGTACTCAAACTTGCAGTCCTCCTGATTCAGCCTCCCAACTGCAGACCTCCTTACATTATTGTTCAAAGTGCTTTGTTCTTTGTTGTCATTGTTATGTATGTATGTATCTCCTTTGGGAATGCCTGACTTAAGATTTGGATGTTCCTGGTTCCCTGGGACATAGCACAATTATGTTTCCCATTCCACTTCAATATATAATATGAATGGACACTGACTGCATGGGTACTCTGAACAGCTATCCTTTATGAGCCAGCTGTTTTGCTGATCTGCCAATTACTTTTCTTTTCTTTAATTATTTTAGGTAAAATAAACTTGAAATTTATAAGATTAGCAAAAAGTGTTTGTATGTGTCTCTTTTTTTAAAGAGAAAATCTGGAAGCCATTTTGTATGAATTCTGTAAGTATATCTAGCTCTGTCCTGTACACCTTAATACATTTAGCATTTGTACAAATTATGTTTGCTCCCTGGCTCTCAGGCTTGACAGTGGTTCCCCCAGGGACAGATATGCCACTTCTGTGCTTTGATATGGCCATATATGAAACACAGTTTCCTTATTCTGTAACACTTCCAATTATAAGACGCAACAAGTTGATATTGCTTTTAGAATAAAATGGGAATAACAGTCAAATGTTTGCTAACTTCATGACACAACCTACTTTAAATGTTACAAAGTGAAAATAGTATGCCTTATGATTTTACCCTCAGAGACTCCATGAAAACAGCCTAGTCTCTCACCAAGAAGCCTTCCCTATATAACATATCCTATGCATTCCCCACTAAAAAGGTAAGCCTATAGAACCTCAAATGTATCAATAAAACTACCCTGATTCTCCTCCATTTTTCACATCCTGCTTGCCTACACTCCACGCCTAGCTGAACACTTGACTCCACTTTTCTCTGGCCCTCCAATGTGGTATTTATATTTGATCATTGTGTCTGACACTATTCCCTTTAATAGATTCATCGCTCAAAGATCTGACTGCACACCCGACCAGTGTCAGGAACCGTGTTGGTCTGTGGTGCCACCACGGAGAAGACAGACATTCCTGGGTCCCTCACCCTCCATTGCCTACAGCGCTGCTGCATCAACTGCACACTCCTGTTGCCCCTAGTACTTGCATTACTTCTGCTCTTGGCTGCCTCCTTATTTTTGTCTTTTTTCTCCTTTTCTTCTGCCTTCTTGAATTTAGTTCAAGGAAGAACTAGCTTTTAACTAACTCCTGTCTAATGAGACTGGTCCTTGTGGAGAGGTTCTTTATGCTGCTCACATTTCTGTAATATATGTGTATTTTCCACTTTTCTGTTTCACAAGTGCTTTGACTAGAGGTTCACAAGTGTTCCAGGTAGTTGAAGGAGCCAGAAAACTGAGCACCATAGAAAACTCAGATAGGGTAAAGGTACTTTCCTAGGTTTATATTTATTAGGCCTCCTCCTCCTTTTTTAAAAAATGTAATTTAACTAATGCTGTTTATAAATACTGCCCTATAAAAACTGCATGCCAATGTATCCTACATAGTGGCACTTTGTAAACTTTCCCTAAACCTAGTACAAACCTGTTATAGCTTGTATTTAGGTGTCCCCAAAAGCCACATGTGACCTAAGATTGGGCTTTTTCAGAGTGGTTGGAGCTAGAGTGTGTGACACTGGGATTAATTCATGGTGCAATGCTGGGCTCAAGGGCACTAGGATTAAGGGTGTGTGTGAGTGCTACCTGCCCTGAAGAGGGGCAGAAAGATAAGCTAGATAAGATAAAAGGGGCAGAAAGACACTGCTAAGGTCCCTGTATTGCCTTTGCCATCTTATGGGCACCATGAAATGTTCTCTGTGATACTCCTCTAAGCCACCCTGCCTTGGAGCCAGCTGATTACTGTCTGAAACCTCTACAAACTCTGAGCTAAATAAACCTTTCCTCCTTTAACTTTGGGGGCTGAGTATTTTGTCTCAGCAACAAAAAAAGTAACTAAGAAAAAACCTAATTAGTTTATCAAAGGAAATGTCCTTTTTTTTTCATTGCTCCCCCACCCCTGAATTTTCTTCCTTCCATTCAAAATCACACACTTAGGCAAGTGTGGTGGTGCACACATGTAATTCCAGCACTCAGGAGGCTGAAGCAGGAGGATCCTTGCCAGTTTGAGGCCATCCTGGGCTATAAAATGAGCTCAAGGCCAGCCCGAACTATGTAATGAGACCTTGTCTAAAACAATAAAAAAAAAAATCACTCTTTGAATCCCTACAAGCTCTTCTCAATGTGCTAACATTAATTTATGACTCTGAGGAGAAATAAGGGTGTTTGTGGGAGAGAGTAAAATACGTTAAGAGGGAGAATAGGAAGCATAGCCTGGGCCATGCAGAAGTCAAGAGAAATGATCAAATTACAGAAAATTTAAAAGAACAAATAAATATTTTATTATAATTTATTAACAACATATTGAAATATCAGAAAACCTAAAAGTTTTTACAAACTAATTAAAACTACATTTAATTCATCAATTGGTAAGTCAAGTTGTAATTCTGAATTAATGTATCTTAGAGGAAAAAGACACACTAAGAGTTAAGAAAGATGTTGTCTTAGTTACTTTTCTCTTGTTGCTGAGACAAAATATTTGATGCTCAAAGTTAAGGAAGGAAGGGCTTATTTATCTCACAGTCTGTGGAGGTTTCAGTCCATAATCAGCTGGCTCCAGGACAGAAGAACAACCATTCATGGCAGCAGAGACAGCAAAAGCAACAAGAGCAAAAGGGGAGGAGAGAGAGAAGACTCTTTCTGTTCCTTGTGTCGTATTTGGGGTACTCACTCCAGGGCAGGTATAGCACTCATACTCATAATCCCAGCATTAGACAATGAATCAATCAGAAACTCTAGATTCAGCTGCACCCCAAAAGCACCCCCCTCATGACTGCATGGGGCTTTGAGGGGACATCCAGACACAAACATTAACAGATGTACACAGAAAAGACCTGTGTTTTAAAGAATCTTTCTGGATTCAAACATGAGAAGCTATATTTAATATTCATCTACCTTGGTTTTTCAAAAAGTTTGGTGGATCATGCAGCAGAATTTAGATTTTTAGGAAGTATTTGACAAGATTCTATAAAAGACATCAATGACTAAGGTATCAGTCACGTGATAAAGGGTATGATAAAAGATTCAGTAGAGAAAAATGAGACTTTTGATTAAAGATGGATAAACACACATATTCTGCTACCTTTCCGAGTCTTCCTAAAGTAAAGGCATACATCTAACCTCCAAAGTTAAATCTACAAGGACAAAAGCAACAGAAGCTGGTGGAGAAAGTGAAGAAACAACACAACTAGGTACTTTGGAAAGTAGGGATTTAACTGTGAGCCTGAAATGAGAAAGAATGGCTACAACAGGGTTGGGGTCCCCATCCTCTTATTAGCATTGGCCTTGAGGCACATTCTCTGGTAGAAGACAAAACAAACATTTTAGACCAGAAGAACATGAGGCCCAGCGAGGGTGGGGCCATTATACCGGAGACTGAGACATTAAATTAATGTCACACAGAGCAAGCCTAAATTCTTTTCCCTTTTCTCAGCTCTGAGTTCCAGTGACCCAATTTATATCCTCTAAGAAGGAGATCAGAAGAAGGTTCTCTGGAATCAAGTCAGTCTGAAACAGAGGACTGACTGACAGCGACATGGAGTCTTGCAAGGAAACAGTTTAGCCCAAAGGACCATAGTGAAGACTGCTGGCAGTGAGCCCCTCTGTGTGTACACAAATTTTCCAACAGCTTTCTACTCCACTACCCCTGCATAGAACAAGCAGTCGGGCATCTTAGACGTTTGAGGAAAGCAGCTCACATGATAGAGAGGGCAGGTCAAATATGAACAGAAATGCATTTTTGATGAAAATTATGCAGAAACAAAATAAATTTTAATACTTGACAATTATGATACCAGAAATATCATCCAAGAAAAAAAATAAGCATAATACATTACATGACTCAAGAGGTGAATAATACTTACAAAGTCATAACAAGGAATGAGAACACTGACTCTACCGAAATTATGATGTATTAGGAGGATAAAGGGATGGAAAAATATGACTGTGTGTGTTGTGGGTGAGGTGGTAAGGAAGTAAAAATATCTGTTTTAATAATCAACAGATACTGCCTGAAACTAACAAGAAGTAGTAGTAGTAGTAGTAGTAGTGATAAAAATTTTAGAGACATGTATGTAAATACCAACATAGGGGGTGGAGAATCAGCTGAAAGTAGTTATCTCTGAGAGTGGATAACTGGGAGAGAAGCAGAAAACAGGAGACTTACTTTTTGTTAACAGTGATTAAGAATCAAATGTCTTTTTGTACTACAAACATATATTTTTTTACCATCAGCATACAGTACATTGTTTATATGTTTATACTGCTTCAGGAGCAGTTCATAGTAGACGCTAACTGTGTGTTGAATGAAGGTTATTCCACAAAACATTACTGGATACAGAAGTAAACTGATTTGATAAGTCACACAGCAAATCCCTAATGAGGTTTTATAATTCATGATCTAGACTTTCATTTATTACTCAGTGTCATGTAAAACACAGACCTCCATACTTTAGAGATTATGGTAAACAATCTCTGGTCTTATATCTGCCATGATGCATGGTAATGGAGATGTATTTTAAACTTTTGGTTTATACTTACTCTTTATCCAAGCGAGCTCTATGGTTCTCTTTAAATTCCTTAGGACAAAAGTCTGCTTCTAAATTATTTTTGTATGAATCATAGGGCTTAATATTGTACCTGTTACATATTCAGTACTCAATACATAAAAAAATAAATGGAGAGAAATAGTCATGGCATCAGATTTGCAGAAGTGATACGATCTGGTACTCAACCTTACCTTCGAGGTCTTTGATCAGTATCTTAGAACTGAGTGTGATTACCACACTAGGGATTAGCATATGCTCAACCCGGAATCCTAACATGGTTCTGCTATGGATACTAGGCAGGCTGCTCCTTGCATCTCATTTGCAGTACAGGAAGTAATGCTGAGATTAGAGCCAGACATACAGTATCTATATTCAAATCAGACCTCCTGTACTAACTAGTTGTATAGGTCAGATGGTAAATTTCTGCTTTCCTTGTGTGTAAGTTTCAATGTGGCAAACGTTTCTAACTACCCAGATTTACCTATTCTTCCTCCTTTATTGATGTGTTTTGATTTACAATGGGGTTACATCTGGATAAACCTATCATAAGTTGAAAAATATCCAGAACTGAAAATACATCAATATCCTTAACCTATTGAATATCAAAGCTTAGCAACACAGTATACTGCGGAGGATCGGTTGTCTACTCTCATGATCATGTGACTGACTGTTAGCTTGGTTTGATGCCAATGTCCACCACCCTCAAAAAGGAATACCAGGTATTATTAGCCAGGGAAAACAATCTAAATTCAAAATATGAGGCATGGTTTCTGATGATGTATTTCTTTTGCGCTATCATGAAGTTGATGATAAGTCAATATGATAGAACTTCTTAACCTTTAGGTAGACACAAAAACCACATTTCTTAGCTTTTTTTGCAGGTAGCTAGAGCAAAGTTCTGTCAGTGAACAGTGAACAGAAGTAAAGCCTCCACTTCCATGTCACACTCCTAAAGGGAAAGGTCTTACATATTACTCTCACCTTTCCCTTTCCCTCTGTGAACCGGACAGTCATGATTTAAGGAGCACAGTGATGATAAAAGGAGCTGGAGCAATTACTTTGTGTTTAGAGATAGAAATCATGTAGGCAGAGGATGGCAGATACCCTACCAGTCCTTGGACTAGAAATAAACTTTTAATCTTATTTAAGCCTCTCATTCGGGTTCCGTTACAAGAACTTAGAGCATGTGATAATATATGCAGTTTTCTTGTTATACAGTGAGAATGATATCCAGTAGTGCAGTTGAAAGGAGGAGGGGTTAAAACAGTGGCAGTTATTATATCCAGACTTCAGAAATTTTCTTTCAATCTGATATCAAAGACATGGTCTGAGCAGAATCGCTGAAAGTAAGACACCTAGAGTGGTATGATTAGCGCCAGAAACAGTCACAAACAAGATTGAGCACTCTCTCTGAGGTCGCCCATGGCCAATTCCCTAGTGAAACACTAGGAAGAGAAACCTTTGTGGAAGGGATGAGGACAGATGTTTGTAGAAAGAAAGTGGATTCATTTTCTATGATAGTGAATGTTATACTAGTTCCATTCTTTATCTCTTCATAAAACTCTTAGTAAAATATCCAGATCTGTGGAACCAGATAAATTGATCTGTGGCTGTGTTTAAAATGTTGAGTAAGTAAAGTCTTAAAGGTAGTACACAGGAGGAAAACTGGGCTACTCGATGCAGAGGGAAAACGGGCACAAGCTGACCAGGAGTCGCTGCACTGTGGAAAGGTAACTGAGGCCAGCCTGGGTGCCATCACCCCCAGACACTGCAGGAAGTCACTACAAGTTGGAAAAACAGTTGCTTAGAATGCAGCCATACAGAGCAGAAATTGGAAATACACCATTAGATTCTTAGTCATTTAATATTTTCGCTTAGCCTCCTCACCAAAAATAATTGGAACACTTATCATAATAATAAATTTCAAATTTTACATTTCATCAGGGAGTTTTTCCACATAATTAAATATCAGCTAATACAAAAGAAATTTCTCAGCACTTACCCCAATGTATTATGGGCTTGGTTTTCCATGTCAAGAAACTCTGTACATTGGTTTATATTTCTTGATTTTTAATCTGTTAGGGAATCAGTGATCCAGGATCCTAAAATGATTAGATTTATTAACCTATAAAACATGAAAATTTGTTACTGACAAACAAGTTAGTATTAGTTTTTCATAGTGTGGCAGCTCTGGGCTCTGCAAAATGCAGAAACTTGGTCAGAGTGCCACATGCAGCCATGACACAGGTTTAATGATAAGCTGAAATGACTAAAAATAGCATCCATGTGCTACTTGCTGAAAACAGTTTAAAATCCAGTACTTTGCAAAGTGCTCAGTACAAGAAGATGCATAAAATAGAATTCTTTATTCAAAAGGTTGTCGAACTTTCCAGACTGGAGTACGTTCTTCCTTTGGCCCATGATTGCTCTAGTATGAAATTTAAGGCAAAACAAACAAGCAAAAACCTAGGAACTGCCTTCAGTAGAAATCTTCCAATTCCTTAATGGCTTTGTGAGCAGTGGCTCACTTCTTGACAGAATAGAGATGTCAGTATGAACTTTCCTGAAGTTCAAAAAAAGAAAAGTTTGTTCGGGCCACAAAGTTCTAGTTAAAAAACAATCTATGAGGATAAATAAAGCACTGAAAAGAACTTCATCTTTTCCAAATTACTGTGTTAGGTCAATTAAATAGCACTGGGCAAGGAGGTCTGTGAAGGGTTAAATAACATTGGTAAAAGAGAAAAGACTCTGGGACTCACGTCACTCCCACATGGAAGGACTTTTGGAGAAACCGGAACTGTGTGTGAAGCACAGACCCTGGTGGACGAAATTACACCAGAACATTCAGCTGATTCTGTGGGGAACCTGATGCGCGTACAAGCTAAGTGACCCGACCAAGGTCACACGACCAGCACCAGAATCATTGCTCTGGACTCTCCCAGGTCAAGTCCCCTACCGCAGGGCCCCGGCTTGGCGGGGGGGGGGGGGGGGGTGTCCCCATCCTTTTCGGGGTCCAGGTCAGTTCCCTCCCTGGGTCGAGGGCCAGGGCCGGTTACCTGCGCCACGCCGCGCTCGCCCGGAGGTCTGAGGCCCGGCCACCGGCCTTCCCGGGTCACCGCCCGCCCGCCCCGCGGGCCCCCGCCACCAGCCTCCACGCTCCCGCCGTTCCGCCCGCCAGCCCCGGGCCGGGCGTTTGCTCTACCTGCCCCTCCCGCCGCCACGGGTCGCCATGGCGACGGGCGCAGCCAAGCAGCGGCTGGGGAGGGGCGATGAGGGAGAGGGGCTGGGGGCGGAGCCACATGGCTGGGGGCAGAGCCACGGGGGTGGGGCCGACGGGGCGCCCGGGGCGGGGCGGGCGCGGCAGCTCCGCCCCTCTCCACCCTGAGCCAGCGCCTGGGGCTCGCCGAGCGGTTCTGCCCGGCACGCGCGGGCCCTGTGCCGGGTGCTTTTCTCCCTGCTGCTCCACTGCTCGTTGCCAGGCATCCAACGGCGCCCGAGAGAGATCTGAGGGACAAATGAACTAACCAGGGAGTTACCAAAGCGTCGCCTAGCTCTCTGTCCTCTTGCTCAAATTGGAAACGACAGCAGAGAGAACCGCGTACCTTTGGCTATTCTCCCAAGTGTCCTCGGGCTGGAAGGAGCTGGTGGTCTTTTAACTGCACTCTCAGCTCACTGTCACTCTGGTGGTGGTGGCAGCAGCATTTGTACCTCACTTTCCCAGACAGCTCCTTGGAGGGGGAGCAGTCTGTGTAGCCTCCCTTTCAGGGAGAAAGAAGTAGCTTCCAGGTGGGGAGCTGGGACGGTACTCAAGGTAACTGATTCCAAATTCTTTTCTTAGTCTCCTAAATTCCAAAAATAATTGATGTCAGAACCTCCGTCCCACCTCCTTGATTTCACACAGAAATAAAGAGAAATGTAAACCTTGAGCGCTTGAATTTTGTGTTTTGAAAATATTGAATATATTTTAGAAACAGTTACTTCCCAATGCCCAGTAAATAATTTCTAATTCTTAAAATCTTTCACTTGCCCTCACTTTCATAACTTTAACATCAACTTGCTCCTTTCATATGGCTATTATTTTAAAAAAGCAACGAGCATTCTTCCTTTAAGGTTACTTCTGAATTTCATAAAACCATTTGCTATTTCTTGATAAATCCAGTTTCATAAGTAAGTTATGTGGGGGAGTTCAGGACATGAGTTCTAATTAGCATTTCATAGCCCTCATATTATTATTACCGAATGAAGAAAGTGATTATTTCACTTTACCTTAAAACTTTCCACTACTCTGAAAACCTTAGTCATATTCTTTATTCTTGACTAAATTGAATGGGTCAGTGTATTCTTCCTGACCTAAAGAAAACTGAACTAGGAAAAAATTTTGATGAAAATTCAGCATGCCCAAGGTCATTCACGCTGTGTAGTGTGTTACCACATTTCTTATTTCCTTCGGTTCAGAAATACTCTGGAAGGCAACGGTTACAAGTAATATTAACAGTTTCTTTTAGTAGAAAAGGAAACTCAGACTTACAATAAAGGATTTGTCCAAGAGGATACCACTAGTTCAAATAACTCATTCTAAAACCAAGGCTCTTCAAATTGTCAAAAATTAGGGTTGAGCTGATTTCTTTGGAAATCAGGGTCTTGTCTACATAACTACAGATTTCACATTTTCAGAAGAAGGAATGGATGGGGAAGGGCTTGCAAAATCTGTAAGAAGATGCATACTGAATAATAGGTTTTAGGAAAATTTAAATATAAACTGGACACCCTCATTCAATTTAATAGGAACAAAGAGTTCCATTTCAGAATGAGTGCTAGGATTAGAAACACAAAATCCTATACCTCTCAGCCCCACTCCTCAGGAATAGGTACCTGCAAGGACTTGAATTCATCCTGACATGTACCTATTATTAGATCTTTGCAAACAAACTTGTTTTGAAAAATGAGATGAGAATGGCCCCAAATCTAAAGGAGGGGAAAGATGATGAGAAGTGAGCAGAGAGCTTAGTCCTGAGAGAGTATTAAAGGACACAGTGAAGTCAGGACAAAACATAAAATA
Organism: Hydrochoerus hydrochaeris; assembly: GCA_004027455.1. Classification (NCBI taxonomy): domain Eukaryota; kingdom Metazoa; phylum Chordata; class Mammalia; order Rodentia; family Hydrochaeridae; genus Hydrochoerus; species Hydrochoerus hydrochaeris. The sequence goes on along the minus strand of PVLA01002730.1, from coordinate 107,192 downwards.
CACCTAAAAGTGTGCAAAACAGAATAGAGGGGGCAGAAATGGATGAAGAACTGGATGACCTATGGAAGAAAAGCTAATGTAGCAGTTATAGAGAGTAAATAATAATCTTAGCAATAGATAATATTAAAATGCAAACCTTCATAACAAAACCATTACAAACAAATTTACCACAGCAAAATAGAAAATTAATATGCACTATATAAAATAACTTGATGTGTGTCTTTTTTATTAAACACAAAACTTATTTGTATATAATTTTTAAAGCAAGTTCAAAAACTATACATACAATGAAAACTTAAAAAAGGATATCTTATACATGGAAAATAGAAAACATAGATTTAACCATAATAATCAAATAATCCTAGGACTGGAAGAAATTACATAGGGTATATAATCAAGCACCTTCTACTTTATATGAAGACCCAGAGTTGTAATTATTTGGTAGCCTCATTTTAGTTAATGGCAAGAATAGAGATCATGACTATTTTTTTTCTTATTTATACTATGCTACTTCTATAAGTGGAAGCAGAGGAAGTTCAATAATATATTCAACCCAGTATATCTAAGGTACTATTGTTTCAAAATGTAGTCAAAATGTAGTCAATTCTCAGATTTTTTTAAACTAGGTCTTTATATCTGATCTATAATTCATACTTACAGTTCAGTCATATATACTGGCCGTATTCAAGAGGTCAATAGTCATACATGACTGACAGCTAACATTAAACAGCAAAGTCTGAGAATTTGAGTGCCTGACAGTGTACTAAAGCCCTTCATTAAATATTAATGGTTATAAAATGACAGACTCTAAATTGAGTGTGATTTTGAGAGGGAAAATAATCTATCGCAAAACTCTCACTAACCTGCTCTGGATTTAGGATAGGGATTGAACATCCAAAGAGAAATGTATAAATTGGAGCCCTCAACTGGGTAGGGTAAGACCTTTCACTGTGTCAATTGGCCCAGCTGTTCCTCCAATCAGCATTCGGATTAGATGTAGGAGAACCTTACTTAGTCTTTGCCTGCACTGTGTCTAGCTACCAATTGAGCATGTACTCATGGTAGGAATTAGACACACCAGGTCTCATTTTAGGTTCACAAAATAAAACTAAATTCCTAAAAATTTATCAATCATGAACCCCATATTTATCCTTTATATGGGCCCTTAATGAGTCCTTTTTATGGCCCCTTAAAATTTTATCAATGCATTCTGTCTTGGATTTTTAGAGAAACCAAGAAAGATCTTGTACAGTCATTAACTAAAGTTTTATATACAGTTTTGTTTTTTTGTTTTTGTTTTTCAGACAGGATTTCACTATGCAGTTCAGCTTGGCCTTGAACTTTTATATCCCAGGCTGGCCTCAAACTTGCAGCAATCCTCCTGTCTGTCTCCCGAGTTCTGGATTATAAATATGTGACACTAAGCCCAGCTCAAGTTTTATATGCAGAATATGAATTTCCTCGAGACAGGCATGCATGGCTCAGGCATTGGTGAAATTAAAGGTCCTTAATGGGACATTGAAGAAAGTTGTGTTTTTCTGCTTAAGTACCCCTTTCTATTTGGGTCAACTTTTTCTGAGAGCTTGTTAAAATCTTTAGCTAATACTATAGTGAAAATTATTGAGTCAAAAATCTAAAAGATAAGAACCTAGAGAAGTGAACTTAACACTCAATGCTGTTTTTATTTTTGAGACATTATTGCTCTGCAAGAAATAGTTGCAGAATGGAGGGACAACTATTAAAGTCTAGTGATGGAAAATCAGGAAGATGGCCAATCAGTGAGCAACAAAATACAAAGCCTCCCGGGAGAAACAACTCATTTGCCAGAATAAAACACCCCGGAGAGACCCAGACAGAGGGAGATGGATCCTCTTGACACAGGAAGAAGTTAAAATGTAAAAAAGCTCATCAAATATTTCAGGACTACAACTGAAACAGCTAAAAATTACGGGACACAGTGTTTTTGCGGTGACCCACAAGTTTGCATCTGCTTGAATCCATGCTGGCAGGCAGAGCCGCCCAAACTCATTCCCACTGCCACTCACAAGAAGCACAGCAGCACTGAAGTCAGGGGTTGGTGAGCCCAATGGAGAGTGGAGCCAGTGAAGGGAACTTCATTAATCCACAGTCAGTGTTGAGAATGAAACGCCCCCCCCCACAGGAAAGGCGCGACCAAATGGGCAACATGTTGGAATCAGGCAGGAGGAGCCTGAACTAGGAGTGACAGTGACTTCAGTTGGTTGCTCCCTCCCCAGAGCAGATTCGTGGGTTTTGCTTGGACTGGTCCGCACCCCTGGCCAGGACCCAATGAGCCATCCCAAATTGATTCCCTGCACCTAGCACACAATAACTGGGTGAAGGAACCTGAAGTTTGGCTGGCCCAGTGGGGAGGGGCAGGCATACGCAGCCGCTGCTTACACCTCAGTGACATGATCAGGCAGGAGAGGGTGGAGTTCCTTTGCCAGTGTGCTTCAGAGGAAACATGCCAACAGGGAAGGGGGCTAGGACCTGCACTGTAACCTGTGTGGAGGAAGCCAGGGTCATGACAAGAGATAAAGGCAAGAGGAGGCCCCCAGCACAGAACTCTGAGAGCACTGATCCAGGAGAGGGAAGAACAAGGGAGACTGAGGGCAGCAAACACAAAACATCAGACATGGCTTCAATGGACATTAAGAGATATCTTCGGGACCTTCTAGATGAGCTCAAAACTGAAATATTAAATCAGGTAAAGCAGGATATGAGTAATAAAAGAATTGCTCTCAGGAAGTATCTCTCAGGATGATACAGACGGAAGAAGGGAGGAACACAAAAAAAGGAGAGAAACATTCGATAAAGAATATAAAGAAAATATAGAATACATGAAGCAGATTCAAAGAGACTACCAGAAAATTAAAAACTCCATTGAAAGCTAGCAAAATGCCTTAAAAGAAACTAAGGGTAGACTATCAAAACTTGAAGACAAGTTTGCAATGTGTGATCATGAAAGGAAAGATCTCTTAAAAATAACAAGGAAACAGGCAGCAACAATGCAAAGGCTAGAAGATGACAAGAGAATCTACAATTTAAGAATAAGAAATGTGAATGAAGAAGCAAGAATACATACAGGCGAATTACAAAAGCTATTCATGGAAATAATTAAGGAAAACTTCCCAAGCATGGGAAAAGAAAATGACATTTGGTTGTGTAAGGCATACAGAACTCCAGCCACCTACAACCAAAACAGATCTACACCCAGACATATAATAATCAAGATACCAAAAATTCAATATAAAAACAAAATATTAAAAGCCATCAGAGAAAAGAAACAGATTACCTATAAAGGTAAGCCCATCAAGATCATGGCTGACTTCTCGACACAGACCATCAGATCAAGAAGAGCTTGGAGTGAAGTGTTCCAAGCCCTGAAAGAAAATAACCTCCAGCCCAGATTGATGTACCCTGCAAAACTGTCACTAGAAATTAATGGAGAAACAAGATGCTTCCATGACAAAGAGGAATTGGGGGAGTTTGTGACCACCAATCCAACCCTACAGAGAACACTGAAGGACATTCTAGAGAGAGAGAAAAAAAAATACCAGGATTTCAGGAACAGTGGCAGAAAGGCCTCAATGAGTGGGGCAGGCAGTAGAATGAAGGAGAAAACTAGACAAACAAAGGCAGAAAAATAGCATAGCAGAAATGAGGCAGAGAAGGATGGCTAGACTCTCTAACATAGATGGCCTTGATACACTATATTGTTAATAGTGCACCAGGATTTAAAACCCACATTACTCACACTACTCTGCTTAGATGTTCTATATTCTGTTTCAGTCATTTTACCTGCACTAGATTTAAGGGCACAGATAGCAATCCCGAAAATAACAGGATATAGTACAGTAATCATCCTTAATTTCCTATTAACTTAATCTAAAGCTCTGTAAAACCTACACTGTTTTACCATGACTGATTGTAATTGACTCTGGTTTGTTGGATCACTGTTTTGTATTGATAGATTTTATTTAAAGATGTTATGATTGATAGTATCAAGACTGAGAGTATAGGCAACTGCACTTAAGATGACAAGATCCACTAGAATATCCACTATGGTTTGATTATTACCTGCCTTTGAAGTTTTATACTGTCTACAATGTTTTGTTTTTACTAATATTGTTCTTTACTGCTATACTCAATTATACTGCTATATTCAATTATGCCTGATTTATATTGACATTCTATTGAAGATAATAAGAAACAACATAGTAATCATTGTAAAAAAAAATAAGATAAAATAAAGTCTAGTGACACTAAGAAGACAAAAGCCAAAGCATGCTCATCCAAGGCAAGGAGTCAGTAAATAAAAATCTGTCTGTGAACTGAGACCCTGAAACACTTTTCCCTCAGGAAAATGGTAAAATAGAGATGAAGCACTATTCTTACCAATTCACAGCCAACTTTGGCTCATTTAGATACTTTGGGGTAACCTCAGCCTTTGAATCTGGAATAAGGTGGTATGGATTAGCAGATTAGGACATCTGGAAGAAGCAAGCACAACTTTACTTGAGCTCAAATTGTTCCTAATAATTACCTAGCTACAATGACCAGAACACATGCAGGCCAAGAAATTAGATATATAGGGAAAACCATTTGAAACAATAGATCACAGAAACAGAACTGGGTATTGGAATCAGACAATGATTATAAACTTGTAGATATTATATTTTTTAAAAATATAAGATTGAAAAAATCTTCAGGAAACACTAAATATAAAAGTAACACTAAGTTTGAAAAGAAGCTAAATAGAAATTCTGAAATTAAAAAAAATACTAATACAAAAAAATACAAATGTATTAAGGTAGATTTGGGTTAGATAAACTAGGAAACAGATCAGTAGGAAATGTTCAGATTATAGAGAAAAAAGAAATAATGGAAAATATTTTTTATAAAGTTTTTAAGCTTTAATTTCTCTCAACAGAATTTTTATTATTATAAAAGTAAAATGCATGTGAAAGTATTTAATACATACCCTGACATCTAGAGGGAACTGCTGAATTTGAAGTTTAAAAATTAATTTGATAACTTTGCAAATCATCTGTGTCATTTTGTATAATTTCTATTTTTATCCATGTGTCCTAACTTTTCTTTAAATTTTTAACATGTATTAATAAGTCATTTTCTATTCTGTGTTTTATAGCTTTATTATTTAAATATTTGGTTCTATTGCTCTTTCCTTATACTCAAATGGTCTGTTTCTTGTGTGTTTTATATAGTTTTTGACTATGAGATACTTTTGGAGGGAGAACTATTTTTGGAACATCTTTGAAACCAACATTAAGTTTCAATTCTTCCAGCAAGTATTTGTATTTGCTTTTGAGAGTTGCCTGGGAGCATGACCAAACCACTTTATTGCATTAGAAATTTTCACAGGTGTCTTAGATACAAGCAATATGAATGAATAGATAAAAATAAATCTTAGCATCAGTTTATGGCACAAACTTCTAAAGATTTTTTCTTTTATATTTCTTTGTTTTCCTTCATCTAGTGCCAAAGTCAAGATAAGTATGTTTCATCTTTTTGCTTTTGTAAAAAAGGGATTTTTTACTTTAAATAGTTGTACATTTACAGAAAAAGTTGAACATACTACACCCTGTCTCCCCTATTATCAACACCTTACATTCATCTGGTTTGTTTGCTTCAGCCACTAAACCCAACCCAGCATTATTATCAATTAAAGTCCATTCTTTATTCAGAGTTCCTCGATTTTTACCTAACATCCTTGCCGTTATAGAATTCCATCCAGGATATATGTCCAGTCATCATGTCTTCTTAGGCACCCCTAAAAAGTTTCCTGAATTTGTGTTTGATGATCTTGACAGTTCTGAAAAGGGTTTGTTAGGTATTTTGTAGATTTCCCATTGCTCATTAGAATTAGTGTATTGTTTTCTCATGCTTAGACTGGGAGGAAGATCACAGGGTTAAGCTGCCATTTGCATCACATTTATCAAGGACACAAACTATCAACATAGTTATGACTATTGATGTTGACCTGTCATCTCGTAGTGTTTGGCATATCTCTTTATTCATCTCTTTTTACACTGAACTCTTTAGATGGATGTCGTTACACACAGCTGACACTTGCAGAGAAAGCTATGCTCCCCTTCATGAAAAGTAGATTATCCATATACATTACTTACAGTTCTTCTGTGTGGACCATTGTCCCCTCTCCATTTGTTTATGTCTGTATGGAATCATGAATATTTATTGTGTCCTTTGAATTACAGTCCAAAGTTACTTTCTTCAGTTTCTCAAATTATGCGAGTTTTGGCCATTGAAAACTCTTACAGTCGGCTCCCTTATCATATTGACATAGCCTCAGCATTGTAGAGTTTTGGTATTATTTTGAAGAGTTTTTTTGTGGGGGGTGTTGTTTGATTGATTTGGAGAAGAACTTTAGTACTTTTTGCATTTTAAGGTGTTCCAGGCTCATCTTAGTTATGCGTGTATACTGTTCCAGTCCTAGAATCAGATATTTCCCAGAGAGTACCTGGCTCCTTTTATTAAGACTGCAATTAGAAACTGGGAACTCAGAACTAGATGTACTCATGGATAGTTAAATGTCACTGCTTCTAGGCCTTGTTAGCTGACAATTGAGGAAATATATGTGTGTAGCACTACTCTTTATATAAACAAATGTCTATAAATATTTCCATAGGTAACCATTTGTATCTTTATTAAGCTAAACATGAATTTACAGATATCTTCACTGTCATTATCTGCATGGGTCCTTTAGCTCCTCTTTGGTTATCCATAAACTCCTATCCCCACAGTGAAAAGCTGGCTGCCATCATTTACTTAATTGTGCAGCAGTAGTATATGAATAACAGTATCAGAATTGTTAACTTGTGTGGGAAGCAATCTTATCAATTAGGGTACAGTGCTGTGTGTGGTTGGTCTTACGTATCCCATTTATCTCTATGATACTTAGATCAGTACTTTTTCCTTTCTATTCTTTCAGTGCAGTAGTTTTACACGTTATGCATTCTGTCCTTGGATCTTCCAACCTCCTAAATAATGTTTGAAATTTAAATATGTTAAATTCATTAGTTGTGCCTTGTTTACTTCATTTGTGAAGGTGGCCTTTGGGGATCTCAATTTTATGCAGAAGTCTTCTATTGGGATCATCACCTGGAATGGGCCTGGACTTTTTACCATATTTTTCTTCTACAAGTAGACATCACAATATGAGCAGAAACCCTCAAGACAAAAACTACTTTTAGCATTTACTTCCTTATAAAGGTTTCTGCTTTCACTTAAGCTTGAAATCTATAGATTCCATTCTTTCATGCCTACTTAGGAATATATTTGTATTTTATTTGTTTCAATTAGGAGGCTTATTCAGGGCATCAAATCAAACATGCTACCAGAAATAGAATTCCTTTCTACATTATTTTAATTTTTTCATACTTCATTAATATGAATATCTGCCTACTCCCTTCAGCTAAATATTATAAATGGATTAAATGAATGATTTAAGATCAGTTGCCATCTGTCACAAATTGTGCTGTTAGGGAGAAATTAAAGAATACAGCATAGCTAGTTATAAAGTAAGAGGACCTGTTTTTAAAAAACATGTACAACATAGAATTTTGTAGTGGGAAATTCAATTATTAGTCTTGTTTGTTGTTTACTTTTATTGAAGACTTCTGTGAATTGAGAATTATTTTCTGCCTATCTCTGAGAGTCATGTTTTTTGCTTACCCTATAAATGATAGTGAACATGCAGCTGGATGAATACAACAGAGCTAGAGATATATGAACAAGTATTTCAAACAAATATTAATGAGTAAACTGTCTGTCAATGCAATGAGCACCTGCAGCATCTGTTTTAGAGAGATACCAGTGTTTTATCCATTTTATTGTCAACTTTCAATTATCATGTGGAACACACAAGTAGAACAAAAAAAGGCTCCCGGCACCCTCATTGCCTCGGTTTCTGCTGTGAGACCACGCAAAGTGTTTTCACCATTATGCCTCTTTCTGACTCTGTTTCCAGCAACATTGCTGCTGCGGCTGGTGAATATGAGTTGTCATACCTATAATAAAACATTATTTTAGGACACATCTGTGTTCAGCATTGAGGAAACATGAATTGGCCACTTTCGGTAGGAAAAGGACAACATTTTACCTGCACTAAATTCATGAAAACTCTTAGGCATGTCTCAGAAAATGAAGCAGAGAAAGGCTTATGCATGAAATCAAATTCATGGTGCCCTCATATTCAGTGCTACTCACTCCCCCACAGGGTTGCATTTCATTGTGCCATGATTAGGTTAGAAAACAACTTTTTACAGTTAGAGAAGTTATCATCTCAAAAAATAAATGTACTGTTCATCATTCTGACGGAACATTTTAGAATGAAACCTGAAATATATACTTGCATTCAGTCTATTCTGACCTCAACATCCAGAAATCCAAATTATCACTGCAAGTTCACAAATGGATTTTTAAAGAAGGCATCAGTCTCATTTTCATGATGTTGTGTTAAAATCTATTATTCTGTCTTATCTCTGATTTGACTGGAAGAATTTTTTAAGCTTGACATAAGTCTTTAGATGGTTAAGGCTAATCACTGTGAAAATAAATATTTTCCTTTTTCTCCTTTCACAGTTAAATTTTCAGTCCTGTCTTCTAAGTTTTAAGTGGGCATAAGTCATGCTATTGTGTCCCAAAGGCCCATGTGCTGGGAGCTTGTCCCCAGTAGTGAAAACTTTAAGAGGTTGGACCTATTGGAAGGTGATATGATCAAGAGGAAATTACCTTTGCAAGGGATTAAGGCCCATGTCATGGCACTAGGTTAAGTCTCACAAGACTGGACCAGTCACCATGAGACCAGGTATTAGAAAGTTTGGCCTGCTCTGCTGGCCACTGACTGCTCTTGCATGCATTTCTGTCATGTAACACCAACCGTTATATTATGATGCAGTGTACAGTTCTCTGCAGATGTGGTTGCATGAGCTTTTGGAACTTTTCAGGATCCAAAACATAAATCAAAATAAAACTGTTTTCTTTATAATGCTTTTAGTGTCAAATATCTTGTAGCAATCCACAGTGGATTAAGACAAGTCACTTGCCTGTTGATAGTTCAATTAAATTTATTAACTGCAAAAGAAAGGAAAAGTGTTCATTTATTTGACTTCATTTTTTTTTCTTTCTAGCAGTTATTGAAAAAGAAATCAATAGCAGTAAGGAGCTACTCTCCCAGGCCAGAAAAGTATTATGTCCATTGTGTAAAGTTATGGAATTTTTCTTCTTGAACTCCCCTTTTTCTTAAACATATCATATGAGAAAATGATATAAATGACTTATTTCTAAGAACGTCATCTGAGCATTGTCAAAAGAATATGGACTTTGAATTCAGATACAATGTGAATCCCTACTCTATCATTGAATGGTTATATGATGAGCTAATTTACTTGGCCCTATGAACTATTACTTTCCTTATTTCTATAGTGGGGATAATAATACTCATAGAGCTATAGAAAGGAATAAATTAGGTCAGTTATGTATATAATGCACCTGTCATGTAGTAAGTGCCAAAGAACAGTTAAAATTAGCACCACTATTATTGTCATTAATAGTATTATTGTCATATAATTACTCTGTTGTTTTAAAAATATTTAGAGAGAAGTATATAAGAACTTTTAGAAACAGATTAGCCTCTACAAGTTGTGAAGATAAAGAACTTAGACTAAGAACAGTGATAAAGGAGAAAGGAAAAGATAATTAAGTTAATAGAAATTTTTTCTCAATCAGAAGTCAACTCAATGGGGTTGAATGAAGGCTTACTTTCTGCAGATACGGGTTTCATTTATTTACTCAGTCATCCATTTATCCATTGAAAAACTGCACATTTATGTAACATGAACTGTATGATAAGCCTTGTGGATGAGGAAAGATCAAGAGATATGAGCATGCAGATATGAACTTATCTATATAAGGTACTTTTTCAAACTGTAGACATACAAAGAAATGTCCACCCTCACCAATAAAGAATGAAAATTATGAACTACTTTCATAGGATAGAGAAAATTAGAAAAACTAATAGCATTTAAAATTAGCAAAAGCATAGGGATACCCATCCTCACTCACAGAATACATAATTTGTTACAATGATTCAGAGCCATATTTGGGTAATTTGATAGCAGTTTTATAAAATTAAATTTTGCATAGCTAGCAATTCCAGTTTCAAGAACTTATCCTATAGAAACAATCTCACAGGAACGGAAAGACAGTCATACAACAAGTTTGTTATAATATTATTCATCATTATGTAAAAATGAGGAAGGAGGACAACAGATTAGTATGTGCTTATTCTGTTTATCAGTTGCTGTGTTCAAAATATACCAACAAACAGAAGTTTTAAACCACACTTGTTATTTCACAGTTTTTATGAGTAAGGGTTTGGGAAGGGTTTAATTGGATGTTTCTGTCTCAGGGTGTCTTCTGGGATTATAGTCACAGTGTTGGTTGGGACTATGTTAATTGAAGGCTTGACTGGCCCTGCTTGTAAGCAGGTTCCCTTACATGTCTGCTGGCAGGGATCTCAGTCTCTTACACATGAACTTCTCCACCACTCTGCTTGGGCATTGTCATGATACAGCAACTGGCTTTTCCTAGAAAAAGTGCCCAGAAAAAGAGCAAGAGAAAAGCTACCACCACATGCACAATAAAAGTAAGTAGATAAGAACATACACGGTAATGTAGCCATTCCAATAATGTACACATATTTCAAAACATTATGTTGTATAACATGTATGTATTTTTACATATATTATTGTATATATATATATATATATATTTGCCATATACTTATGTTAAACAACTAATTAAAAAACTATAATATCTTTGATGACCTAATCTCAGAGTCACATAAAATCATTTCTATAATAATCTACTTACTAATAGTAAATCACTAAGTCCAGTCAACCTTAAGAAGTGGAGAAATAGGCTCTACCTTTTTGGAAAAGAGTAGATATGCTATAAAATATATCCAATTTGTCCTCTGGTTATAAATTATTTACCTTTCTTTACATAGGGAAATATATTTATCCTCTTTCAAACCCATCGCCCAACTTGAAGTCTTATCTTTCACAGCATTGCTCAGATCTAGGCATGCATGAGGCTTTTCCAGCATCATGAGTTAAAAAGACAAGTTATCCACCCATTCTCCCAAAATACATCTGTAGGATAGGCAGATAATCAAGGTAGGCATTTGTGTTCAAAAGAGAAAAATCAAAGGACTAACATAATTACTGGTTCACAGCAGTTTTGAAATCCACCCAGGCCCAGGCGAGAAGCTCCTTGTTTTAAACTTAAGGAACTGTCCAGGATGATTCTTCATAGTTTTATCCTCTGGATTCTTGGTTCTTACCTATGATTCCTCCTTCCATTTGTCAATCAAAACTTTGTGGGTCTCCTGTGGCTTTTACAGGGATTCACTTCATTAGATAAAATTCACATCCATAGATCTCTTGAAATTTTGTTAATTATTATACATTTTCAAATCTCATAAGTGCTTCTTTATCTTGGGCTTCTCTTTAACAGTGGAAGGACAATAACCGTATATTTCTTCAAAGCCCTATTGAGGCAGAAAATTAGGGCATGGAAAGCCAGCAGGAAAGTTGGGTGTAACCTGGCAATCACAGAGACCTGTCAAATTATGACTGGGAGGCAAGTGCAAAGCACCTTTGAAGCCCTGTGTCAGATGCCATGTCAGAAGAGGACATGAAGGGTGAAAGCCATTGGTATCATTGCCACTGTTCTCTTGTCCTTGCAGTGGTCCACTCTGTGTGCATGGCATATTTTCTCTTTTCTTCAGAGCATTTCTTCTTAAGAATTTCTTTTTCTTCTTCCTTTCTTTTTCTTTCAGCTGAAATAAATATTAAATGTTGAACAGAACAGTGAGAGACAGGAAAGGATTCCTGGGCAACTCACTGTCTGGTAACACTATTCTTTGGCTAAAAAATTCTGAGACACTATTTTTAATTTTTTTAATTTTTTAATTTTAAAGAGAATAAAGCAAAAGAGGACAGATCTAAGCAGATTGGAACAGAACAACATAAGCAACACAGCACTTCACAACAAGACAATTGGATATTAACAGTAACTATCATAATGTCTCTTTCTTTGAAATAGTTGAGCTTAGCTTTACACACAATAATGTCAAACATAACAAAATAGAATAAAACCACTCAAGAGAATGAAAGTATTGCAAGGCATTCTAAACCAAATAACTGAAGATGAACAATGGCTGCTGTATTATCTCATTTTCCATAAAAATTTTGTTTATACTATCATACATATTAAAATCCTATAAGACACAACATGACAGAACCAATGGTAATAGAAAAACAAGAGCATGGTAGGACTTCAGACCAAGATGATATTAAATCAACAATGGCTGCCATATTGTCTTTTCTTCAGTGTAACTATTCATACCATCACGTATATTAAGATCAAACAAAGTAGAATAAAACCATTCCAATGAATGAATGAAAACATAAGACTTCAAAGCAATATAATGGTGAACCATGATTACCATAAAATCTTCTGTACTCTTGCCATTTCTTACACTAGGGAGACTATACGGTATTTATACATGTGAGTTTGATTTATTTCACTTATGAGTATGGATTCAAGTTGCATCCATTTATTTATAAATATCTCAATGTGATCATTCTTTATGGCTGAGTAGTACTCCATTGTGTAAAAGTACCACAAATTTTTTATCCATTCCTCAGTTGATGGGCACTTAGGTTGTTTCCAAGATCTGGCTATTACAAATTGTGCTGCTATAAACGTGGGTGCACATATATCACTGTGGTATGATGTTTTCAGTTCTTCTGGGAATATGCCTAGAGTGGGATAGCTGGGTCAAATGGGACCTCCAACCCCAGCTTTTTGAGGAATCTCCACATTGGCCTCCACAGTGGTTGCACCAGTCTACACTCCCACCAACAGTGCACAAGAGTTCCTTTTCCCCCACAGCCTCCCCAGCATTTGTTGTTGGTAGTTTTGTTGATCCTGGCCATTCTTTCTAGAATGAGATGGTATATCAGTGTGGTTTTAATTTGCATTTCTCTAATGACCAATGATGATAAACATTTTTTCATGTATTTATTTGCCATTTGTATTTCTTCATCTGAGAACAGTGTGTTCATCTCAGATGCCCATTTTTGGATTGGGTCTTTGAATTTCAGGAGTCTGGTTTTTAAAAATTTTTTATAAGTTCTAGACTGAAGTCCTTTGTTTGAGGGACAGTTCCCTAAAATTTTTCCCAGTTTGTGGGTTTTCTTTTCACTCTTTTGGAGATTTCTTTTGGACATGCAGAAACTCTTTAATAAGATGTGACCCCAGTTACTGATTCTGGGAAGTATTTCCCGTGCAGTTTGGTTCTTGTTCATGAATTCTCTACCAACCCCTATGTCTTCAAGATTTTTACTTACTTTGTCTGCCAACAGATGTAGTGTTTCTGTTTTAATATTTAGATCTTTGATCCATTTAGATTTTAGTTTAGTAGATGGTGACAGGAATGTGTCTAATTTTAGTTTTCAGCATATGGAAAGCCAGTTTTTCCAGCACCATTTATTAAAGAGACTATTGTCCTTCCAGTGAACATGCTTTATCCTTATCTTTATCAAAGATAAGGTGGCTGATTGTGTTTGTAGTTATATCTTCTAGACTATTCCATTGATCTTCAAGTCTGTTTTTAATTCCAATACCATGTTGATTTTATTATGGTAGCTTTGTAGTATAACTTCAAGTCAGGGATTGTGATGCCTCCTGCCTTGGCTTTGCTGCTTAGAATTGCCTTTGCTATTCTAGGTCTCTTCTGCTTCCAGATGAATTTTAGGAGTGATTTCTCTATGAGGTATGTTAGTGATATTTTGATTGGGATTGCATTGAATCTGTATAACAGTTTTGGGAGAATGCATTTTCACAATATTTATTCTTCCTTTCCATGAACAAGGGATGTTTTTCCATTTACTGAGGTCTTCTTTGATTTCTTTTTTTAGGGTATTATAATTTTTCCTGTACAACTCTTTTACATCTTTTGTTAGATTAGTTTTTTGGATGCTAGTGTGAAGGGTGTGGCTTCTCTTATTTCTCTCTCGGTGATTTTGTTGTTAGTGTATAAGAATGCTATTGATTTTTGAGTATTGACTTTGTATTCAGCTACATTGCTGAATTTATTTATTATATCTAGGAGTCTTTCAAAGGAGGTTTGGGGGTATTCTATGTAGAGTATCATGTCATCTGCAAATAATGATAGTTTATCTTCCTCTTTTCCTATCTTTACTCCTTTTATTTCTCTCTCTTGTCTAATTGCTCTGGCTAATATTTCCAGTACTATGTTGAATAGGAGTGATGATAAGGGACATCCTCATCTTGTGTCAGATTTTAAGGTAAAGGCTTTCAGTTTTTGGCCATTTAATATGACACTGACTGTTGGTTTGTCATAGATGGCCTTTATCATATTGAGGTAGAGACACCATCTATTCCAATTCTCTCTAAGGTTCTTATTGTGAATGGGTGTTGGGTCTTAATCAAAAACTTTTTCTGCACCTATAGAAATGATCATGTGATTCTTACTTTTGGCTCTATTGATATGATGGATTACATTTATTGATTTACGCATGTTGAACCATCCCTGCATGCCTGGGATGAATCGCACTTGGTCATGGTGTATAGTCTTCTTGATGATTTGCTGCATCCTGTTTGCCACTATTTTATTGAGAATTTTTGCATCTATGTTCATTAGGGAGATTGGCCTGTAGTTCTCTTTTTTAGTTGAGTCTTTCTCAGGTTTTGGTACTAGAGTGATATTTGCTTCCAGGAATGACTTAGGGAAAATTACTTTCCTTTCAATTTCATTGAAGAGATGAGGAGTATCATCATTAAGTCTTCTTTGTATTTCTTGTAGAATTCCACAGTGAATTTGTCTGGGCCTGGGCTCTTCTTTGTTGGTAGGGACTTGATTACATTTTTAATTTCATTAATAGAAATTGGGTTATTCAGCAGTTTTACATCTTCTTGATCCAGCTTTGGTGGTTCCTGTGTTTCTAGGAATCTGTCCATTTCTTCTGTGTTATTGAACCTATGAGAGTAGAGGTTTTCAAAATAGTTATTGATGATGTTCTGTATTTCCACAGGGTTGGTAATAATTTCACCTTTTTCATTCCATATTGTATGAATTTGAGTGTTTTCTTTCCTTTTTTAAATTAGGTTGGCTAGGGGCTTATCAATTTTATTTATTCTTTTAAAGAACCAACTCTTTGATTCATTCATTCTTTGTATTGTTTTCTTAGTCTCTACTGCATTAATTTCTGCTCTGATCTTTATAATTTCCTCCCTTCTTTTGGCTTTGGGCTTGGCTTGCTTTTATTTCCTAGCTGTTTGAGGTGCAATATCAGGTTGTTTATTTGTGTTCATTGTGTTTTCCTAATGTGGGAACTCAGTGCAATAAATTTTCCTCTGAGGACTGGTTCCAGTAAGTTGTATTTGTATATTTTTTTTGCTTGTAGATATTGTTTAATTTCTTCTTTAATTTCCTCTGTGACCCACTGATTGCTCAAGAGTGTATTATTCAATTTTCATGTGTTTGTGGGGTTTTTGCTGTTACTTTTATCATTAATTTCTAGTTTCCTGGTGCTATGATCTGATAACATGCGTGGGATAATTTCAATTCTTTTGCATTTACTTAAATATGTTCTGTGAGTTAGTATATGGTCTATTTTAGAGAATGTCCCATGTACTGCTAAGAAGAATGTATATTCTGATGTTGTTGGATGGAACACTCTGTATATGTCTATCAAATCCATTTGTTCACAGGTGTGATTCAGTTCTGTTATTTTTTTGCTGATTTTCTGTCTAGTTGATCTATCCCTATGTGTCAATGGTGTGTTAAGGTCTCCTGTTATAATTGTGTTATTGCCTATTTGATTTTTCATTTCTGTTAATATTTGCTTGGTGTAGCTGGGTGCTCTGGAATTTGGTGCATATATATTTAAGATTGTTATCTCTTCCTCTTGCAGTTTTCCGCTAACTAGTATGTAGTGATCTTCTTTATCTCTTCAGACCATTCTTGGTTTGAAGTCACATGGTCTGCAAACAGAATAGTTACCCCACTTTTTTTTTTGAGTTCCTGTTACATGGAGTATTGTTTTCCATCCTTTGACTTTCAGTCTATGAGTTTCCTTTTGGGTTAGATGGGTTTCTTGTAGACAGCATATGGTTGGAAGTTGTTTCTTGATCCATTCTGCCAGTCTGTTTCTTTTAAGTGGTGAATTGAGGCCATTTACATTAATGGTTAAAACTGTCATATATTGGTTCATTGTTGACATGATATCTTTCTGATGTTGTATCTTAACTTCCCATTCTTTTTAATTGTCTTGCTTAGTGGTTTTTTCCTATGTGTATCTAGAACATCTTTCAGTATTCTTTGTAGGGTTGGTTTGGTGATCATGAAGTTATTCAGCTGTTCTTTGTCATGGAAGTCTCTTATTTCTCCATCCATTTTGAAGGACAGTTTTGCAGGGTACATTGGTCTGGGTTGGAAGTCATTTTCCTTTAGTATCTGAAACACTTCACTCCATGCTCTTCTTGACTTCATTGTTTGTGTTGATGTGTTTCTGATAGGTTTTGCTTTATAGGTGATCTGTCTTTTCTCTCTAACAGCTTTTAATATTCTGTTCTCATGTTGGATTTCTGGTATGGTGATTATTATATGTCTGGGTGTAGTTTTGTTTTGGTTATGGCTATTTAGAGTTCTATAGGCTTCACTAATCTGTACGTCAGTTTCCATACTCAGGTTTGTGAAGTTTTCAGTTATTACTTCTGTAAATAGACTCTTGATATCATTTGTGTTGTCCCCTTTTTCATTTATCCCTATTAATCTTATGTTGTTTTTCTTTGCATCATCTTGCAGCTGTTGAATTGTTATTTCCTGATTTCTTGTTATTTTTAGAAGATCTTTCCATTCCTCTTCACTAGCTGCAATCTTATCTTTGAGGTCTGAGATTCTATCTTCACTTTTGTTGAGGCAGTTTTTGCAACTTTCAATAGAATTTTTGATTTCCTGTATATCTCTTTGAATCTTCTTCATGTATTCTGTTTGTTTATTAAACTGTTCATTCAGGGATTCTATCATTTTGCCTTGTTCCTCTAATTTTTTAGCTGTGTCTTCATTGGATGCATTCAGTATTTCTTTTACTACTTTTATCATTTCTTCTTTTACCTGGGAGATTATTTCTGATTTAAGTTCCCTCATAGCTTCCTGTACTTGCTTCTTTATTTCAGTTGATATCATTTCAGATATTTCAGGTATATGGCTAGTATTTTCTTCTATGTACATGGCTCCTAGGCTTTCTTGGGATGGGCTGGAGTTCTTGAGATTGCATTTTGGTCTTTTGTCTTGTCATTTTCCTATATGTCTGTGTTTCCAGCAATGTTCCAAAGCTTTCCCTGGATGTGTTGGAAATCACCTCCTGCGCCCTCCACTACTAGGACTCATGTGGCTTTGGCTCCCCTCTCATGGTGGGCCTGGTTCGCCTGGTTGAAAGAAGGTAGCTGACCATGGTCTACTCAAGCCTTTGGAACCTCTGGGGTGTAGTCCAGTGTCCTAGGGGGCTGGGTGAGCACCCAGACTCTGGGATTGATGGTCCCAAATTTTTCCCAGGCCTGTGCTGGGGAGCTGCAACTCACCTCACTGCAGCGGTGCGGGCCTTGAGACATTACTTTAGGTCTTTCTCAGGTCCTAAGCACAGAATTTTACAGCTACACTCTCACCTTCATCACCTTCATATGCACCATGATTTTCTAGCAGTGCCTTGGATTTTATTTTTGTTTGGAAGTCCTCTTTTGGTTTAGGTTTGTTTGTTATTTGATGAGGTTAGGAATCTTTAAAACCATTAGGTTTTCACTTCTCATGTTTAATAATGATTCCTTTATTTCTTTCTTCTCATATTTTATAATAAAACAGCAAAAAGGAATCAGATCAAACTTTCAGTGCTTTATCAGGAACTGTTCTTAGCAAGATTGACTAAGTCACTACTTTCTACATTACCACAAGAGATTGTATTGATAACTTTCCATCACTTCATATTGAGGATCTTCTCCCCACCTTTTTTTTTTTCTGTTTCCAGTAATCTTTTTCTCATTGTCCTTTGAGTTTTCACCCTCAATCTTAAGAAGTCCAGCCTTAATGGCCATCAGCCTTCTATTACCAGTTTTGTGAAGCTTTCCTGAGATGCTTGGTCAAAAGCCTTAGAAAACTCTTTTGCTTACTACCTGGTTCCAAAGCCACTTACATAGTTCTAGGTATTATCATTACAACACTGCATTTCTAGGTACCAGAATCAATATCAGTTATTATTTCTAGGTAATAAATTACTCCAAAACATAGCAGCTTGTAACACTTCATTATGTCGCAGTTCCTATAGTTCAGAAATCAGGAAGCAGTTTTACCAGATAGTTTTGACTCAGGGTCTCCTATGAGATTACATTTGAGTTGTCCATTAAGGACAACTCAAAGGGAGAACCCACTTTCACGGCAGCTCACTCACATGTTCTCTGGCAAAGGGCCGCAGTTCCTCACTGGATATTTAGCAGGATGACTCAGTTCTTAGCCATATAAGCATTTCTAAGGGGTGCCAGTGGTGACAACCAGAAGCTTTAATACCTTCTATTATATTCTATAACTTCTGCCATATCTTACTCATTAGAAGTAGGCACTAAATTCAGCCCACACTTGAAAGGTGAGTTAGGAGGGTGGGGAATCAAGAATTTGTAGACTTATTTTATGAATGCATACTAAAACCATTCATTGAAGCACTCATATAAAAATGAAGCCAGGTGTGCTAGTGCATCCCTGTAATCCCAGCACTCAGGTGGCTGAGGCAGGAGGATTGCTGTGAGTTTGAGGTCAGCCTGGATCACGTAATTAGACCCTGTCTCAAAAATCCAAATAAAATAAAATAAAATAAAATAAAAAATGAGATATGTCAAACATACTTACAAAGATGGTAATATACTAATATCTGAAAAAGGAAGTCTCATTACCATGCCTGTAGCACAATCTTATATTCCATAAGAAAGAACTCTAACTTTGCATATGTAGATAAAATTATAAAAATTTCCAGAATTCTACAGTCTAAAATGTTCATATGGTAGGTGATTGGAAATGAGCCTAGGCAGACTGAAGAGAAGTGAGTCTTACATATTACTTTGAAAAGAAGTAGAATTTATGCATGATTCTTTTTCTTGCTTAATTTTTTTGTTTTTCAAACTTTGTAAAATAAGTGACTGCAGTCACCATATTTAAAAATTGTGTTTAATGGCAAGAAGTTCAACATTTATCTATAAAGACTGAATCAAGATAGAAAAAAATATGGACATGAAGGCATAACCCTTAAGTCTCAACATAATCAAATTTCCATAAAGAAAAATATTTATTACAATTGAAGTTTTGATTTGTTAAAAGTAGATAAAATCAGCCACATGAACAGAGAGAAACATAACTTCAATTTTATTTATACTACAGGGTAAATGTGGATAAGATTTTAAGATAATTTAATCTTAACAATCTAAAGATATCTCTATAAAACAAATGGTTTCTGGTTAAAACAGAAACATGGCAGAATGAAGCATCCTTTACCTAATCTTTTGATATTCCACTGTGATGCCATTCAAAGCTAATAATATGTGTACACACAGATTTAGTGGGGAGGGAGAAGGAGGGGCAGGAAGACAGAGAGAGGGAGAGTGGGGAGGGAGAAGAGAGAGAGAGGAGAGAGAGAGAGAGAGAGAGAGAGAGAGAGAGAGAAAATAGTGACATTTTGAAAGCTCGAAAGCTCGTGGATAAACAGCTCCAAAGAGCAGGGGAAGATAAAATGTAAGTTCACACAGGCTAAACTTTAGAAACCTGTCAACTTATACCAGATATTTCCAAAAAAGTTTCAGGAGTTATGTCTTCTACATTCAGAACATATGGGGCACAGTTAAAGATGAATTCAAGAGAACTGAATTCATCTTTATAGCACCACTTCATTCTTAGGCAACTACTTTTTCCTGACCCTGGGAGAATATTAGAGATTTATTCTCTGGAGATGTTAAACCAGAGCATTCTGGACTTAAGGCATAAGGCAGAGAGGAGGATAAGAGTACCACACCAAAAACAGGGCAACTGAACGAAAGTCTCTGTAGAAACTCGTCCTTGATGTTAGAATACCGGCCATTGCATTTAAAGGTAGAAAATTGGAGGATTCCTCTCTAGGGAAAGTTGTCAGTCCACATGAAAATCAAATGAACGAAACAAAACCAACAAGTGAAATGAAATGATTGTGTTTTCCTCAATTATTTTTCAGTGAAACCTAATTTTTAATATTTTTCTGTCACACACACACACACACAATCACTTTTAGAAATTTCTTTTTATTATGAGCCATTTTGACTCAAGGGGAAATTTTCAGTTTCATACAGGACTGATTGCATTTCTAGATTGAAGTGGAAGAAGGGTAGAATGTGTTTTATGACACACTGAACTAGAATATGCATCTTTGTCTACCCAATTCTGAAGAATGCCTTAATTAAAGGACAATAGTTACTACTGTTACAATCTATTATTCCAGTAAAATTGCTATTTAGGATTAAAATATTTTTTGAATGTGAACATAAAGACATTCTTTGAAGTCTCACAGCACTATGATTAATCGAATTTTATTACTGAGAGTTTTCAAAGGAATGCATATCTCATCACTAGCAATATTGACATAATGTTTTGTAAGAAAATCATGTTTCTTCAGGTCAATATATAGATAATTCACATTTGGAGATGAGGCTACCATGACAACATGAAAACTTAATGAGGTTTGACCAGCTTCAGAAATGGAATTATCAAAAGAAAGAGAAAAGAAATGCTTTGTGATAGACTGAATACTAGAATTATTTGGATTATGTTTAACAGTCATTTGAAGAAACATGTTGTCATTCTGTTATCTTTTTCTTTCCTTCTCTTTTTCATTTCTGCTTCTACAGCAGTGGAATTATTTGTTCTACAATGCCAATGAATTTCTATGCAATATTCAAGACACATAGCCATCAAGCACAGAATCTGTCAACATTTTTTGACAGAACATTTTTTAGTAGAACTTTTATATTCTCTGGAATTTGGTTGCATCTGTCTCATCTTTAGATTAATCACAAGGTTAGTGTGAAAGGACAAAAGTTTATAGAATGAATTTTCTGGCCCACAAAGGCTTATGTGAATATTTTTCAGGTGTTGGAGAGGAAGGCTGAGACAGTGCATGATAAAGGAGACACTGAGATTTTGGAGTAATAGTACAATGGTAAAAAAGATACCAGCAGTCCTAGGGCCTCAAGTTCTGCCAAGTTAATAGAATGACATTGGAGAAATCCTTTAGCCTCTGCTTTAATTTTTTTTAATCTATAAAATGAGATTATTGGGCTCAGTGATCTCTAAGATCTTTTGTTGCCCCTAAATCTCTGATTTATTATGTTAGAATACTTTTGATGAGTGTTTAAACATAGAAAGTATGTGGGTTGGTGGCCTGTATGAGAGAAGTCAAAAAGCATGACTCGGCTAAAGAGTGGTTCAGATGCTGGTACAGGGCCTACAGGAATCCATTTCAATAGTTTTAAGGCTGGTAAAATCCTATCAGGTTAGAGGAAAGTATTAGGAAGTTGTGTACTATTTAGAAAATGTCTTTGCTGAGACTGTTGAGAATCAAGTTTCAAGAAAAATGAAAGTAAAATCTCTATATGTGGGAGAGGATTTATATATATTTTTGCTTCATTTTGTTAGGACATGGAATAGCAAATTAGCTCACACTCTTACACTTAACTAAAAGATTTAGGAAAATAAATTATTTTTATTTGAGCTTTATTTTGGGGCAATTGAGGGTTTAGTAGTTTTTGTTTTAGTACTACATAAGGGGCAATATTTCAGTGGAGTGATTAAGGATGAAGAACTTGAGTCAGAACTAGATTTGAAGTTCAGCTCCATCATTTATCTCCTGTGTGTAATTGTGGAAATTAAGTAATTTCTCTGAACTCTGTTTCTTCATGTCTGAGGAAAGAATATATCTGCAGTAGAAATTTTCCATTTTTGTTTGCTTGGTATTTTATCATCTTGTTTTGGAATGCCTCTTTCCTCTGTGTATTCTCATTCCATGTGGTTAGATCAGTTGGAGGCCAAATTCACTTTGTCATATGCACATGGATGAGTATGAATGGGCCCTGGCCACCCTAATTATACTTATCTCTAACAAGTCTCAATTTAGAAATAAACAGATGACCTATGAAGCAGATGACCTATGCAGCAGATCAATTTGAATCTATTGATGTCTTCCATGCTAGCTATGCAAAGAAGATTTTTAGAATAAGAGGGACACATGTAGGAATAAGGATGGGGTAGAGATAGGGATGGAGAGAGTTGAAGGTAGAGATTGAGATGGGGAGAGGTACAGATCTGAAATAAAGATAGAAGTAGAATTTAGAGTGTATCTTAAAGTGCTTTGAGCTCTGGATCCACATTAAGTACTATCCTTGGAACTTTGACTACTGAGCCAGTAAGTTCCTGTTGTTTAAACTAGGTTGACTTTGGTTCCTATAACTTATAACTGGAAGAGTTCTGACACAATGTTTAGCTCATAGAGTTATGGCAGAAATTTAATAAAATGAAGCACATGAAGCACTCAGCACAGTGTTGGGCAGTGCCAAGTAGATACTGTAAGATGCTAAATACAGAATAGACACTTGAAACTAATCAAGCTGGGCATGGTAGTACCCATCTGAGGCTGAGGCAGGAGGATTACTGCAAGTTTGAGTCCAGCCTTGGCTACAAAATGAGTTCAAGGCCAGTCTGAATCATATAGTGAAACCCTGTCTCAAAAAGAGCAAAAACAAACAAAAAAATCAAATAAAAATATAGTTATTTTGTCTCTTTCTTGAGGACAGCCAGAATGGGCAGAGAGAGCCAGTAGATCCACCTCCATCTGCCAGCCTCTGCCACTAGAAGGCTCCTTCTTGCAGGCAGACAGTATGGACAGAAAGAACCAGACAGATCTGCCTATGTCCGCAGGTCACCACCACCAGAAGGTTCCTTCCTGAGGGCAGCCAACAGGAGCAGGGACACACAGCCAGGTAAGCCCTGTGCACCTGTAGGCCACCATTGGAGGTCCTTGGTTCCTTCAGGAAGCCATCACCTACTGGGAGAATCAAGCAAACACACCCTCTGTGTGCCAGCCACCATTGCAGGAGTCCCAGTGTAGGAACACAGGCTGAGAGAAGCAGCCCCACCTCCATGCACACCTGGTCACTGGGGAAGCCCCAGTTAAGCTGCATAGGTCTGGAGAAGCTTGCCCCACACCCTGCTACCTCTGTAAAAATCTGGGGTCAGAGGATCCCAGGTGCCTGTCCCATTTCCCTACACTGCAGAGGGGCAGCCAACATGGGAAGTGTCTGGGGCCCCACAACCAGCTTGTTGGGAGGAACCCAGGAGAATGTCAAGATGAAGGAGCAAAAGACAGTCTCAGACTTCCAGCTCACACAGAACAAGTCTGAGAGATACAGTCATGGATGAAAATGGAATTCACACATATGAAATCTCTAGGAGTATAGCAACTGAAGCAAAGAAATAACTTCATGAGATTGTAAAAGCAATCAAATCAGAAATAATGTCTCAGGTAAAAGAAGAAATCACAACATAATGAAAGAATTGCTGAGCATACCTAAAGAAGACATAGATAAAAAGAGGAGCATAGGAAAATGATGGAGACCTTTAATGAACAATATAGAAAGAAATTACAATGCATGCAACAGATTCAGAGATATCCAAGAAATTAAAAGCTGGCAAAACTGCTTGAAAGAGACTGAGGATAGACTTTCAAACCTTGAAGTAGGATTGCAACTAGTGATTGTGAAAGGAAAGATCTCTTAAATAACAAGGAATCAGGAAATAACAATTCAACAGCTGCAAGATGACACAAAGAAGCAGAATCTAAGAGTGATAGGTGTTGGTAAAGAAGCAGGGGTCAACACAAATGAAATTAAAAGGCTATTTACAGAAGTAATAGCAAAAAACTTCCCAAGCATGGGAAATGGATCCGGCATGTGGATAAGTGAAGCATATAGAATTCCAACCAACCATAACTAAAGTAAATCTACACCCAGACATGTAATAATCAAGATCCCAGAAATTCAGTATAACAGAAAATTAAAAGCTGTTCAATATAAGAAACATCACCTATAAAGGAAAACACATCAGAATCACAGCAGACTTATCAACACAAACAGTGAAGTCTAGAAGAGTTTGGAGGGAAGTGTTTCAAATCCTGAAAGAAAACAACTTCCGATCCAGATTGATGTACCCTGAAAGACTATCTATAAACATTCATGGAAAAATGAGATACTTCCATGATAAAGAACAACTGAAGGAATTCATAACTACCCAATCAACCTTATAGAGAGTGCTAAAGAATATTCTAGAGAGAGATAAAGATGACCATGGTTCCAGGAACAGCAGCAGAGGAGGATCACCAAGCAAGACAGGCAGTTGAATGAAAGGGAAAAGTAGAAGGCCAACAGCAGGGTAGCATGGCAGAGACAAACCAACATATTCTGGTTGTAACCATTAGTGTAGATGGCCTCAGGTCAGCAATAAACAGAAACAAGGAGAGTGGATCAAGAAACAAGATCCATCGATATATTATATACAAGAAACACACTTAACTGGAAAGGAAATTCATAGACTGGAAATCAAAGGAGAGAAAACAATTGTTCCATGTGACAGGAGATCAGAAAAAAAGCAAGGATAACTTGCCCATCAACAACAGAATGGATAAGAAAGATATGGTATTTTCATGCAGTGGAAAGCTACTCAGCTATAAAGTAGAATAATCTCAAAGCTCTTGTAGGTAAATGAATGTACTTGGAGATCATGTTTATAGGTGAAGCAGTATGAACTCATACACATGAACCTTAGAAACAGAAGGAGTTAATGGGATCCAAAAGCAAAATAGTTATTGTAAACATGATAGGGGAGGAAACACGTTGGAGGGAAATTTCTTATTGTCTTGTCTTGAACTCTTGTATAGTTTTCACAATTTTGTTAGATTTGTCTTTGTTCCGTCTTGTTTTGTTAGATCTTACTTTGTCTGATGGTATAGGCAGCTATTTTGAACATAACGGGATACATTATGGTAATCATAGTTGGTTCCTTTTATCTTGTTTTGAAGTCTCATAATGCTTTCATTTGTTTGTTTAATTGGCTTTATTCTGTTTTCTTTTGTTTGATTTTATTATGTGTGCTATTTGAAGAAAATGAGACATTAAAGTAGCCATTTGAGATTTACTATCATCTTGTTCTGAAGTCCTATCATGCTTTTGTTCTTTTGTTTTGATTGGTTCTATCCTATTGCATTTTATTTAATTTTATTATGTGTTATAACATGGACAACTTTTTGAAGAAAATTAGATATTATAGTAACCATTGTTTATTCCCTGTTATTTGATTTTGAAGTCCTTTAATGCTTTTCATTTTTTTGATTGGTTTTATACTATTTCTTATGTTTGATATTATAGTGTGTGAAAGTATGGACAATTATTTCAAAGAAATCAAGGGACTATCATCCAGAGACAAGCCACTGTCGATGTCCTGTTGTCTTGTTGTGAAGTCGTGTGCTCCTTGCATTGTTCTGTTCTGATATGGTTTATTCTGTGCTGTTCTGTTTTGTTTTATTCTCTTTAAAATAAAAAAAAATAGTTATTTCTACTTTTATACAATTTTTCATTCTGAAAAGATTCAAGATGAAGAAGATATAACACTGGAAAAATCCACTATACTAGAAAATTCTAGTATTTAAAAGAATCATAGAAGCTCTTTGTGACCCTTGCAATGAAAATGTTGAAACTTTACTTAAGGGGCGAAGGTATGCTTCTTAGTGGAATGAGTCTCTAGCAGATTCTTTCATTCATTAATTCAGTCTTTCATCCAGTATTCATATACTAAGTAACTACTAGGTGATTTTTACATGATGTACAAGGAAGAAATAATCCAGGCCTTGTTTTCTAGGAATTTACAGTTTAACATAGAGACAAAGGATATCAGTGCAACTAATTAATTAATTTCATATATGCAGTGTAGAGGACCTCAGAGAAAGCACAAATACATGTGCTCTGTTTGCAGGAATCATGTAAAATTTCATAGGAGGGTAAACACTGTAGCTGAGACTTGAGTTTTCCAGGTTGTTAAGCACAAGGAGGACATTGTAGACAAAGGGAAGAACTGCAAATCTGAAATGCGAGGAAGAGTGGCCAAATTGCTGCAAGATAGAGTTTGAGGGTTAGGGAAGCTGACCAGGGAGACTATCACCATGTCTTGGCAGACTTTGTGTGATCAGTCAAGCCTGTTAGCCAGGCAAGAAGGAACACCTAGAGCTACAAAGGATGACATGGATAGAAGGGTTCAGAGCAATGGACAAACAGCATCAATGGCAGGTGCTGAAGAAATGCCTGGGGCACTCTCATCAGTTGAGATGCAGCTTGCCTGCAGATACTACAAGGAAAACAATGCTCTGAAAAAGGCAGAGGTTTATTATTTTTCATATAAAATAATCTGAAGATAGTCAGACCAAGATTGGTGAATCCTTCAGTTGTCAGAGAACAAGGCTCTTTCAAGGGCACAGTGTGGACCTTACTTCATAATTGCACAAGATGGTTGCTAGAGCCCAAACCATCAAGTTGGTGTTCAGGCATTAGCTTTATAGAATGAGTCAAAGAGCTCTTTATTGTCTATAATCAGGCCATCTGACAATACCCAGCTGCAAGAAAGACTGGAAAATGTAGTATCTGGGTGTGCATCAATGTATTTAGCTAAAATCTAATGCTCAATTGCTACAGAAAGGAAAAATGGGATAGCAGGCTGAAAGTAGCAATCCATGATGCAGAAGGGATGTAATAGCAAGGCTGGGATGAGACTGGGAGCAAAGTTGACTGTCATTGCTCCAAGGGAGAGAGCCAGATCAAGTGGATTTGTTCACGAAACAATGAGCACAATGACAAGACCATGCTAAGACATTCACGAATATAACTGATTCGTTTCAAGAAGATCTGTGTACATAGATAAGCGTGCGTGCACAAGCACATACGTATTCTTAAGTGCATAGGCTACATAAAGGGTCATGGTATAGTAAAACCCTAAGCAGTTCAGTCAGAGATGAATAAACATGAAGCAGTCTGTTGATTCTAAAATTCAGAGGATTTACCTTTCTCTTGGTAATAAAACCAGAAACACCCTTATAGATATTTTTAAACATAAATTCCTGTGCTATACTCCCTACAAAATACTTTAAATCCAGGAGATCTCTGAATATTTTATAATGTCAAAAGATTTTTAGAGACTCAGGGAGTTTTGGAGAGCTAAAAGTTAAATATTTAAGGTGATAAACTAAGTTTAGCCACTGAATTACTTACTGTTTTTGGACATGGTGCATCTGTCAGTCAGAGACTGGTTTTTCCAATTCCTAAAAGAAACAGGTCATTAAAATAAATACTCAAGAAGGTTTAGCAGCAGCAAAAAACAAACTTATGAAATCTACGACACTGCTAGATTTCCATCTGCTTCAGGAGCTGCTGACAATACATGTGGGGTTATCCAGACACTATTTCAAAATGATGTGAGCAGTCGGGATCGTTAATCACCTGCAGACTCACTATGGGAGGAGAACTCAGCGCCAGGTGCAGTACAGCAGATGCTGTCCCTAAGTTACTGGGATCATGTCACAATTCATTTACATTATGGCAAACTGGTATTCAAAATCTGCTTGAAACTAGACACACATATGCTGAACGGCTGCTAGGTAAGCGTGCTTCTCACAGTAATATCTGATCCCTAGCAGATTCTGGGTTCATTAATATATTCCCAATCTGCACAAATCATTTGGAATTGTCTCTGGACATCCATGTCAAAACCTTAAAGTTCTAGATAATAGGCTAGGATGAAACTCACAGGCTTGCCAGGACCATGACAGAGTTATTTCATATCTGATGCTAATATATTGTAAAGTATGTGCTAATGAATAACAAATGGTGTCACACAGTCTTTGCACGTTGTCATATTATTTCAGAATTTTAAAATGAATTTTCAATATGATTCAAGTGTATAAATATTAAGGAGGCATTAACCTTTATCAAAATGAATTTTTTTCTTGTGTTAAAAGGATCAAAATTTAACATAATAGGGCACAAAATTTGACTTTGCTGTAGTGCAGTTGATGAGAGAACAGTATCTGCACCCAAATTACTCATGTAAAAACTGTGAAATCTTTCATTTCTGCTTCTTTGGGAATGGCAGCAGTGGAGATGGGCAATAGGAGAGAAAAATGAACATTGCATAGTGAGAAAATAGTAAACTGAATGGTGTCAGTTCTTTAATTAACATGCGGCTTGTCATCCTTCAGCACAGAGAATAGCAAAACCCTGCAGGCATAAAATAAAACAAGCCTTAGAGAGTTTTCTCATCCCAGAGAGCCTACAGAGTTTGTGTCAATTTGGAGTCACTGATGCAAACATTTTGTTCAGATGCTTTATTTGTTTTCAAGCCAAATGGCCTCAACAAGACTGTTTTCAAGGTCAAATGAGTATTTTGATAAGTTGGGATGTGAGGGTCCATGAACTGGCTTCCTTGAGGCTAAGCAGGGACCTTGGTGAAGCAAATTGGGGTTTAAGCTTTCCTCAGACCAGTGATTCACTTACATAGCTATCAATTCCCTTTAGGAAAAAAACACACTTTCTCTTGCCAGATTTGCAACATATTTCCAGCCTCAGGGGAACGTAGACCACAAAAAGTAACACAACAAAATGATTTGGGTTTGTGTTACTTTGTCAGAATCTTAAAATTTGGAGGTAACTGTTTTGATCAGCATATGACTCCTGTGTCACTTCCAAGCCCACTAGGACAGCGTCAAACCTGCTCACCTCATGTCCCTATCATCTGGGCCAGTGTGCCTGCTACAAGGTAGGGTCTAATGGAACTGTATTTGTTGAACAAGAACAAAAAGGACTGTAGCAACAGCAACAACAACAAAGATAGATATGGAGTCAAATAATAAAAATCTCCTCTTTGAATCAGTTTAGAAAACATCTTAAAGATTATTAAGTTGTAATTAAAACCTTTTATTATGATTCATGCATCAGAAGTTTCTAAGGTGCTTGTCAATTTCCAACATGGTAAGCCCTTATTTTATAAATAATCTCTGTTTATGCTTGTGCATTGATGTGCAAAAATAAGCAGGTTATTAATCATTCCTGCATTATAAAAAGTAAGTCCAACTTGTAGGTACTAACTATATGAAAACAAAAAAGATATGCTCTGTGGGGGAAGGATATAAACTGTAGGTCACTTTTAATTATGGTTACATAAACAATTATAGTATTTGCCACCCGTATCAGAATAATCCCTTCTCCCCAACTATTTTCTTCTCTTCAATTTTGAAGAGAAGTTCATGAAAACAACCTATACAGCAATTATAGCATGACGCCATGAGTGTGTTTATGGCATTGGAGCCTCTGTTCCCCATTATACTGATTAATACCTTGGTTTGGGTGTCTTGGTTGAACTCTGATTAGATGGATTTACTGGATCACTATAGTTTCCATGGATTTATTCAGAAAAGGAAGATGAGAAAGAGTAACGATTTCACCTCTGAATAAGAACATATTAGAACACTGGAGATGACTTAATATATCATAATTATCTGAGTCAACAATTGTCTTTCCGCTCCCTCATTCCCAAATACTGCTGTTATCATATTGATTACATTCTGCATAGTTTATAATACTAAAAGATAAGTCTGTTCATTTGCCAAAGTACCTCCTAAACTGTGAATGCTTAATACTTAATTCAATTTGTAAATGGTTGCTGTGGCAAAGTCTACTAGTTATCTCTTAGCACATCATATAAATGAGCCAAAGATGATCTCTGTGTATTTGCTCCTAAGTTGCTTATTTTTTTATTGCAAGCTGAGATCTGTTAATTCGAAACACTGAAAATACCGAACTCAGATTTTCACCCACTCAATTATTTTAAAAATCTAAGGGGCCAGGGATTTAGCTCAACAGCATAAAGTAAAGTTTAACCATTTAATGCCTATCTGCTTTGCATTCATACAATATATAAAGCATTCACCACATTCACTCCTCTACTGCTGGCCTGTGATAAGATAGAACTTTGGGTTATAACTCTATGATCCTTCAGAGCTCTCTGACAGAGAAATTCTACTGTGCTAGGGTGATACTTGTCCTAGACACAGGAATCCTTCTCCCAAGGACTTTCTCTACAAGTGTACAGTCTTTACAAGAATTATCCAGTAAGGCTTGTGTGTTACTCTCACTTGTCTTTTTTTTTTTAATCAATACCCAAATCCTTTGAACCTGCACATAATATCATCTACCTACTCCCACAGGAATAGAACCTTGCTTTTCATTAGACAAAAGATCAGCAGAATGAATACCACATTCCCCAGTGGCTAATTGTGATGGGGAGATAAGCAGAAGTCTCTTAGCAACAGCTTTAAAATTTCTTTTAAAAAAGACTACTGGCATCTACCCTTGGTCCTTTATCTTTGTTCTTTTTTTTTGTTTGCTTATTTGTTTTTGCTGTTTGGAATGCAGATGAGATGGCTGGCATGAAAGCCAGTTTGGAACATAAAATTAAGTTAGGAGTGCAAGCCACGCACAGACAAAGATGACACAAAGATTCTGGTTCCTTGAAGACGTTTGGAGCAGATCTGCCATACCAGGCCTGGATTGCTGAGAAGACATAAACTTCTATTTTGTTGAAGCCATTCTTAGTTTCTTATACATCCAGCTAAAATTAAAATGAACTGACATAATTGGATTATATGATAAATAGTATTAAGTAAATGGAAAAGTTGAAGGTGAAGGTAAAGTGCTCCTGTGTGTGTGAAGACGAAGAATGAGAAAGGAAAATCTAGCATTTACAGCATAAATTTCCCACATCCATGGTCACTCAGTTGTTAAATGGTGGAGGTAAGATTCACACACAATTCTGTCTGATTCCTAATCCTCTGCTCTTCACCACTACGTTCAGCCTCTATACCTGTAAGATGGGGTATTGTGAAACACTGTGAAAGAATATATAGGACATTCTTTGCACAGAGGCCAGAGCATAAGCTATTTTCTATATATATGAGCTTTTTTTTTTTTAAATCATTGCCTTTCAGTACACATTCTTTCCTTTATCTGGCATGTCTTTCTCTCTTTGCAATGCAAACAATTTAAGCATTTCTGCTGACTACTACCATTCTTTCACCATGTATCTTTTATGGCACTTAATGCTCTGTGTTGTAATAGTTTCCTTCCAAACTATATCAAAGTATTATCAATTATAGAATGCCAGGGACTCATTTAATCATAGGATGCACTTGTTTAAAATATTGGTTGTTTAAGATTTCTCTGAAAATTCAGATTTAAAGGGTCTGAGGTAGTGTCTAGAAATCTACATTTTTTTTTTTAGCAAATCCAAGTGATTCTGTCTATCTATCTATCTATCTATCTATCTATCTATCTATCTATCTATCTATCTATCTTCTTTTCTTTTTTCTCCTGCTCCTGCTTCTTCTTCTCCTTTCCTTCCTCCTCCTTTTTTTCTTTTCCTTCTTCCTTTCCCCTTCCCTTTTCTCCTCCTCTTCTTCTTCTTGTCTTCTTCTTCATCCTCTTCTTCTTCCTCTTTGTAATGATTACAATCTTCATTTTTTCTATCACAGTTGGTATTTGTGAGGTGTAATTAAAATATACTGTAAATATTTACATTAAAAATGTTACAGTTAAAAAACACATTGCCATTAATCCACTTAAAATTCTCCCTCTCACTTCAAAAACACATTTATAACATTGTCCTTGCCACTTTCTGAAGCAGTTCTGAAAGTCCTTTGCAGGTGTCTACAAGGTGTGATAAAAAAATACTGTGAAGGCTGCTACAGAGTGCCATCCAAGGAAACGCAGGCTTGTAAAGACATTACAGTGTGTTTTTATCTACCTTATTAACTGGCTCTGACATGGCAAGCTTTCAACCTCTTCCCTAAAGTCAAAATGATCATGAAAAGGAAATATTTTGAACTGAAATTTAAGGTGTACAACATCATGTTTTGAGATACATATACATTGTGAAATGACTACCATAATACAGATAATTAGCATATCTATCACCTCACTTACTTGTAGCAATTCTTAATTTCTTCCACTTAAAATATCTTATAATAGCACAAATAAAAAAGCTATTAAAATATGCTTATCATCTCACTCCCAGAGACAGACTTTAAAAATTAAAAGAACACCATTCTAGGCAGTTTCCTAACATTTCTCAACAATTTCCATACATTAACAAAATACAATAAAAAGTTGGCAGTGCCTTATGTACTATTCTGTTAATCTGCTATTTCACTTAACAGAGTGTAGTGGATACATTTTTATCTCAAAAAATTCCTATCAACATCATGTAACTTAATTATAAAATTAGTAACTCTTTATAGATCCCCCATGATCCTCTCTTACTTCTCCTCTTACTTCTTTTCATGTGTAATAATAGTCTTCCTCTTTTCTTTTTTAGATCCACATATTAGGGAAAAAAGGCAATTATCTTTTTCTGAGTATAGCTTATTTCACTCAACATGATGATCACCAATTCCATAGTTTTTTTAAGATGCTATAATTCCACTTTTCTTTGCTACTGAATAATGCCCCATTGTATACATATACCATGTTTTCTTAGGCATTCATGTATTGATGAGCACCTAGGCTGGTTCCATGTCTGAACTACTATTGTGCTGCTGTAAAGGGTACACAGGTTTCCCTGTAGTATGCTGACTTTAATTCCTTCTGGTATATACTGAGGAGTGACATAGTTGGATCAAAGCAGAGCTGTATTTTTAGTTTGATTATTTTTCCATTTTTATTATCCTCTAACATTCTACCCACTAGCTATCATCTCCCAGTCTCTCCCCACTACAATCAGGTAATCATTGAATTACTCTGTATTCTTCATAGATTTTCCTATACTCATTATTTATTTATTTTTACTTACTTCAAAATAAACCACGCTCATAGCAACAATCAAGAGCTTAACATAGCCAAAGAAATAGAAATCCTGCAAAGCTTTCTCTCATACCATACTGGAGTGAAACTAGAAACCAATAGCAGAAACATACTTAAAATACAATAACTTCTTTTCTTTGCTTTTTTCTTATTAACTTTTCACATAAGAGAAGCCATGCAATGTTCAAGCTCGTGTGTCTCACATAACATTATGGTTTCGAGGGGCACCCATTTTCCTACAAATGCCTTGAATTTATCTTTCTGTACTGCGGAGTAGTATACTCTGTTGTGTATAGGCACCACATTTTCTTTATTCATCTGTTGATGGTCATATAGGCTGTTTCCAATCTTTATGAATTGTGCTGCTATACACACAGGTATACATACACCACTGCAGTATGATGTTTTTAACTTTCTTGGGAAGATACCCCAAAGTGGAAGAGTGCTCTTGAAGAATATCTTCCTTGAAACTCGTTCCTGCTGCCACTCACAGGAACCACAGCAGCACTGAAGTTGGGGGTTGGTGAGCCCAACAGAGAGCGGAGCCAGTGACCTCCATTAATCCATGGTCAGCGCTGGGAATGAGACCTCCCCTACAGGAAGGGTGCAACCAAATGGGCGACATGTTGGAATCAGGCAGGAGGAGCCTGAACTGGGAGCGACAGTGACTTCAGTTGGTTGCTCCCTCCCCAGAGCAGATTCGTGGGTTTTGCTTGGACTGGTCGCACCCCTGGCCAGGACCCAATGAGCCGTCCCAAATCAATTCCCTGCACCTAGCACACACTAACCGGGTGAAGGCACCTGAAGTTTGGCTGGCCCGGTGGGGAGGGGCAGGCAAACACAGATGCTGCTTACACCTCAATGACTACAGCAGGCAGGAGAGGGCAGAGTTCCCTCGCCAGGGTGCTTTGGAGGAAACATGGCCAACAGAGAAGGGGGCTGGGACCTGCACTGTGACCTGTGTGGAGGAAGCCTGGGCCATGACAGGAGAGAGAGGCAAGAGGAGGCCCTAAGCCCAGAACCCTGAGAGTACTGATCCATGAGAAGGGAAAACAAGGGAGACTGAGGGCGGCAAACATGCAACATCAGACATGGCTTCAATGGACATTAAGAGATATCTTCAGCACCTTGTAGATGAGCTCAAAATTGAAATATTAAACCAGGTAAAGCAAGATATGAGTAGAGTAATAAAAGAAATGCTCTCAGGGAGCATCTCTCAGGAAGATACAGACAGTAGAAGGGAGGAACACAAAAAAAGGAGAGAAACATTCGATAAAGAATATAAAGAAAATATAGAATACATGAAGCAGATTCAAAGAGACTACCAGGAAATTAAAAACTCCATTGAAAGTTGGCAAAACACCTTAAAAGAAACTAAGGATAGACTATCAAAACTTGAAGACAAGTTTGCAATGTGTGATCATGAAAGGAAAGATCTCTTAAAAATAACAAGGAAATAGGCAGTAACAATACAAAGGCTAGAAGATGACAAAATAATCTACAATTTAAGAAAAAGAAATGTGAACGAAGAAGCAGGAATACATACAGGTGAATTACAAAGGCTATTCATGGAAATAATTAAGGAAAACTTCCCAAGCATGGGAAAAGAAAATGATATTCGGTTATGTGAGGCATACAGAACTCCAGCCACCTACAACCAAAACCGATCTACACCCAGACATATAATAATCAAGATACCAGAAATTCAATATAAAAAGAGAATAAAGCCATCAGAGAAAAGAAACAGGTTACCTATAAAGGAAAGCCCATCAGGATCACAGCTGACTTCTCGACAACACAGACCACCAGATCAAGAAGAGCTTGGAGAGAAGTATTCCAAGCCCTGAAAGAAAATAACCTCCAACCCAGAATGATGTACCCTGCAAGGCTGTCACTAGAAATTAATGGAGAAACAAGATGCTTCCATGACAAAGAGGAACTGGGGGAATTTTTGACCACCAATCCAACCCTACAGAGAACACTGAAGGACATTCTAGAGAGAGAGAAAAAAATACCAGGATTTTAGGAACAGTGGCAGAAAGGCCTCAATGAGTGGGGCAGGCAGTAGAATGAAGGAGAAAACTAGACAAACAAAGGCAGAAAAATAGTATAGCAGAAATGAGGCAGAGAAGGATGGCTAGACTCTCTAACATAGATGGCCTTGATACACTATATTGTTAATAGTGCACCAGGATTTAAAACCCACATTATTCACACTACTCTGCTTAGATGTACTATATTCTGTTCCAGTCATTCTACCTGTACTAGATTTGAGGGCACAGATAGCAATCCCGAAAATAACAGGATATAGTACAGTAATCATCCTCAATTTCCTATTAACTTAATCTAAAGCTCTGTAAAACCTACACAGTTTTACTATGACTGATCATAATCAAATCTGGTTTGTTGGATCGCTGTTTTGTATTGATAGATTTTATTCAAAGCTGTTATGATTGATAGCATCAAGTCTGAGAGTATAGGCAACTTCACTTAAGATGACAAGATCCACTAGAATATCCACTCTGGTTTGATTATTACCTGCCTTTGAAGTTTTATACTGTCTACAATGTTTTGTTTTTACTAATAGTGTTATGTACTGCTATACTCAATCATACTGCTATATTCAATTATGCCTGATGATATAGACAATTCTATTGAAGATAATAAGAGACAACACAGTAATTATTGTAGATCATCTTGTACTGTGGTTTTATATGACTTTTTGGTTTCATGTTTTTATAGGAATTTGTTTTGTTTTGTCTGGCTATGTTTTGTTTTTCCTTCTAATACAGAAAGGATAGAAATATTTGTAGAGACTCATGCATGCATAGCTGTTTACAGTATCACTATTTGAATATCCACTTTGTGTGCTTTAATTTTGTAACTTGAACAACTATTTCTAAGAGGACAATATGTAATTTGTCAACTAGTGATTTCTTATTGTTTATCTTTTTTTGAACTTCTGTATTATCTCTACCCTTTACATGCTTTTGTTTCTCTTTAAATAAAAATAATTTAAAAAGAATATCTTCCTTGTCTTCTTTAACAAGTGATATAAACACTTGTATGAATGATTGTGTTTGATAGCCAATCAGTAAATACAATAGTCATACCTCTTCCATTTGATGATACTTATGACTAGTTAAATTGGGGAAACTGCCTGCTTATCAGATGCTATGTCCCCTGCAGGCAGACAGGTTGTTATAGTCTAGATCTAAAATGTCCTTCAATTATGTGTTTGGGAGGTGATCATGAGGCACTATATTCACAGGTGAATTAGTTCACAGATAAACTAGCTAATTAGGAGGTGTGGCTTGGTGAGTTCCTGTGGCCTGAAAGAGTATATTGTACTCCCTTCTGGGTCTAACCTTTCTGGCTGCCATGAGTTAAGCACCTTTTCCTCCAGCATGCCACTCTGCCATCCTATTTTTGCCCTTAAGATGGCTGATTATGGATTAAAACAATGAACCAAAATCAATTTCTTTTCCTTTAAAGTGTCAGTGTCAAGTATTTTGTCTCAGCCACAAAAATGTGACTAAGACACAGACCTTTCTGATCAGTCTCTCTGTGTCTAAACTAGGTAAAGTAATTGATAAATGTGTGTGGAATGAATTCTCTGCCTTCAGATGGGCTCTGAAGGGTGATCACAAAGGCAGCAGGCAAAGTCTGGTGATGGAATGACAGGACTGGAGGCCAGGGTTCTGAGGGAAAAGAACCCAACCAGGGCTCAGAGCATCAGGAGCTGGAGCCAAATTTGGGGAACAGCAAGCGCCCAGTTGGGTGAGTCACAGGATACATGTAGGGAAAGAGTGGGAGAGAAATTTGCAAAGTGTGTTTGGATCATGTGATGAGGCCCTTGAACACCAGGGCCTGAATGCCATTGATTTTAGCTGGTAGTGGAGGGTCCCTGAAGGCTCTTGAGAAAGACAGTGATGCAATGAAAGCTGTGTGTCTTTAAGATTTATCTGGAAGCAGCATGAAGCCCTGACTGAAGAAAGATGGGAGATTAGAAAGATGCCACTTTAGCAGCTTTGCAGTAATCCTGCAGATAATGAAAGTCTGAGCTAAAGTAGCAGAGGGGGACGATTCAAGAGGCATTCAGAGGTTATTGATCATTTCTTCAACCGTAACACAGATAATACCATGCTATGTCTCATTCCTGTCTATTTTTATCATTGATGCTATAGGTAGCTATGATTGGTTATAGTGTGATCATATTTTTTGACAGTGAATATATCAAATTCTCAGAGACCCTGAGCTTCCCAGAACTGCACATAGTGTATAGGTAATTTACCAAACCGATAGAATTAAATACTCTAATAGAATAAAACAAAATGGTTAACTAAAGAGCTTTGCTGGCTGGAAACAGCAATTTCCCATAAAGACATCTATTTAATTAAAAATGAAGTTCAGAAGGTTGGGCTGATTTGATATCTTCCTATAAAACATGTTTTCAGGTTTTTTCCCCCCAAATACCTCCTAGTCTCATAAATTAAAAAAAAATTAAGTTAAAATTTTCTCTGGGAAGAAAATGATAAAGAATAGTGGACCTCGGCAATGTGTATGAAGCAATTATCTAGAATAGCATTAATAGGCCAGGTGCCATTAATCAGTACCCATGCAATTAGAATGTTAAAACTACATACATTCTTAACAGTTTCTCAGTGGAAAGTTTATCTCCCTGGCATTCCTTTCTGCTTCCCCTTCTCCAAATATAGGGAAACCCTTTGGTTCCTGGAAAGTCGCCTCCAACCCCAGCTCCCAGGAAGAAACAAGAAACTCATGCTAATTAATGTTTTCCATCACCATGTCTCCCATTGTCGAATGCTTCTGTTTCCACAGTGAGTGATTCAGGCTTGAATGACTTGACACAGAGAACCCATAAAAGAGCACTAGTTTAACTGTATAAAGTAATAAGGATATTTATTTTTCTTTTTCAACAAAATGTCTAAATGTAAAACCCCAGCCACACCATAAGGGCTCCAGGTCTCAGCTGTCTTAGCTCTGCTGACTGGTACAGTCCTCAGGATATTTTTCCTCCTGTCTGTAAGAAGGCTGCTAGCAGGTGCTAAAGCAAGATATTTCTTTTCTCATACCACACAGGTGAAATAGAATGGAAGTTTCTTCCTGTTTGATGCTAATTTAGGATAAATGCTCAATCTGAGTGAGTAACAGATTAATAGAATAGCTTCATTATGACTTAATTCTTGATTTAATTTTTGGAAAAAAGGTTCAGACATGCTTAAGCCTGGACTACATCATTCAGCATTCTGAAACCAGAGTAAGTATCCAAAAATAGACATGTTCTTTAGGAAGGCAGAAACTAGAGGTAGGGAAGACATGAATGTGGTGCAAAAATATGTTAAAATTCATATGTCAGCTGAGAAAACAACTTGATTAGTGAGTTTTAAGACAGTTTATGCTGCAGAAATTTTAAGTAAGTGGCAGAGAGGAATGACAGAGAACTGATTAGATGAATCAATCATATCAGGGACAGAAAATGGTACAGAAAGAAGACATTGAAAGAGGATATAATATGAAAGATTTTAAAAGAAAGTTTCTGGTGTATTGCTTCAAACCCCTACACTCAGGAAAAGGGGTGTCAAAATCTTATCATAAGCTGAATGAGAAGGACTGCAACAAATCACTGGAGAGCTGGCTGTTTTCCCTTCAGTTAGAGACTCAGTGTGGATGTGCTTGGCTCCCACCTTGGAAATCCAGAAGCTAGAGGTGGGACTGCAGGGGTTTGATGACTGAGTGAAAGAGAATTGCTGCTATAGAAAGATGTACCTGTACTCATACAGGAGGAAAGGAATGTGTGAATGTTCCCTGTGGCAGAGATATGGGTACATATGTGCATTTGAGAGAAAGGGTGGAAATCATCTTAGATCCTTTCTACTGAAACATCAGGGGAAAAATGACCCTCAAGATAAATGAGTCTGAAGTGGTCACTTATCCCCTCCAGCTTGCAGCTGAAGAAAATGAAGGAATAGCATGCAGTTGGCTAGATAAAAAAATCCCTGCTAGTCACAGACTGTTTATGACATTCAGACGTTTAGAGAATGACCAAGAGTAAATGTGTAAAGTTAACCCAGTCACTGTGAAGTCTTTTGATAATAATACTGGTCAAAAAAGGACTTTTCTCTCCCCTTCATTTTCAACCTGTCGGATCTCCAGTCCCACAGGGATTAAAACCTGGAAAGCAAGCTGAAGAAGGAAGAATAGGAAAGGAAAGAAGGACCAAACTCTTTACCTGCTGTGGCAGCCAGCCTGTATTTGCTGGTCCTGGTTTAACTGGGGAGAGGGGAGAAGGTTTTTAAATTCAATGACATTTGAATTTTATTTTCTGAGGCTGAACATTTTAAATAATTGAGTCGACACTGTTTGCATCCTAAAGTGATTATGAAACTTTTATTAGTTAAGAGAATCTCCAAAATCATGAGCTTTCTAAGAGTTTCATCTTTCCATGCAGACTGTGGCCATGATCTGCATAGGCAAATGTGATCTTCTGCACCATGTATTTCAATAACCAGGAAGCCAATGACCAGACCCTGAGATCTCTGCCTTAGAAAAGTGAGGGACTTGACTATGGTGCTTTCAAAAAGCACCAGCAGAAATATGGTATCTTATACACAATCCTTTCCTCCCAAATCCAGTACAAGAGATTCTCTCTTAGAGAATCTAGATTAGATGGAGAACATAAGATGACAAGAGCTTAAGGGTGTAGTCAGCTTTCCAAGTTTGAGGATTCAGCAAGCACACCCTTGGAAAACTTTGGCATGGAATTGAGACAGCCAATTTGCAGAATCTGTGCCCATACCATACCTCTGCTAATCTGTGTCTTGGATTGTTCCACTGTCTGAATATATTTTTATTCAAGTGATAGGTTTAATCAGAAAGTAACCATTTCATGGCCTTGTGTTATAATTAGAAGCCAGATAACTCACTGACATCTAGTCATGACAATCTCACTGTCTCCTTTCTCCCAGGGCCACCTCCTTCCTAGTTCTGCCCTTGAACAGTGAAGCTTCTTCACAGAGCTCATCAGGGCCTGTTAATGACCCATAGTTTGGAGTCTGAGTGAAGCGGTTGCCTCTTCAGGAGACTTTCCTTAGCTTTTCTAGCTCTTCTCCTAAAAAACACTCCCCTCTTCTCTGTAATCTCACAGCACATTCTGTCCAAACACAGCTTTTACACAGAAATATATAAGCCTTGGTTTTGATTGCTCATTTAGCTCATTTATTCAGCAAATGTTTAGGGACCCATTCCAGGTACTTTACTGGGTGCAAGGGGTAAACAAACTGAGCAAAGTCCCTGGCTCCTGGAAGTTTACAGACTTCTGCAGAGAAGACACATGAGGAACAGGTAAGCGCTGTGTAAACATAGAATTCAGATTACAATAAGAATTGTGAGGGAAAACTACCAGATGACTTGAAAGAGTAAATTAACAGTTTTTCTTAAATTGGGTACTCGAGAAAGGTGTGCCTCGAAGAGGTAACTTTTAAAACAGGAAAAATAAATAGCCATTATACAAATAAGCAGTAGGAAGAAAAATACCCCAAACAAAAGGAAGCATGTTTTAGAAACCTTGAGCTAAGAAAAAGATTAAAACATTTTAGGAGTTGAAAATGGGGCACTATGCCAGAAGGCTGGTGGCAGGACTGAAAAAAGGTTAAAAATACAGTATATAAAGATTATGTGGGCTCCTCCAGGCTAAGAATTTAAGATTTAAAGCTAAAGATGTTAGGCAAATTTTGAAGGGTTTATAGCAGAGCAGTAATATTGCCCAATTAATGATTTAAAAGAAGAACTTCTCAGAGGATAATGGATTGTGGAGGAGCAGGGGCAGAGGAAAAGAAACTAGGTAGGGAGTTATCACAGCAGTTCAGACAAGAGGTCAGAGTGGTTGGACGTGAAGGTGGTTGCAGGGAAGATAGAAAGACTGGTTTGCAATCATCTCCCCAGATAGATCACAAGCTTTGTGTCTTTTGTTCATGCCAGACATCTTGCTAGATGAAAACCTATAGAGATAATCAGTAAGTAAATATAATTCACCAATACATTAAATAGGTAATTAATTACATGCTGTTTTATTTTGTTAAAAAGAAGAGTTGATCTATATTGCTAATGAGATCAAGTATTTCACAACTGCTGAGAAAGCAATTATACAGACACATAATCAATCCATTTTCTTTGCTAAGAAGTCTTGTTGCAAGAGTTGGCTCAGTTACTTTGGTCATATTAGCAGCTAAGTTGTACAGAATGCATACTTATCCAAAATTATGCTTAGCCAACATACTATTCTAAGAAAAAATAAATTCTATTTAGATCAGTTTAGCTATACTTTGAATGCACAATTTAGCATTGTAGTATACAAGGAAGTTCATAAATATTTTTTGAATTTCATAAACCAATTAATTTTAAATTGTTGGGATTGCTTAAAGCTGATATCTTTTAGTTGTCAGGAAAGAATATTAAAACAACCAACCAGTTAGGGTTTTTAACCACAAGCAACAGAAACTAATTCTAGTGACTTAAGTAGGGAAGAATTTATGATGAGAGTTTTTTGTGGTTCACAGAATTACCAAAAGAGTTGGAGGTTTAGAGCCAAGGTACCAAGAACATTGTCTCAGATCTCTGGTATGATGAAAAGAAACCACTGCTGCTGCCAGTGCCACTAAGAGGTAAACACCACAGGTTATACTGTTTACATCACTAATGCTGCCCACTGATGGCATTACTAACAGAATCATGGAACTTGGAAGTCATTATGTCTGTCACCATTTGTCTCCAAAATGAATTCTGAGGAACTGGATAAATCTTGCTTATATTTATGAAGGCAGATTTTCTTATAGAGTCTACTACTTCTAATCTCGTCCATAAACACCCTCACAGATGGGACCCAAAAGGAATGTTTTACCAGTTATCTGGGTATCCTTTGCCCATTCAAACTGACATATACAATTCCAATCACATGACCAAACTGGAGTACATACAGCAGTGCAGAAATGAAATGCTGATACAAGGATTTTTAGGAAGAACATCACACCAATAAACTATGATAAAAATAACTTAAAAGTAATTAAACTATTTAAGATAAAAATAACTCTTGTAAAATGTTGCCAAATTTACTCAAAGAGAAATACAAGTGAAAATCTTGAATTGAGAC
This sequence comes from Hydrochoerus hydrochaeris, assembly GCA_004027455.1. Classification (NCBI taxonomy): domain Eukaryota; kingdom Metazoa; phylum Chordata; class Mammalia; order Rodentia; family Hydrochaeridae; genus Hydrochoerus; species Hydrochoerus hydrochaeris. The sequence goes on along the minus strand of PVLA01002730.1, from coordinate 64,858 downwards.
ATTTAGTCAAAAAATTTCTGCAAAGGAAATTACAGGCCCAGATTTCACTGATGAATTCTACCAAATATTTAAAGGAAGAAGAAGAAGAAGAAGAAGAAAAAGAAGAAGAAGAAGAAAAGAGGAAGAGGAGGAGGAGGAAGAAGAAGAACTAATTTTACAAAAGATTAAAAAAATAAACAAGTATGGTTTCCTATCTTTTATGACAACAAAATATTAAGACTAAAACATGACAAGGAAGAAAATCACAGGTCAATATTTAGCAAGCCCACAGCTAACATTATACTAAATGAAGGGAAATCTAAAAAGTTTCTAAGATTTGGACTAAGACAAATATACCTGTTTTCATTTTTGTACTACAAAGTACTGGAAGTCCTAGTCAAATAATCAGGCAAAAGAAATAGATGACATCTTAACTGGAAAAAAACGAGATAAACTGTCACTTCTGCAGGCAGCATGATCTTATAGAAAGAAAACTCCAAAGACTACAAAAAACAAACAAACAAAAATCAAAAAACAAAACAAAACTCAAAAAAACCTATAGAATTAAAAAAATGAACAAAAAACAAAATAAATCTACAACCAAACACACAAATTCAATAGTTTCAAGACAGAATTCAACATAAAAAAATCAGTAGCATTTTTATGTCAATAGTGAATTATAGAAAAAGAAATTTTACAAAACATATTTACAATAGCTGCAAAAATCCCTTCTTTAAATAAAGAAATAAAAGATCTTACAATGAAAACATAAAAAGCATTGATTTAAAAACAGGAAGACTCATTTAAAAATGGCAAGATGGCCAGGGATTTAGCTCAGTGGCATAAGTGCCTGCCTGGCAAGCTCAAGGTCTTGAGTTTGATCCCTATACCAAAAAAACAAAAACAAAACAATACAAAACAAAAAATCCACATTTGAAGATTAGAAGAATGTCCACACTACCCAAAGTGACCCACAGATCAGTGGAGTTCTTATCACGATACTAAGGACGTTCTTCACAGAATTAGAAAATACCATCCTAGTTTTATATAGCCACACACACAAAAAGAGATGCCAACCAAAACCATAACAAACCCCAAGTAACCAAAGAAATCTTTAGCCATCAAAATAAAACAAACAAACAAACAACCCCATCTGAGTCTTAACTTCAAACTATACTACAAAGCTATAATAATCAAAATAATGTGATATTAGTATTAAAAAAATAGAGAGCTGTAGATCTACACATTTACAGCAAACTAACCTTCACTAGAGTTGCTTAGAACACACATTAGGAAAAGGACAGTCTTTCCAATAAATGATGTGAGGGAAATAAGACATCCACATGCAGAAAATTGAAAGGAGACCCCTCTTTTGCACTAGTTATGAAATTTAACTCAAAATGGATTATGGTCTCAAATGTAAGCCTGGAAAATTTGAGGAAAAAGCATAGATAAAATGCTTCAGACATCAGAATTGAGCAAGATTTTTAGAGAAGACCTGACATGCATAGAAAAAAAAAATTGAAAAATGAGATCACATCAAACTAAAATGCTTCTGCACAGCAAAGGAAACAATACATAGAGACAAGAGAGCATAAAGAATGGGAGGAGATACTTGCAAATTATTCATCCAAAAGGAATTAATATCCAGAATATGTAAGGAACTTTAATAAATTTTTTATTAAAAATGGGCAATAAACTTTAGCATATATTTCTCAAATAGCCACTAAGCATATAAAAATCCTCAGCATCACTAACCATCAGAGAAATGCAAATTGATCCTTCCATAGGATGTCACTTCACTTCAGTTAGAATAACTATTACCAAAAAGAAAAAAAGATAACAAGTGCTGTTGAGGATGTGGAGAGAAGAGAACCTGCTATACACTGTTGGTGGGAATGTGAATTAATACCGCCATTGGAAAATACTAAAGAGATTTTTCAATATATTCAAAATAGAACTTTCATATGTACCAGAAGTTCCACAACTGGATATATACCTCATGGAAGTGAGATCAGTATGTTCGAGGGGTATCTTCACTTCCATGTTTATTGCAGTACTAGTCACACTAGGCATGAAATGGAAACAACCACCCATCAGCTGATGAATGGTGTTGTGGTCTAGATACAAAACGTCTCCCAAAACTCTCATGTGTATGAAGGGCGATTGGGTCATGGTGATGCTGTACTCATTAGTCAATTCTTCCACCCATGAGGCCAGCAGCTACACGTGCTGTTAGAAGGTAGGACCCGGGTGGCAGTGGATCACTGGGGGCATGCCCTGTTTCATCTCTTCTCTCTATTTCTTACCTGTCACGGGTTGGGTACCTTTGCCCCTGTTATGCCCTTCTGCTATGATGCTTCTGCCTTGAAGTCAGGCAAACGTAGATTGAAACCATGATTGAATACTCTCCTCTTTTAAATTGGGGATAGTGAGAATTTAGTCCCTGCCATGAGAATGTGATTAAAACAAATGAATAAAGGAAAATGTACAATCTATGTTATAGATTATTTCCAGAATTGAGTTTGTAAAATGTGTCTTGGAATATCAGATGAGGACTTTAAATGAGTTAAAGGTATTCATGGGTCACTTTTATAATCATATGAATAGACTGCTGTATTACTGAAACAGGAAATGTTCTGCAAGACTTTGGGGATTTTGTCTGGGTTTTTATCTGCTGTGTTTCCCTCTGTCATTAGGGTATGATTATTCCAAATGTGGACAATAAATACTTAAAATTAAAAAAGAGAAATATGTAAATATTATCTTTAATATATATTTCTGTAGAAAGATAATGAAATGCTATTATTGATGACATGAATTGACCTGGAGGTCATCATGGTAAGTGAAACGCCAGACACAGAAGACAGATATCGCATGATCTCATTTCTATGTGGAATCTAATAAAGGAGCTGAGGGTGGTTACCAGAGGCTGGACGTGTAGGGGAGAGTGAGGTATAGGAAAGGATTCATCAATGGATACTAATTTATAGTTAGATAAGAGAAGTAAGTTCTGATGTTCTTTGGCACAGTGAGGTAACTAGATAATGACAATGTAATGTATATTTCAAAAAATCTAGAAGAAAGGATTTTAAATTTTAGACAGAGAAATGATAAAGTTTGAGAGGCTGATATTCTGAACCCGATTTCAACATTACACAACATACACATGTATTGAAGTATCACATATAGTTTCTTAAATATGTACAATTTTAATGTGTCAGTTAAAAATAGATCATGAAAATATATTTTTAGAAAAGGTAATATAGAGTTTTTGAAGCTCATCTATGAATCATCCATTTGAAAAATATTAATGCAAATAAGGTAAATAATTCACAAGGTAATGTAATAAATGTGTATGTAGAGCTTCCTACCTAAGAAAATTAGAGTTCTATATTTTTCCTTTTTATGTGATTGTAGAAACTTTTAGTGAAATTGATCATATAGTAGTCCACAAAGGAAATCTTAATAAGTTCCAAAACAGAAACTAAACTGAAAATTTCCCACCAGTATTATCTGATCATCATATAATAGAGGTAGAAATTGTTACTAGAAATAGGAGCAAAAAAAAATTCTTCTTCACTAAGTGCTAAAAACCTCTGCTAAGCAATTTTATTAAAAGGAAAATCAAATTGAAATACCAGATTACTTACAAAATAACAATACTTCTGTCATATATTAAACTTTTGAGATGATCAAATTTATACTCAGTGACAAATTTGTATTTTAAAATTATTTTATTATTAAATAATAATGAAAAGAAAAACATAAATTAAATACTTGATCTAAAAAAATTAGAAAAACAAATTAATAAAACAAGTTTAAGGAAAACATAGGAATGTAATGAGTAATTTTTTTTTTTTTTTTTGGTACCGGGGATTAAACTCATGACCTCGAGCTTGCCAGGCAGGTGCTTATGCCACTGAGCTAAATCCCTGGCCCTGTGAATAAAGATTATAAAAGAACATTAGTGACATATAAAACAAAAATTAGTAGAATTAATAGTTACAGTTGCATAATTTCTGAATATTCAACGAACATTAGTGAACTACTTTGTTATTCTTGTTTCTGAATGTTTGTCTTGTTTCTATACATATTGAATAGAATTATGGATTAGATTTTGAAGCTAATAAAATATTAATTAATACTTTTGCACATTTTAGTTATTTAGAAGGCAATTTAAAATATATTATCTCAAAACACTTATAACTCAGGGGTTAGATATGGAGATTGTGAGCTATTTTTATTTTACCAGTGAGGAAATTGAGATTGAGAGGAGGTCACCTTGCTGTATAAAATATTTTTTTAAGTTTACTTTGTGATGAGCTGGAGAAAGATAAAGCAGGAGTCAGTATGTTCAATAATTTTTCTATTCTTAGTATTACTTTGTACATTATTCCTGGAAACAGGAATAAATACATTATCTCATGTTTAGAATTCAGATAAGCATGTTTAGGCTTAAAAATCCAGAACCAGGTAACTGAAGTCAGTCAAGGGAATGATATGCTCCATTAGCCTTGTCTTCATGAATAGATAAAAACTGAATATTAGAGCTTTTCTCTTCTGTCTGGAATGAGGAGAAAGTGTGCCACTGAGAACCAGGCAGATATTGAGGGTGCAGTCGTGAGAAGGGGGCCAGTGAATCCAGCAGACAACATCTGGGGAGATGCAGAGGGAGGAGTGGGGAGAAACAGGGTCTTGCGGAAGTTCAGACATTATTCTTTTTACAGTTGTCCTCTTCGGAAAACACCAGAGATGCTCACACAGCCTGAAAGTAGCGGGGAGGGAAGAGGACTCAAATGTGACCCCAGGTGTTCTGCCTTCAGAGCCTACATTTGGCCTCTGATAGACTTTGACCTAATAATGTGTATCCCAAGAAATAAATTCAAACTGAAAAAAATATTTGCACCGGAGCGTTTGAGCCAAACAATCAATTGAACAAAAAACTAGTCATAACTTAGGAATAAAAGGGTCTAAAAGTATAATAATCAACACCATCGGAGGCACCTGTTATATATAGAGAAGTATATATTTCTATATTCCTCACTTTTTCTCTTCCTCACAGCACAGTTCTCCTCACATGATAATTAAGAAATGGAGTCTTAGGGAGGTTAAGTCACCTGCCAAGGTTCATAGAGCAAGTAAGTGACAGAGCAGGAGTTGAAATTCAGGCTAGTTAATTCTAAGGCTTCTGCTTTCAACCTCCACTGACATTGTCTGTGAGTGCTCACATCACTCTAGACAGGCTCGGGCCTTAGCTAACTAAAAATACCTCAAGCAGCAAATCCAGACAAGTGGGGGCTTTGGGCAAATTAGAGTGGGACTCAGGCCAGGCAGCTCCCTTCTCCTACCTGGAGGCAGAGTCAAGGAAACCTTCCTGGGGCCCAGAAGCGTTTTCCCATAGTGTTTTTAAAGCTCTGCATCCGGGTTTTACTGTGTGGAGAGAGACGTATAGAGTCTAACGTGAAAATCCTGGAACTCAGGGATAGAGGGACTGGGCTGAATCCAATAATTTCATAAGAGACAGAAGAGAGGGCATCTACTTTTTTGATCATAAAGGACAACCATATTTCTCCAACCTCCGTCTCTCTCTCCCACTCTCTCTTTTCTTTTCTTCCTCTTCCCCCTTCTCTGTTCTTTTCCTATCTTGTCTTTTCTCTTTCTCCTGCTCCCTCTCTCCTTGCCTCTTTTCAGATCTAAAGATTACAAATAGGATGCTAAGCTAAAGCTGAATTTCAAATAAAAAATAAGTTCATTTAAAGAGTCTCCATGTAATCTTTTTATTAGGCAATATTAACTAGCCAGTGTCTATTTTGTAAAAATGGGACAGCCTTTTCCAAATATCTTGGCATAGTTCTGCAATACTTAGTTTCAAGCCTGGCTTCCTCAATCAAGAGGCAGGTGTAAGCAATATTTTTTTTTTTTTTTTTACCTTACCACTGTGCCTAGCAAAGGACATGACATAAAATGATATACAATAAGGAGTCACTAAATTCATCACAGCCCTAAATGTACATTGAAATAAACACAAGACATGGGAATTTATTAGTCTATTTTATAACTATAAAATAGAATATTTATAAATGAATAATGTATTATTTTGATGTCTTTCTGAAAAAATAGCCTCCTCTGGCTATCTATATAGTCAGGGCCCTCCAGAGAAACAGAACCAATAGGAAATCTATTATAAGACATTGGTTGCCATATCATGGAGGCTGAAAATACCTAGATCTGCAATCAGCAAGTGGAAACTCAAAAGCCTCGATGATGCAGTTCCAGCCCAAGCCCAAAGGTCTGTAGCCCAGGAGGGACAATGTGCTGTTCTAGTCCAAAGGCCAGAAGACCTGAGATTGAGAGAGTCAGTGCTACAGTTTGAGTATGAAGGCAAGAAAAACCAATGTCTCAGCCCCAGGGCTAGCAAGCAGGAAAAATTCCTCTTCTCTGGAGAAGGTCAGTGTGTCAGTTAACCTTGATTTTTTATTTAATTGGCTTGCGAGCCACCTAGAACATCAGTAAACACACCATGAGTGTGTCTGGGTGGTCATGGAGGCCTGACCTTGGACATGAGGAGTGGTCCTTGGCCTCTTCCTCTGTGCTCTCCTTCCTAGCCACCATGGAGTGGGCACTTTGCTCCACAGTGCTGCTCAGCCATGATGTTTCTTCCTTGGAGCTACTGGAAACCATGAGCCCAAAATAAACCCTTCTCCTTGAAGCTGTGAGTGTTAGGAATTTTGTCTCAGCAACCAGAAGGCTGATGTAGTAATAGTCAGTCACTTTGTTCTACTCAGTGACCACCCATGTTAGGGAGTGTGACCTGCCTAAGTCAGATGTTAATCTGCCCCCCAAAGACCCTCATAAAACACTGTAATAAGATTTGATCAATAATGTTTGACCAAGTTGTTAGGTGCCGCACCATCCTGAAACAGAATTAGTTGTTCCCTGAGGGCTTGTGTAATAGGACCCATATTTAATAATAGGTAGAAGGCATTTGTTTAAGCACTGTAAAGTTGTAGGTAGCACTTTAAGTACTGGGTATTTTCATTACTGTCTTTTCATCTTTTATGTATATCCCAGTGATATGGACACATATCTGTGCCATAGCTTATTGTGAGCTCCTTCAGGGCAGAAATTTTATGCCTAGCTTAAAATAGGACCTCAACTAAGGTTTATTGATTAAAAAATTGTTTTATCCCTGTCCTTTTCTCAGAACTCTGCTTTTGTAGATAAGATTCATATGGTGGAGGTATCTTAATTAGGAAGGTTCTCTTAAATGTGAAGAACTAACAGGCTTCCCCTAACACAAGCCATATCTCCAAATTACTAAGGAGAATTCCAGTCTGATGACTTCAGCCTGCACAAGCTGCTCGACATCCTGCCACTGCGATGGAAAGACATCATCATTTTATAGATACCACCTCTGAAAGTCTGCACTGTAGTCCCACTTGAGGACATCTACAAATATACTCTAACTTGTAGGAGACTTCTTATGGAGTAAATTGGACTTTTGCTTCTCTCTCTGTAAACATCTCCACTGGCCCACTTGGCTTGTGAATTCTTATCACAGTGCACACAGAAGATGTCTATGGGTGTGGTTCATGAATAACCCAAGTCTGAAAATTTGAAGTGATTATTAAAAATGTAGGCTGATACACTCTAATTGAAAAAAAATTCATGTCAGAATTTACAAGGAACAATCTTCATTTTATAAGCTCACAAGTGAGTCTCATATCCACTGAAGTCTGAGACTGATAGCTTTAAATTTTTCAATCTATCTATTATCTATCTATCTATCTATCTACCTATATCTATCTATCTCAATCCTTACCAGTTTCTCTCTTATAAGACTCATTTTATAGATTAAGAAAAGGGACATTATATTAATTTGCTAATTAACACAAATACAGTGGTTTAAGACAGTACAGTTCATTTTCTTACCATTCGGGAGGGCGAGCATCTAAATTTAGTCACACAGGGCTAAAATGAAGGCACTGGGGGAGTGGTTTCTTCTGAAGGGGCAAGGGAGAACTCATTCCTGGCTTCTCCCAGCTTCCAGAGAATGGCATGATTTGTGGATGCCTCACTCCGGTCTCCGTTTCTGTCCTCACATCGCCTGCTCCTACAAGAATTCCTGTGGTTTCACTGGACACACACATATAATCCAGGATGATCTCATTGTCTCAAGATCCTGCTGTAATCACATCTGTAAAGTTCCTTTTGCCATGTAAAGGCAACATCTGCAGGTTCCTTGGGTAGCGATATGGGGATCTGTGGGGTACATTTATTTAGCTTACATTGGCACTAACCAATTTGATGAGATCCATAGCTGTTGCATCCAAAGTTTAGAACACAAACTAAGGATTTTGTTTCCAAATGCAAAGTGGTGTGTTAAAATGTACTGTACATCGACACATGACTGAGGTTGACTGTTCCTCAAATTATCTTCTATCAACCAGTTCAAGTGGGAACTCGAATTGGTTAGATGCAAGACACAGGACAGTTCAAAAGATAGAGAAATGTTCTGCACAGGTGGAATGCCACAGCATGAGACACTTTATAGAGAATGATTAAAAACAAAATGAAAACTTTGGCTAACTTGTGGAGGACTCAAATGTAATGTCACTAACTTGTGGAACTTTTGTATTACTAGTGATGGACTTTCTTCAAACTTTATTGAATTACTTAGGGATATTCAAGATACACTAGAAAGTTTATGTTCTTGCTAATCAAAGTACTGTGGGCTTAGCCTAGAAGCACCAGGCCCTCCTTGTTAGAATGCAGAAGCCCAGGTCAACCAAATCAAAATCTCAGTCATAACAAGATTCTGGGTGATTTGTTATGCATATTAAATTTTGAGAGGTGTTTGTTTATTACAGGTTTCTGATGTCTTGTCCATGGGAGATTGGAGTCTTTTTTATTTTTGAAGCCCAGGGGAGCATTATGATCTGAAACTAGTTAATCTTACACAGATACTATAAACTCTGAACAGGCTGATTGATGTAAAACACAGAAAAAACCTCTGAGACAAAGCAACCTCAAGATTATCTGCCATAAATTTGGGTTCACTAAGAGGAACAATTCCAAGCAGAAGATAAGAGTCAAGGACATTCCTTGAAATAATTTCCAACTAATTTAAGAATTCTGGAAAACATCCAAGTATGATCTTAAGGCTGTGGTCATGCAATGCTAAGAGCCATTGCTAGGTCAGAATAAAGTGAAAAGAAATGTTAATGTCACCTGAATAGAATATAAGAATGTATGTCACCCAAACCTTGGTATATTAATATAGAAGAAGATGTAAAATATGAGAAATCATTATGAAACTTTATAAAATTATTTTTAGAACAATCAGTTACTAAAGCTAAGGCAGAAAAAAATTATATATGAATTATGTTTTGATTTAGTTAAGCCAGACTTAGATACATTTATTTACTCAATCAGGCAAATGCTTATTTAAATCTTCCTACATTCCAGGTGCAGTAGATATAAAGATAAAAAAGGCATAGAAATTAAGAAATTCATAGAAAAGATATATCTGTTTTTTAAAAAGGTACAATGCAGGGTAATAATCATAGTGCAGTGAGGCAGGATCTTCAACAGAGGCAAAGAAGAAGGAGCAACTTACCTTATGAGTAACCTTATGAGTTGAACATTTAGAAAATACTAGAATCAAAAAGAAATGAAAAGCATATATGCTCCCATCACAGCTTTCACAGTTAACATTTTGCCATCTTCCCTTTGGGACTATTTCCATATATGTATTTTGTTTCTATTTCAGATTTATAAACTGAAGCATCTGGAATTGCTCATTTTGTAAATTTAAAATAATTACAACTTCAGATGGTTCAATCTAACATTCAAAAAATGTCTGTGGCTGATATATAACTGTGAAATATAAAACAGGTTGTTTTAAAAGATGAGAACAAAAGATGAAAACAGTAGACATATAAATGGTAGCAGGCATCTAGAATCCATTAGTTACTGTTTTGCAGTTTGTATTGTGACTGGGCGTTTCCTGGCAGCTAAGATAAAGCAGAAAACCTAGTCAGGTATTAAAATTCTTTTTATAATTAAAAGAAGCATATAGTGTTTATCTTGACGAGTGAACTTTTCCTCCCAATGAAAGAACATTTATTATTTAAAATGTTGCTTGTTAAATGACTCTCTCCATTAGGCTCAATACCATAATACTAAATCTTTACTCAGGAATGACCTGATTTAATTTGGGGGAGAATTTCAAGAAACTGTCTGAAAACTAACAAATCTCTCAAACTCACTCTTAGATACTGCTTCAAGTAAGATTTTAGCAGGTGTCTATTCACAGTCAAATTGTCTCCAAATTCTCCTGAAGTGAGGGTAATCTTCGACATTAATCAAAGAGCACTCCACCTATTTCTGGTGCTACAAATGTTGTCAGAGTGGCTTTCTGCTATGGAAATATATTTAGGAAACTACACCTTGCCCAAGCAAAAAATCATGTCTGTATTAGATTTGCTAAGGGAGTGAGGACCAGAGATGTGCTCAGGTGACTTATTTGAGGAAATGTCATACCATCAGGCCTGGTGGGATCTGGAATGCTGACTGTCAGGGACAGCGTTTCTGTGACCTTGCCTTAGCCCAGCTGCCATAGTTTTTTCATCCTTCCTGCTTTCTGTTAACACTCACTCTCTTTTCCCTCTATCTTTACTTTTATATTTCTGCTTCTTCCACCCTTTCACTGTATAAATGTCATATTCAGTATGCCACTCAGAAGGAGAGGATTTGGTTGAGTCAGTAGTCCAGAAAGGAGCAGAATGAGCAAAAGAGCAGAATGAGGCCACCACATAGGCTTTGGGTTAAGAGTAAGGATATTAAAGAAGATAAAATATTTTGGATTCAATCCCCAGCAACTCCACCTAGTGACTGGTGTGGCACTGGACCAGTTACTAAGCCTCTGTGATGAGTGATGTGGTTTGGTGCCGAGACACATGTGTTTAAAGGTGGATGATTATTGATTACTGTTAAAAATTCTATCAGGATATCTCTGTGGATATATGCATATGATATGGTTATTAAAATGCATTTACTAATACTCCAGTCAACCTCAGAGGACAAGATAAAACAACCAAGTGAAGTTCTCGGCACAGTGTTTGACTCACAGTGAATGCTCATGAATACTATGTTCAGCTGTTGGTAATCATCTGTGATCTTGATTTCTGTTCAGTCTATTTAAACCAGGTAACTACTCACATGATACAAACTTGGGTAACTTAGGGGTACAAGGTACCAGCTTTTTTTCCCTAAAGGGATGATGAATATGGAATACGCTAGTGCTACACATAGTTTAGGAAGATTCCATTTCTGTGTGAAGGTGGGCCGACTGACAGGCTTGCAGAGCCTGTGATGAGAAGTATGTGTTTCCTTAGACACGAGAACAAGCTGCTATGTTTCTCCCTCGGGAATGCGTGTTGAAATTCAATTCCCAATGTGATGATATTGGGAGCTAGCACCTTTAAGAGGTGATCAGGTTGTCAGGAGGGGTTAATGACTTCAAGGAGTTCTCAATCTTGTGGGTCTACGTTAGTTAACGTGAGAGGATGTTGTTATAAAGCAAGACTGCTCCTTAAAAATACATTACTTTAAAACAAGATAGTCCTCCATGTTTTACCCCTTTGGCTTTCATAAATTCTGGTTTCCACTCTCCACCAAGAGTTGAAGCAGTACTGGCTCTCACCTCACCAAATGTGGCCAGTATATCTTGGGCTTCCCTGCCTCCACAGCCAGAAGCCAAAATGAATCTCTTTTCATTATAAGTTACCTGGCTCAGGTATTCTGTCATGGTAGCAGAAAATGGACTAAGACAATACATTCAAACAAGCACTCAGCATTATACAGTCTGAAATATATACTTTGGGCTTGAAATCATTAGACATTACAAATAATTGTCTTTGACAGTAAAAGAGAAGAACCAGTAAAAAATAGCACCTTGGTAGTCATCCAGGATTTATCTAGTGTTGTTTTATGAGCATTTCTTACACATGAATCTAAATATCACATCTATTTTGGGAACTTACAAATAACAAACTATAGGTTTTTACTTATTTTTTATTTTCTACAATTCTTAGGAAAATGGAAGATTCTCAAATAGAAATTGTCACCTGTCATAATGAAAATAATTAAATTTTTGTCCAGTGGTAAATGGAAATACCTGAATGTTTTCAGTTGTTGTTTCAATTTTCAAGATAAGCCTGGGACAAACATTCTCTTGGAATTTCTTGAAAATTTTGTGCTTTCATAGACCCCATAGGCTGCTCTGCGCCACATTTATCCCAGCGACTTAGCAGATCTCAATTGCTAAGAATATGAGAAGGTTTGGGCATATCCATGTTTTGTTAAAGAGATGCATTAAAGAGATTTTTAGAAGTCAAATGATTGCAAAATACTAAACAATGCAAAGTAACTTCACTATTTATAAATAATTAAGAGTCATACACATTAATGAAGGAATATAATAAAAGTGATTACAGTAGTCAATTTACAGGAAAAAGTCAAAATAAGATAAATACATAAGTGTGGTATGGGTTGGGTAGAGGAGCAATAAGATACAAATGTGAAGTTGTATGATTGTTGACAATTTCTTTGAATCTTGTCAGGGTGTCTCTGCATATATATGTACATTATTATTTGCAGACAGTGCCATGATGTCCAGGTCGAATGGCTTGCCTTCAGCCCTCCATCAGCCAATCATGATTTTTGTAAGTTGCTTTGCTAACAATGTCTAGTTATGAATGCTCAGAATTTGAAGCTCCCTTAGGAGTTATCGTGCACATGCCCATTCTGCTACTGCACTTTCTTTCTTTTTCTCTTTGACACTCTGCTAACATCTGCTTTTAATATTCAATGAAAATAAGAGTTATCATTTTTGATGATCAGCAAAGTGATCTAAACTGTATAGACTCACAAAAGTAAATCTATAATCTCATTGTTCTTAGAATTCTAAAATCTGTCCAGTGAAGAGGGCTGATAGCTTGTCTGTCATGCCTTTATTGTAAATTTTAATCCATCTTATCTTCTGTGCCAGGACCATGGGAGTCCTTTTTCTTCTTCTTTTTGTTCTTTCCTCATTATCGATCAAATGTTAATTGCTGTCTTTTTTTTTACAGTATTAATTTTTACATCTTTGGTTATAGACTCATACAGAATAAAAGTTTTTGGGTGGAAGGCATTTTGTTGATTGGTTTTCTCTATCTTTTTCTAAGATACCAAAACAAATAAGTGATGGAGTGCGAGTCTATAATATCTAACTCCAAACTTAGTGATTACATTAGTCAGGGTTCTCTAGAGAACAGAACAGATTCCCAATAAGACATAAAGGAAGAGATTTATTTTGAGGATTGGCTCACATGACTGTGGAAGATGAGAAGTTCCATAATTTGTTTTCTGTAAACTGGTGACCCTTGAAAGCCAACAGTGTACAGTAGTTCCAGCCCAAAGCAGAAGGCCTTGGACTGATCTCAGGTTGAAAGCCTGGGAGATGCTAGGCTGGTGGTATTAGTCCTGGTATGAGTCAGAAATGCTAATGATAGGCACCACTCATGTTCAAGAAGCGGGGAAGATGGATGCCTTATTTCAAGCAGAAAATGATTCATTCTTTAAGCTTTTGTTTCATTCAGATCCTCAACCAATTAAGTGATGCCCACTCAGATTAGTAAGAGTAGATTTTTGAATCGGTCTACTGACTCAAATGCTAATCTATTAAAAAAATCATAAGCACACCCATAAATAATATTTTACCAGTTATTTGAGTATCCCTTAGCCCAGTGAGGTTGACACATAGAATAAACCATTGCACTAATCTTAAAACATTATGCTATATTGTTCCTCCAGGGAGGAACCTATAAAACTTGCTGCTTGTAGAAAAATATACATATAAATGGGGCATGAAGTCTAAATTTGAGGTTTCAAAAATTCCAAAGTTTATACTTGCACCCCTAAAAGGCTCATGGACCATAGATTAAGAAAGTTTACTTTTGAGAATTTTAGCTTTTTTTTTTTTTCTGTACTTCTACTGCCATTACCCATAACTTGTTTCTTCAGGTCATGTCTCTCTTTTTCAGTCTATTCTGCTATCAGCTTCATCATCCTAAACACTATATTCATCATGTCATGCTTGTGTTAAAAACATCCATAGAAATGGTTTGGAGGAGTCTTTGCATATTTGAATTATTTACTTAGCAATTTATGTTTTTTAGTTGCTGTTTTACCTGCTACTCTGTCAAACTCATGAGAGGCACAGATGATGCTTGTTTTGTTTGCCATTATACAGCAATTCCCAAGCATATAATAGATATTTGTTGCTTGACTGGATTTTGAGGCACTTCCAACATGAATAGTAGGGATATAAATTGGAAGGAAATTTGTCAATGTATTTATATGCATAAAAAACTGCTAGAGAAACAATAATATGTTAACAGTGACTATTGTTGAGAAGTGGGAATATGGAGGCCACCTATTTTGGGAATTTTTTTTTTTTAAAGTTCAGTATTTTTCTTTAACCTACATAGGCGTACCTCCCCTTCCCCCTCTCCCTCTCCCTTTGGCTTGTCTTTTCAAAAGTACTTTAAATTTGGACTGACTTTATTGGGTTTCCCACTGGTCTCTCATTAGAAACCTCTTTGCCAGTTAATTTATCCATACATTCATTTAATTGATATTTACTGAAAACTCTTGACTTGCCAGGCACCCAGTGGGGAGAAAAGACACATGAAAAATTCATTACAAGACAATGTGGTTAAGAGCTCCATTAGGAGTATATACAAAGGGCCATAGGACCACAATTGAAGGGACTGATTGACTTTTGGTTGGCTGCTGTCTTAGTTACTTCTTCACCACTGAGACACAATACTTGACACCCACAATTTAAAGAAGGAACAATTTATTTTGTCTCACATTTTATAGAGGTTTCAGTCCATAGTCAGCTGACTCTGAGTGAGACAGCATGGTGGAGGTACATGGCATAGAAGAATTGCTCCTGCATGACAGGCAGGACTCAGAGAGGGTGAAGGGAAGAACAGAGGAGAGATAAACCTTTGATGGTCATGCCCCATTGACCCACCCTCTCCAACCATGCTTCACCTCCCAAAACCACATTTAGCTGTAGATTCATCCATGGACTACTGACAAGTATCATGTCCCCATGATCCAATCATGTTCCCCAAACCCCACCTTTGATTGCATGAGGCTTTGGGGCACATCCAGTTATAAACCATAACAGGTGCAAGCAGAGGTAGGGGGAGGTGCTGGAAGAGAAAACTTGTTGAACTGAACTTGAAGAGGGATTTGGCTAGGTAGTAAAGTAGAGGAAAAATTATTCCAACAGCATGAGCAGCCCATGAACAATTTCAGGAGCCCTATTCTGGAAGCAGCATGGAGTAAAGTACTGTATGGTTAAACCACAGGAGTCCATGGGCAGAAGTGAAGGTCTGAACTCTAATATCTTAAGACCTGTTTTCTCTAACAAGTCCTGCTAGATATTGTCATAGCCCTGGTGCCTTCCTTCTAGTAGTTCTATTACACAAATATTTGATATTTGATTCAAGACTTCTTTTATGATTCTTCTTTTATGATTTATATTTATCTGCTTTGCATCCTTCTTAAGAGCAAAGGCTAAGCCTCTAGTTATTTTTTTCTCTCTCACTACAATCCACATTAGTGTTAAGGACTCTTCAGTGTAGAGGGTGCTTAAAACCAATAGCTGACTGACAGACAGGTGATCCTCAGTCCCATGGTTTCTGACACAAGACTGTGAATAGCCACACAAAAACATGACTAATCCTAATATGGCCGAAGCATTTTGATATATCACTGGGATAAGGGTGGTGTGCAATCATCCTGAACCACATTTTGAATCCTCTAGCAAAATAAAAGGGCAGGCCCAGTGTGGTGCCCTTTTCTGTCCAGGCTGCGTCCTAGTCCATCCACGCCTTGTGACAATCGCTTCTCCAGGAAAAGGACACCGCATGTGGGAATTGGGCACAGGGATCTTGGAATGTTTTGTACTGATAATTGTAATTTGTGTAGTTCACATGTGTATGTTTTTATGTAATGCTCAATATGGAGTCGAGGGGGGAAACTCCAGGGGGGTTGCTGGAGGCCCTCTAGATAACCCCTTTGTGAGGACTGATTGTGGGGTTTTGCCTTCTGTGAATAATGTGAGAGAGTTTATGCGGGAGCTTTGGGTGAAAGAGCTCATGGAGGAGGATTTACAAAATTCCTGTGAGACAACTGCCCTGCGACACTGGACAGGCAGCCAGAGACGGGCAACTAGGACACATATGTTATGCCACCAGCCGCCTAAGACAGGCACAGGACCAATTGCTGTCCTGCAGGCCCATGACGGGTAAGGCCTGGTTGGGTTCATGTGAAGAGTCCTTGACCTAAGACAGGCGCTGTCCTCACAGGGACTGCCATACTCCCATATGTGATAAGGGAAACAATGGAGGGAGCGGCATGATAATCTCACACATCTCTTCCTCCTGCGGGCGTCCAGTTCGTTGGCTTGCATTTCCTGGGCTGACTAAATGACAAGATTGAGATGTTGATACCTATTGCCCTGAGCCTGGGGTGCTTCCTGCTTGGAGTTGAGGTCAATTAAAACCTATTGTTTGGGATTGTCCCTGCCTGGCCCTGGGCCTGGGGCGTTTCCTGCTTGGGGCTGGGGGTTGCTGCCAGGGTTGGCAAATATATATTCCAGCTTCTATAAAATAAAGGCAGATTCAGATTCACTCACAGACTGGTGTGCAGTGTTTTCTGTCTCTCACTCGCCGACTCCCTGTCCACCTTTGGGAAACCCTAGCCCTGCCGCAGCTGGACTCCGGCAGCCCAGTGCTGACATGGAACCAGAGTTTCTATGCATAAGGCCTGCTGTGGCCCTCTTTGGCCTGCAACACTGACTGAAAAGTCTGTAGTGTTTACTAAACTCCTGAGATCACTAAGGTATGAAGAAATCTCTCATGCCTCATTAATCGCCAGTGTTTGAAGGAATCACTAATGTGTAATAAATCTCCAGTCTCTGAAGGTTTAAACAGCACAGATGTGTTGTTTCAGATGAATAATGACAGGCAAGAATCTGCCATTCAGTCATGTCATTCACATTTAGGGTCATATTCAAAGCACTGAACTAGGCTCTGTCCCTGTGACCCACACTTCTGTGTCCTGATCTCTCCATGTCATAATGAAAAATGGACAGAATATAGTAATTGTAGACTTAGGGTGTCATTTGGGAATTTATTGCAAAATGACAAGAAGACATTTTGGAGTGATGGAAATTCTGTATCTTGATTGGGGCATTGTAGGACAGTCATATACATTTCTAAGACACAGTAAAATAATTTTAAATAGGTGCATTTAATTTTACATAATTTATGCAACAATAAATATGATGTAACAAATTATTATAATATGCATGATAATAAAAGAACTTCTGTCTTGAGTGGCACATATAGGATAACTCAATTGCCCTTTGTGTGGGATTGACATCAATATGTACAATAATAAATTTAGGCCTGATTTCAAACTGAGTATAAATATTGTAAATCAGTATTCCTTTATGTTTTGTTTTCTTTGTTCTGGTAAAATTCATTCATAAAGTTGCATGTATCTATAATTCATTCACCTTTATTGCTATATCTTTTGTGTGATTATAATGTCATTTGTTTGTTACTAGACAGTTGAGTTGTTCTATGTTCCATTATTTTCATGTACTGGCCTTGTAGGATAAGTTAGAAAGAATTCCTTCCTTTTTTCTAGAATAAAAGAAATTGGTATTAGTTCTTCTTTAAATACTTGGCAGAATTTAGCAGTGACGACATCTTGTCCTGGGCTTTTCTTTGGTGGACTTTTCTTCATTAATGATTCAACCTCATTACTTATTATTGGCCTGTTCTTGTTTTCTATTTCTTCATGATTCAGTCTTAGTAAGGTGTAGTTTCCTGGAATTTGTGCATATTTTGAGTTTATCAAGTTTGTTGATGTACAGTTGTTCATAACAGTCTCTAATGATCTTTTGTATTTCATGGTTTCAGTTTTAATATCCCCTTTTCATCTTTTGGTTTTACTTATTTTTCTCTCAGTCTAGCCAAGGGTTTGTTAATTTTATCTTTAAAAAACCCACTGTTTTGGTAATTGATCTTTTGTGTGTTTTTAAACTTTATTTCCATTCTAACTTTTATTATTTCCTTCCTTATATTAATATCAAGTTTGATCTGTCCTTGTTTTTCTAGGTGTTTGAGGTATGCTATGGCTTGTGTCTGGATGTTTCCCCAAAGCCTGCTGTGGTCACTGTGAGTTTCGAGACGCCCGCCGCGTGT
The DNA here is from genome assembly GCA_004027455.1 of Hydrochoerus hydrochaeris. Classification (NCBI taxonomy): domain Eukaryota; kingdom Metazoa; phylum Chordata; class Mammalia; order Rodentia; family Hydrochaeridae; genus Hydrochoerus; species Hydrochoerus hydrochaeris. Next base: position 46,535 of record PVLA01002730.1, on the reverse strand, counting down.
AGGGAGAAGCCAACAGACGTCCTCTCATGCAATATGCAAGGGGTTTTATTTGTTGTCCAAGCATGCGTGGGGCCCACTGAACATGCAGGAACAGAGAGCCATGAGGCATGCCGGAGCATGGCTTTTAAAACTACAGGACAAAGGAAGGCAGGGCTTTGGCAAGCGGGGTTACAGAAACAGAAGGCATTGGTTAGTTTAAATGGCTTTCTACATTCATTGGAGGTTGTGACTATAGGGTGGTCTAGAGTCGGGCCGCGGAGGGTGCTTCCTAATATGGGCAGTAGATGCCCAGGGAAGGTACATTCCATAAATTCCTTAAACACTGGATGGGGTTGTTTCTACCTTGCAACCCAGGTTTTCTAGTCAGCTTTATCCTTGTCTGAATTTAACCTAGGCAGCTTTAAACTATAATGGCTCAATTCCCAGAATATTGGGAGGAGATGAGTGGCATGGAGCAGCGCAGACCATGCACTGTTAATAAGAGAAAATTTCTCCTACAGTCACAGGCGGGCTTTTTCAGATGGCTGGATCTAGAGTACGCAATACAAGGATTAATGGTGTGTAAATTAGTCCACTGATTGGTTTGGAATAGTTCTGGTAGGATTAATGGTGTCCCACCCTGGGTGTGAGAGCCACTGCTCTAACAGTGGGTACCATGCATAAAAATATAAGGGACAAAAGAGGATTAGTATGGTCCCTTGTCACTTGTAGCTCACTTGTTTGGTACCTTCTGCCTTCTGCCTGGCATGCACTATTTCTCCTAGAAATGCCCTTCTGTCACGCTACCCTGCCTTGGAGTCAACTGACTATGAACTGAATTCTGTACAAACTATGAGCCACATAAACCTTCCTTCCCTTAAGGTTGAGTGTTGGGTCTTTGTTTCAGCAATGAAAAAAGTAACTAGGAAAAAGTACAACAATAGGTTGTTTACTTGAGTTTTTTTTTTTTTGTACCAGGGATTGAACTCATGACCTCACGCTTACCAGATAAGTGCTTGAGCCACTAAACTAAATCTCTGGCCACTTTCTGATCTTTTAAATGCAGGTATTGATTGCTATAAACTTCTCTTTTAGTATGGCTCATACCTTTTTATAGAGAAAAGTCTCACAGTTTTGTTTCAGGTTCTTAAAAGAATGTGTAACTTGCCTAATATTAAGAGATGCTATCCTTTACCCTGCTTGATTGATCAAAGACTAAGACAGGGAAGTTCAATTACTAAATATAACATAAAATCACCACTAAAATTTTCTCAAATAAATAAAAAGTATGATTGCTTTATTAACATAGAGATTCCCCAAAGCAATCATATTTATTTTTACTATTCATCCTATCATTAATGCTAGGTGACCTTTGCTTATTTCACTTCAGGATACACAAAGAATTAGGCACACAAAAAGACTGTTTATTCTGTAGGATGGTAGTAAAAGGAGACACGTCACTTTACCAAAATTGATTGAATCTGTAATCAATGATGCACTCCATTTTTCAATAGTTTTTCACTGGAACTTCTCTGAGGAATCTTCTATCCCTTCTCTGAATGCTTTGTCTTAGTTGTTTGTTGATGCTCCGAGGAAACAGTCCCATTTTAGAAAGCTCATTATGTCCTTAAGGTGAATCAGCTCAAAATCACATTCTTTCCTTAAGGGAGACAGGAAAGTAAAAGGCATCCATTTCTAGTATAGGAATGACAAGCACTTAAAAACAGACAGCCAATTTACAGATGTACTTGAATAGAAAGTATCTGCTGACAAACAAGTCATCCATTTTTAAAAGTACATGAAGAACATAAAGCTCATCTTGAAAGAAAATTGAAGAGCTCATAAAAGAAATGAGGAGGGTTGAATTATAACCTATGCTCTACAAAAATCCCTTACATCTAATCCACAGGTGTATTATAAATTCCCAGTTACTTATTCATTAGGTATATAATATTCTCTTCCTTTGTGCATATAGTCTACAATACTTTCAGGACCCGTGAATATATCTTAATTTTAATTTCTTATAAAAGCAGAAAAAAATAACCATGAGTATATAATAATGAATCCAATGTGGGTTATGCTTGCAGTTCAATGCAGTTAAAAGTATAATTTATACTTTTTTTCTAATGGAAGAAGGGACTGATGATGGCTTGTGTTTTGTGAAAGGTATATTGGAGGCATTAGAAATGATTACCTATCCAACATGGTGATGTATTTATATTTAAGCACATATTACCTTGTGAAGGCAGTTTGACTTGTATTTACACATGTTTTTTCAGCATTGTTTAGAACCGATTATATTTTCTCAGCAGAATAGAAGCTGAGATGCATGTCTTCTTCATGGGTAGACTTCTTTCTTCCTATGGCTCCACTGTGGCTCTTCTCCATCAACTTCTGTGGGTCCAGCAGTCTTCAGCCTCAACTTGGCATCAGTTCTACCATTAGTGTTCAGTCTTTATGAATCTGAGTTCAAACTCTCTCAGGACCATCGACTGGAGTGTTCTTGAGTTAGATTTTCATATAAGTTCAACTCCTCCTCAGAGTTTAGTGCATAATCTCCCCAACTTTCCTGCATGCCCCTCAACTCCATAGTACATATGGCTGGTCCTTCTAATGAAATGCCTTTTCTTATATAATTTTAATATGAATCAACCACACTCATAGCGGAAAATGATAACAGGAAAAAAGAGTCTAGCAGTATACAGTGGCCTTACTACAGTATAATTATGTTATCACAGTTTCTCGTGTCTTTGTTGTCATTTTGTCATATTTTCAACATGTAGGCAACAGAAGGCTCCTCTCCAGGAAATGCCATTTACAGAGACTATTTCCAATTGAGGCATCTCTCCATTAAGAGCCACACTGTATAATTATGTAGGACTCCTGGACGGAGACTAAGCCAGTCTCTGAAGATGAAAAGATACCCCACTGAGTCCTTTTAGCTGGATGAATGACCCATATGAGCAAGTATCCACATCACACACATTCCCTCTCACTTTGGGGTTGTAATAAACCTTCATCATTAATAATTATGTACTGTGAACATCTGAGTAGATGTGACTTTAATAGTAAGTTGAATTTTATTTAATTATCACACTGTCACACATCTTTCTACAGAATTTTAATGCTTAATAAGCACAATATTGTTTCATTATAAAGAAATACAATAGGTACATAGCAATTTGGTGCTACTAAGACATTTATTGGCTATCAAAAAAATCCTCAAACACAGGATTGAGCTCTTTCTTGATCAGAATAATGAATAATCATAAAGACTAATCAATTACAGTTATTCTTATTTTACAATTGTCTTACTAACCAAGGAACAGAAAAGATTGTTATACAACAGAATCTATTCAGTAAGCTTAAAAGAAATTTATAGAAGGGTATTTTATACTTTACTGTATCATGGGAAGGCAAACAATTGCCCTCTGGGCTGGTCTTCAAGAACATTTCCCAAAATCCAACTGGGTCAAGGGGGTGGTTGCCTCTGCAAGGGTCAAGGAACTGCATACACTGGAAGCTGATATTCCAGGTGTCTGTCTTTGAGCCCACAACTTCTTTGCTAGTACTGTTGCCCACACCAGCAAAATGGCATGTCATCGTGTGTCTCTTCCTATGTGACTTAGGAACTGCTTATAGTTTTGTGGTATGCAACTCTGGCTGCAAAGAAGTCTAAGAATTATATTTTATTTATTTTTAATTTTTTTATTTTAAAGAGAATAAAACAAAAGAGGACAGATCGAAGCAGATCAGAACAGAACAATGTAAGCAACACAGCACTTCACGAGACAATTGGATATTAACAGTAGCTATCATAATGTCTCTTTCTTTGAAATAGTTGAGCTTAGCTTTACACACTATGTCAAACATAAAAAATAGAATAAAACCACTCAAGAGAATAAGAATTATATTTTATAACTTTCTGATCTCTGCATGCTAAAATGGAGGATGAGGGTTGATAAACTAATTTGGAGTACTTACCATGGATATATAATTTGGTGACACTAAAAGTCAAGTAACAGTAAGGGAGGAAAGATTCCTTTATCATGTCTGGAATTAATTATAATGTATTGTTCATATACCTTGGATTGCAAGTGTAATGGTTGACAGGTTGTGTCAATTTGAAAAGGTCAGAAGTTTAACTAAGTGACTCAGCTGGGGACCAGGGTCCCTACTTTGTCACATCCTCAGCCTGAGCAAGAGGAGGGCAAGCAGATGATGTGAGTGCTACACCCACCTGAGGGCAGTCGTCTGCATACACTAAAAGGCAAATGAGGAAGGACTGATTGCTGATTCTTCAGAAGAGCCCCAGTATTCACCTTCAGCTTAGATATCATCTCCTGGCTTCTGATGCAAACTGTTCAGTTTCTGCCTGGGACTCATCAGCCTTCATCACAGATTTTTAAGCATTCCATCACAGACCCATTGGTCTCCTGATAAGGACCTGCATGGATAAGTTCTAGAACTGGGGATCAACCCTTCAGCCTCCAGTGTGCGGACAACCTCTGCATGCTTCCTCATTCGACTATGTGGCCTTTCCATCAAAGCAAAGTCTTCTACTTTTGCAGTTTTGAGGCTGCAAAGTGTAGAGACTTGCTGCTTTGTGTGATGCTCTAAGGTCACCTTCTATATTCTCTTCTTCCTTATCAGCAATCAAGATTTCCTCAGCTCTGTTTTTGCAGTCCACAGCTTTACTGGAACTTCCTTTCTGGTCAAACTCACAACATTATAAATTATTCTTCTGGGCTCTGGGCTCTTGATTTGAAACATAAATCTGGCTAAAAGCCCCCAACAATAGCCATGCCACAACCTCAACATTTGGCTGCCTTGAAATTTCTTCTGCCAGATTAATTAGTTCACTGTCTTTAATCTCAGTCTCAGGTAAAGTCTCTGGACATGAGCAAATGCAGATAAACTTTCTGCCAAGCCATAACTCATCATGTGGAGTGTATCACCCAATGCAGTCCTTCTTCCCAGCAGAAACTTCTTGAATATTTACTGGCAGGATTTCTATCAGCCTTCTGGCTACCCCTGCTTACACTATAAGTGAGGAAAAGAGGCTTGCTCTTCCCTCTTCTTTGCTCTTGTTGCTTTTCTGTCTTCTGCTGTCTTGAACTGTTGCCCTTGTGCCATCCAACTCTGCTTTGGAGCCAGCTGATTATGGATTGAAACCACCACAAACTGTGAGCTAAATAAAACTTTCCTTCTGTTGTAGTCAGGGTTTGTGCAGAGAACAATTAGAATCAGGACAGAGAGTTTATAATATTATTTTATGATGGTCACCCAGAGTTTACACAAGAAAATGCAGGAAATCTATCCACAATACCAAAGACATAGAATATTTAACCAAAGGCCTGAATCTCACAGCAATGTCCCACATGAGTCCAGATAAAGACTCAGTGCTCATGACAATGCCTCCCATGAGTCCAACTGGAGGTCTAGAACCCACAAGAAGGACTCATGCCAGTCTCTTTTATGGATCCATGCTGGGAAGGCCCAAAGGTCAGTGGTGGGAGCTAGGAAATCTATGCCAGCAGGGGCAAAGGAGCTGTGCTGGTAGGTTGAGGGTTCTATGCTGGAGCTGAGAAGTCACACTTACAACAAAGACCAGTGCTGTCCTGAAAAGCACCTCAGCCATCCTCAGCAACATGGAGGCCCCGAGCTCCTCCTACCATAAGCACAGTCAAGTACATGCCAGGAAACCAGCATGATGAGTTCATCCTGGAGACCAAGCAGCACACGTCTTCCTCTCTGGAGCCAGGAAGCAATGCTCAATGTGAGGACCAGAGCTTCTCCAGGAGAACCAGAGGCTCAAACAGCAACACGTAGGAGAAGCCACAATGCCTCAACACATCAACGCGTCTCTCCCTTTTCCTTCTCCACATCTTTATTTACGCTGCAACTTTCCTCAGGTGAAACATCTATGCTCAGCACCATGGTGATGTAATCCAGCTGGTGGTAAATTGACCACTAGTTTTTAATCCATAACACCTTCCCTCATTTTGGGAATCAGGTATTTTGTTCCAGCAATGAGAGAAAAGTAACTGAGGCAGCAAGTAACTTGTTCCATGAGTGTTCTGAAAGACAAGAAAACATTTCTAATAAATTCAAACTTGATTAATGAGAAATATCTTGCCATACAAGTACTATGTGACTCCAAATATCACATAATCAACAGTTGAGCCAGTGGTTTTTCTCTTTGTCTCTTGCTGCTGGTAACTGTCTCCCAAAAGTAAGAAGACTATGGAGGAGATATCATCTGCACAGGAGGAGAAAAAGTCAGAGGAATCTTTCACCTCAAGTGAGATTAGGAAACCATGTAAAATGTGGGAAACAGTGCAAAATTTTGTAGAAAAACACCACACAAATAATGCTGTAGCAGTGCAAGTGATGAATCTGTTTAATGAAATCCTTAAAAGGGGGCAAAAGCAGTGTTACTGGTTAGGTTCCTTGTTACAGTTGCACTAAAAGGGTTGGGAATATAGCTCAGAGGTACAGCATCTGCCTGGCAAGCACGAGGTTGTGAGTTTGATTCCTGGTAACAACAACAACAACAACAACAAAAGAGTTGCACTGAAAGAAAAAAGATTCCATTGAGCCAATAGATAGCAGTGATTCCATTAGTAGTAGTGAAAGTTATTCTATACACTAACTCTTGTCTCCCTCACATCAGTCATGAAGATTTTTAAATGTAAGTGGAGGTTAATTTTTTCTTTATATTCTCTTTATTATTTTTATAATATTACAATACTGTAATAATTTTAAATGAATATTTTTAGGTTGGGAATAAATTATCTGAGTTTCCATGATTTCTTATGGAGAAATTCACTTTGATATATATATATATATATATATATATATATATATACATACATACATACATATATGTGCTTTGGATTATAAACATGTTTAAAGAACGCATTATGCTTGCAAATCAAGATATATGCCCAATATTAATAAATGAATTAATAAGTATAATAAATATAATTAATTACCTATCTTCAAAATAAAATCAAGATTCTTAACAATGACCTAGATCTAGTAAAACACCCCTAGTTTATCCCTAACCTAAGTAACATCGCCCTAAATTTTGTTTTATTGTGTGCATACATATTGTTAAAAACTACATTTTATTTTAGATATAATGCTATACCATTATAAAACTATACATATATACTCTTTTGTTCTTTACTTTGTCAGTTTGTATATTGATGGATTCATCTATTTTTCTTTAGCTGATTCATTTCAACTGCCATGACCACAAAAATATTTTATTATATGAATATTCATTTTTCTTTCAATAGGCATTTGGGATACTTCAAAGTTTTGGTACTTTAAACAATACCACTATAAATATTATTGAATATATATTAGAGAGTTTTTTGGAGTTTCTTAGTCATTTTGTACTGCTATATCAGAACATTTAAGACTGGGTAATTTGTAAAGAGCAGAGATTTCTTTCTTATAGTTCTAAATACTGGGAAGTGTAAAATCAATGAGCTGCATTTAGTGAGGGCCTACTTGCTGAGTTGTAGTGTGGTAGAAAGCATCATACAGAAAGAGAGAAGAGGGGACCCAATTTGGCTTTTATAACAAACATTCTCACAATAATGGCATTAATCTATTCTTGGGGACAGGGCCCACATTATCCCAGCAAATCTTAGTTTCCACTTCCACACTATTGCATTGGGAATTAAGTTTCCAAACCATACATTTTGAGTGACATGTTCAAACCACAGAAGAGGGAATTTACCAAGGATGAATTGTTGAGTGCTATGGTTTAGATCCAAAATATCCCCCAGAAAGTCTCATATATTTAAAGGTGGAGCTTTTGGAAGGTGAATGGCTCATGGGGAACTATTTTATCAAATTGATTAATCCCTTGATGAGTTCCTAGCTGAATCTACAACTGGGACATATAGATCTGTTTGAAAGAGGTAGGATTACTTGTGGCCTGATGTGAAAGGTATAATTTTGTTCCTGGTATATGCTCTTTCTCTCTCCCCGCTATGGTTTCCAGGCGTACAAAAGCTTTTGTTTACCCTGATATTTGTACCTTAGAGTCAGTCAATCATGGGCTGAAATTTCTCAAAAAGTGGGCCAAAATAAACTTCTCCTCCTTTGTGGGTGATGAGTATTTTGTCCCCGTGATGGGAAATCTGGTATCAGACATGAGGTCATTGCTTTGACTATATCTGACTGTGTAGTTCAGAAGCCTTTGGGAGTGGTTTGTGAAGGAGTTTGGAAAGATATGGAAATGGTGACTGGAGAAGATCTAGAATGTTGTAAGACGGCATTGACAGGATATTCTGTTCAGAGTTCAGAACACCAGAATGCTGACAGGAATGTGGGCAGTGTAGAAAAATAAATGTTTTGCAGTGGAAAACAGGCCTGATTAAACTATTCTTGAATATACAGCTTGTGGAGAGAGTGTGGTCTTATGAAAAGGATCTGTTTTGCACCATATTGATCATATTACAAGAGCTGACTGTCCCATACAAAAAATAATCTATTCAATCTTGCTGAATGTAACAAACTCCTACAGTGCCTGGCACGAGTCAAGAACCACATAAAGGCTTGACCCTCCAGTCCCTTTATGTGATCCCCTTTCTTGACTGATTTACTGTCTCTTAGAGCATGTATTTTGGTTAAGTTCCTTCTTCACGTTTTTCTACTCCTTTACTATTACATGTCATTGGTTCTCTGTATGCTATCTTACAAGGCAGACAGGAAAGGTGGGGTTTATGAGATTTCGGGTGATAATGAGGACTGTATTGCAAACTAGACTGGAGGTTATGTATATTTCTTTCTGGCAAAGAATTTTGTCCATGTTCTAAGACTTTGTGTGAAAATGAATTTAAAGGTGGAAGACTAATTAATCTGGCAGTGGAAATTTCAGAGTAGCCCAATGTTCAGGTCATGGCCTGGATAAAACTAGTTGTTTTTTTATCAAGATATAAAGTGAAGAAAAAGTAGAGCTGAAAGTTGTGAAGATTTTATAGGTTGGCCATGAATGAAGCATATGTAAAACTGGGACGAAACAGATTGTGATTACTGAAAAGATTGTGCTATTAAAAGCAAGCCAACTTGCTTCCTTCAGTACAATAAGAAAATAGGTTTGGGAGTGTCTTAGGTATTGGTCAGATCTTACCTAGGCCCAGTGGGTATTCTTTGGAGAATTTCACTTTGGGATGAGAGCCCCAGGGCACCCTGCTTATTTAGGGTGACATAGGGAAGTGTTTTCCTGAGGTCAGCCATCTGGAGACTCAGAGACCAAAGCAGCCATGGTCCAGGGGAGTTTGTCTACTGCTTGAGCTGATGGCCAATCTTGGCATTATTAACATGGCAATGGTTTCACAGGCCTGCAAAATGGGAGACTTGAACTCACATTTGGAGGAAAGCCTAGGTGGGCAGGCAAGGAGCCCCTAAGAGGGCAGTGCATGAAGTTGTGAGAGAGAAGCCAAAGGTTCAGTGGAGACCATGTAAAGGAGATGCAAGACCATGCAATATCATCTAGGAAAGTCACAGCAAGCTGAAGAGAGAGGCCCATAGACAGCAACCAGCAAAGCTAAAGGGACACAGCTGTCCAACACTTTGGAACTTAAATTTCACCATGACATGCTGCAGGTACTAGGCACTGTGCTACAGAATTTAATGTAGACTCAAACAAATTTAGGAAATGTGACCTCATTATCTCACTTTTGTGCATAATCACAAAGCACTTTAATATATTAAAATTTTTAATATATAAAAAATAATAAAAAAGAAATTCAACAAACTGTTTCCTATAGTATATATAAAACTTTTCTTATTAATTTTATAAAGAATTTTATTGTTGCTTGGGGGATCTTATGCATGCTTAACATACACTTTACTGCTGAGATATACCTCCAGCCTAAGAATCCTTTATTTTACATTTTTATTAGAATATTTTCTTATCTTCAAAGTCTATGAAACTAAATTTCTTGATAACAAATTTTGGCTGAAGTTCTTCCACTAGTTGAAGAAATTCCTCTTGGCTTTCTGCTTTCAAAAAGTTTTCTATTAGATTGCCCTTCTATTAGTAATGAATGTGTACCTTGATTTTCATTTGCACTGCTCTAAGCCTGACCTGAATCTTTATGATCCTTCAAATGTAGAATATGGGAATAGTCTCCTACCAGTGATCCTCCCTCAAGCTTCTCTCATTTTTAATTTTTTGGAAAGATTTGAACAAAGTCAACGATCTGCAAAGTCTAGTGGTCTCTACTAAGCAGCTACCAGCCACCTGAGAGAGATAAAACATGCACAGATGAAGCAATTTGAATAAGTAAGAAAATAATGGGTCAACCAAATCATGTACTTAAATAGACTAAAATAGTGTGATTCAAATTGAATGTAGAAATGCAGAGGGAAAAGAGTTCTTTGTTCTTAAGCATCCTTTACTCAATTTCAAAGCTAGAGGTCAGGGACCTGCTTTATGGCCCAAAGATATGCCCAGATGGAGGCTTCAAAAATATTTTCTCGGTTCTAAAATAGTAACATTTACAAAGCTGACTCCCACTCTTCTGATTCATCAGTGGTCAAGGAACAAGCAGGGGGTAAAAGTTAGATTTCTTTTAACAGAATTACCTGGAGTGTACAATGGTCTAAATAAAGATCACATGAAGTAAATATCAAAGTTAAAAAATTTATTCTCTCAGTTTTCTTTATTTTAGGAAAGTGCCTACTAGAACCATGCAGCTCTCTTGGCCTGTGCAAAGGATTATATAACCCTGTAAGACTCATAAAAAGACAATGGAACTGTCTCTAGAAAGTTGAGGTCTTTGAGAAAACCACAGTAGGTAGGCTTCCCAACCAGCAAAATTACCATAACTCTGAAATATGGATAAAAGAAACTCTGAAGTTTAGCTTTCAAGGAGAGAAAATCAAAAGAAAGGATAACCAGAAGGGTAGGATGTAGCTTGAAGAATGAAAAATTAGAGGTATGAAATAGCTAGCTATAGATCTACTTATTAATTCACTAAGTAAACCTTGAGACCTGGAGATAGAGAATAATATTAGCAAAAAATCCATAGGTAAAGCAAGAGAGAGAGGAAGTTGAATGAAATATCAAACAAGCTGTAGACACTGCTTCCAAGGCAGGGAGGCAGCAGACAGTGGCTAGAGCTCAGGCCAGTGTGGAGTGCACACCCCCTCCACCTCAGGCAATTGCTTCCAGGTTAAATTCTGACCCTGTGTTCACAGGGCTTCTGATTTTATGGGAAATATTTAAAATTCTATTTCAAATATTCCATTTAGAAATTATTGCAGGGTCAGGGAATTTGTGGGTTATGGAAGGATACAGTATATTTTACTCTACAACTCTTTTTCATAGCTCACACTGTGGACCTTCCCAACATTTAAAATCACCCACACTGTGTAGTATCCTGTTGTCCTGTCAGAAAGGAGGTAAGAACCTTTATGATTCCTGCAGCTGTGAAATGGCTCTCACTTTCCAGCATAGGAGAGTAGAGGAAAAGCACCTAAACTGTCCCAATGGCTACTTACAGAGGAACCTGCAGGGCTGTGGTCAGGCTTAATCTCACAATCATAGCAGCAAACACAGAAATTACTCTAAGGGCCACATTTTGGGGTGGAAAAAAAAAGGAAATAGAATTAGAGTCAGAATCATTAATTCAAGATGATTTGCAGGAATGAAAACTGATTTCCTGCTAGCCTCATCTGTCACTTGTCTTTCTAGGATACTTCCTTGTTACACTGCCTGTTACTGCAGTTAGCTATTCCTCATTATTTAATTCCCATTAAAAAGATGCCACATTGTTCATTTTTACTAAATATTACCTATATGAAAACATCTTGATTGAGCATAAAAAGCACATTATGAAGCAGGGTGTATTTTATGATTCTTCATTGCATGCTTTCATTTTACAGTTTTTACTATATTTTTAGGTGTGTATTATATTTTGATGTGTGTGTGTGTCATTATGTTCATCATCACTCCATATGTACCATCACTTGCCACTCTACCCTCCATCATTAAAATGCATAAATACACACCAGACAGGCACCTCCAAACTTCAACATGGTTGTTTCTGAGGATTCAGATCTTAGAAAGTTCCTCTATTTTCTTATTCAATTTTCTATAAAAGCATGTATATATAGATGCTTTTATATATTTCTAAAACTTGTAATTAGACTTTTTTTCAGTCCTGGAGGATTATCAGTTAACTTTTTCTCTACAGCAAATTATCTTAAAACGAAGTCACTGGAAACATTAATCACTTATTTGCTACTATTTCTGTCAGCCAGCAGTTTGGGTTGCGCACAGCTCGGATAGCTTGTCTCTTCTCCTGCTTTGGCTGGGCTCACTCATTCCAGTAGGTAACTAGAATCGCTCATATATGTGATGACAGCTGCCTGCTGACAGGGATGATATTCATCAGGTTAACTAAATGTTGGTGATAGATTTTCCAAGAGCCCTAGGAAAGAGCAAGTCCTAACACAGTTATTTTTTAATGTCTATTTTCCTTCCATTTGGTCAAAGCAAGTCACGTGACCAAGCCTGGACTCAAGTGGTGGGGAAATAGACTCTACTTTTGCATAAGAAAATTGGCAGATATATTACCAAGGGGCTTACAAAGACATGTGAGAAAATTATGTTTTTAAAAATCTCTTATAATGAATAGATAGCTTGTTGTTAAGGCTTGTGTTCAGATGTCCTCTCAAAGCCTCATGCGCTCATAAGCATGGCTTTTGGAAGTAACAGGATCATGGGTGTGTGATACTGCATCGTGTGTGTGATACTAGGTTAGTCCACTGATTGCTTTACCATAGTTCTGGGTGTGAATGATGGATTTCCTGAAGAGGGACAACCCACCCTGGGTGTGGGTAGCACCAATCAATAAGCTTGCAGCCTGGATGGAATAAAAAGGAAAAGAAGGAGGAAGTTCTGCCGCTTCCTGCCTCTCATACCATGACCTGACTTGGAAGTGTCAGGTATTTTATCCCAGCAATGAGAAAGTAACTAAGACACTCATAGTAACCTTATTATGAAAAATAACCAAAATATTGTATATGGTTTTCTAAGTCTTATTCAAAATAATTAAAGAGCTGAAAGGTTGAAGAAGTCACCAGACCAAAATCTATGAAAAAACAGGAATTTAGAAAGCCTGGTAGAGTATGAGTGTCATCTGTTTTCATCTGAAGGACATTTAACAATCCAGGGGAACCACTGAGTTTTCGTGGAGTAGGGGGGACAGAAATAAAAGCTCAGAGACTTACAGGTAACAATATGCATCATATTAACTAGTGTTAATTTCCTATTATTTTGTTTTGAAATCTGTAACATCGTTTTTTGTTCTTTTTTTTAAAGCTAAAGTGAAAGTGCCCTAACATTCCTTTGGAATGCCACAAGATTCTAGCTTCAGAATGGAGAGTGAATCCAAGCAAATTCATGCTTATCAATCTTCCTAGAAAACTGCTGGGGTACTGGCCTGGGTGCTAATCAAAATATGAATATGTGGTGGGGACAGTAAAAATCAGGTACAGAGTAACTGGCTTTTACACAGTGTTGCATTACAAATTAATTTTACCTAGGTGCTACTACATCTCCCAAGACTTTAAAATACCCTAGGTTGGTAAATTTCTAGGCATCAGAAAAAAAGCAGTTTGATGTCCTCTCTGGTGGAAGATACCTTCATCCTAGGTTTTAAAGAACTTCCACAGACAGTTTTTCCAACAATAATGACCATCACAGAGTTAAAGACAATACCCGAGCTTCTAAGAAAACAGGGCCCAATGTATAGATGCAGTAAGGGGAAACAGATCTACTGGACTTCAGATAATGAAATTATTAAACAGAGATAATGAAGTTACTATGTCAGTTAATCCATTGTCAATTTAACAATCTAATCAAAAGACCTCTGGGGGTCCTTGAATCATGGAGGTGCTATACACATCTGTGGATCTATCTACCAGTGTTCACAGCTGAATGTGCTGTTAGGAAGTGGGACCTGTGTAGAAATGGTGGATCACAGGGGCATGCCTTTGGAGGGTGGATCTTTCCTAGGCATTCTTTTCCCATGCCTTCCTTTCTGGTAGCCATGAAATGAGTAGCTGTGCTCCACCATACCTTTACACCATGATTTTTCTGCTTTAGAGCCAGTCAACCATGGACTAAAGTCTCTGAAGCCATGAGCCTTCTAAATTGTGAGTGTCACTTACTTTGGCCACAGCAATAAAAAACTGACTAACGCAACCACTGTGCTCCACATTTTAAAAGCTAAAACACCAGTTTAAACTATTTTCAAGGAGACGAAACAGAAACAATTGATCTGATGTATTTGAAAATAACTAAATAGAACTCTTTTGAAATGTCACATATAATAACTGAAACTAGGGACTCAAGGTGTGGATTTAATTTCATATTGAAAACAGCTAAAGTTAGTAATCTCGAAGATACAGACAGGGAAATTAATAAATGAGCGCACAGAGACAAAAATATGGAAAAGAAGAGGTTGAGAGATGTGAAAGTAGTGAAAAAGTCCAACACACATCTATCTAGGGCTCCAGTTAAGAACAGTTTTGAGGCAATGGGCAAAGTTAAGTAGATAACAGCTAGGAAAATCTGAAGCTAAAAAAATACAATCTGAAGGAACATAAATGATCTTAAGGATAAAATAACAATAAATTGTCCTAGCAAATTATAGTGAAACTACAGATTTTCAGAGACAAACATTTTAAAGGAGACATAGATAAAATATTTTTTAAATGGTACTTAGTCTTTTCAAGTTTGATGATAAATTTTTAATATTAAAAGAGCAACAGTGGACCAAAAGTTAATTTCTAAGCCACAAAAACTGGAAGACAGAATATTTTCAGTGTTTTGAAAATAATTCTAGTCTAGAATTATACGTAGCTAAAATTTTCTTTTGATTAAAAAGATAATACACAGTGCGCTAATTATTGTAACTTCTACTAGCCTATTTTGAAACTGTTTTATTATTTTTATTTTTCTCTTTAAGATAAAGAAAGAAAATGAAAGGGAAATAAATGTTTTTAGCTAAGATAATCTGACAGAATTTAATATCACTTGACTCTTGCTAAAGAAAATTCTAAAACGTTTTTAAGTGGATCAAAAGCAATGTAAGATGAAAGGTCTGCAAAGCAAGAAGAAATTAAGAGCGGACAAAAAAATGCTACATAACTGAATGTATCTGAACAATAAGAATATATGATTGAGTCACAACAAAGAAATAATTAAAATAGCTGATAATAATAGTACTTAAACTGTGTGGGTGGAAAAACTTAATTAAATATTCTAAAGTATTGTAACTGTCTATGAGGGAGGCAAAGCATTGATTAATTATCAGTTTTGATTACTGAAGTGTAAACGTAGTACTATGCTCTAAACTAGCAGAAGAAAAAATAGTATTATTGGAAAAAATTTTAAAAGATAACAAAAGGAACTGGTGGCAAATAACATGCAGAAAAATGATAAATTTAAATCCAAATATATCAATAATTACAAGTAGCATAAATTCACTAAATGTTTCTGTTAAAACTGTGTTAGTGTAAACTGAAAACTACTTAGATCTCCACCTACCAGGGGAGGGATAAGTTGCAAAATAGACATACAGTAGAATTCTATATTACGAATAAAATAGAAAACAACCTGCAGATGTACGTGATGGCATGGATGAATCAAAAATGTTGCACAACAAAACAAGACACAAAGAAATATACCTCATATATCCCATTCAGGTTGGGGAATTTAACCCACTTAGTTTAGGGATGCATATATACTTAATTTAAGCATGCATATGGATGATTAACTATTTAGGATAATAGTTAACTTTAAGGACAGGGAAAGACTCACATTTGAGGGGAGCCACATATGAAGGAGGGAGGAATTGGAATGCAGCCAGTGTTCTATTTCTTACCCTGCAAGGGACTGCAGGATGTTCACTTTATAAGTATGGATAAAGCTATATGCACTTGTATGAATGTATGAGTATAGGTTATATGTAATAATAAACTGTTTTTTTAAATCTTACATTTAAGATAGTGAATAAAGTAGACATTCTTGGATAAAAGTTCTCTTTCTATATTCCCAGGTATACACATCAAGCACAATTATGTACTTCCTACTTCCTCATCCAAAGACATGGCTTTGGAAGAGGAAGATATGTACTTGTTCACTAAAGGACATAGGTAGCATCTCATATGGTAACATTATTCCTAATAAACTCAAACTGGGAACACTCAAATGTCCATGACAGCTGAATGGATCAATATATTGTGGTGCATCCATACAATGGACTGCTATACATACATGAAAGCAGACAAACCATACCTACATCAAACCACATATATGAATTTCACAAGAAAAAGGAGCCAGACACAAAAGAGTGCATGTAATATTGTTCCATTTCTAAAATGCTCAAGACTAGGTGAAGCTCATGTAGAATGTAGAAGTGCTTAACTTTGAGGCAGGAAGGAGAGATACAATTTAGAATATGTCATACTGGGATGCTAGTAACATTTGACCTTGTTTTACAGCTATGTTTATTTTGTGCTGATCCATTGAGAAATGTCCTTATGATTCATCTACCCATTCACTAAAAATATTTTTTTCTTCAATAAAAGTTCATTTGCTATCATTGGCAAGATTTTGTTTAGGTATTACATCTACAGGACACATGCTCCTTATTTCAAAATTCCCAGGGTTCCCATGGAGTTAGGAGAGAGCCTTTCCTTCCGGGAGGCTGGAGATAAAGTTTTTGTGTATGTGATGGGTAATGAAACTGTAATCAAAATGGCCAAAACCAGGCTTGGAAGAAAGAAGACAGCTCCAAATAAAGTGAAGCCATAGTTAGAATATGAAACAGAAGCCCAACGGGATCAACCCCCAGGAAATCTGTTTTGGAGCATGAAAAATTATTGAGTATAATGGTTATGTTCACAGACCCTGGAACCTGCTCCCTTGAGTTGCTATGCTAGATCTACTAGGTGCTGTTTCACCTTGAGCATGTCAATGAACCTCTCTGTGCCTGGGGGTGTATGTATAAGCACTCACAGCTCTGACTGTCCAATGGCAGGGACTTACCACATTCATCATAGTTACTACTGAGTCTGTATCATTCTTTTGGATGTTGTCTCCTTCCAAGTTTTACAGGAAGGCAGAAAGAGACTGTTCTGCCCTCCAGTCCTAGTTCTAAATTCATAGGTCAGATGCCTTCCCTGTTCATGAAAATTATGATGACACAACAGAGACACATTCTAAAATTTGAACAAAGTCGCCACTCACATCAAATTATCTAAATTGAGAGTTATATGCAAAAGAAAAACAAGCAGAGGTCAGTTTTCACAGAAACAGAAGCAAGGAGTGACTTGGGTAATGCCATAAAAAAGGCATAGTATAGAAAGAACCTTGTTGACCCACCTTTATTCAAAATGAAAGTGTCCCTCCATATAGATAATGTCAAAGTGTGACTTTGATTGGGATATTTGCCTCATCTTTAATTCTGTGATGATCAAGTTGAAAACTGATATTTCTTCAGCTACAGAAAAAACAACTTACCTCATGCAATCATTTTTATTTTGTATCTCACTAGGTTTTTATTCCATTGCTTTTATCTCAGTGCTCTGTTTCTCACTGTTCTTGGGGTTTTTAAATATTCTCCTCTAACAAACAATAACACATAATAAGCAGTGTACTGGCTAAGAGCCTTGACATAAAAGTGGAAGCACATTTGTATTAAGGCATCCAAGGATGACAACCAGATAAAGCTGAGAAAAGAATAGGTAGCTTAGCTGGTGAGTGGGATCCAGAAAGAATTTACAGAGGCAGAGACTGTAGGGGGTAGGGAGAAGGCTGAGCTAAAATTCAGTTTGCAAAATTTTAGAATATTAAACGGGTTTTAAATGCTTAGAATAGTAACTTGCCATGAATGGGTACTAAATAAATGTTATCAAGATTAATGAATGAAAAGAGGAGAAATCAAGGATTTGTACTCATCAGCAAATCATGGAATTGAAAAATAATGAAATTGTAAAAGGGACTCACGCAATCTCTTTGTCTACTTCCATCACAAGTAGCTTCAGTCTGACTACCTTAGAGCTTTGGATTTGAATTTTAGGCCAGTAAGAAAAATAAAAGAAGGAAACTTTGTGCATGGATTTTTCAAAAGAAGTAGAAAGTTTTTCAGAATAGCAGAAAGTGGAAAGACAGGTTTTAGAAAAAAAAAATATTCATGGGAGAACTGGAAAGGACCCAAAAGAGGTCATTTAGCATGTAATCTCTCCTCTGGCTGTGAAATATAGAAATCATCATTGAAAATAACAATATATTTGCTTAGGCCTTTTGAATTTCCAAGGTACTTTCAAAGACACCATCTGCATTAAACCTTATGAGGATGTTGGCACAGCCATGTGTTGTCTAATGACAGCAGTAAGCTCTGAAAAATTCGACGTGAAGTGATTTCACCATCATGAGAACATCATGGAATTCAACCACTCAAACCTAAATGGCATAACCAACAAGACACCTGGGCTATATGATACAGCCTATTACTGTACTGTATGTTGCAGGCAGATGTGATACAGTACTGTTAGTGTATTTAAACTCATCTAAAATATGAAAGGTATAATATAAATACATCATGGGAAAATTTTAGCTTCATTTTAATCTTATGAGACCACCATCATACACAAGGTCTGTTGTTGACCAAAATATTACCTGGTACATTACTGTTTCTTGGGACTCACAGTAAATTACTAGTCCACATAAAATAGATGCTTGTTGACTAACAGGCATTCAGAAATTTAAGACAAAATATGGAATGTTCTTATTATGGTTTAGAGCTAAAGTGTCTTCCAAGTCTCAAATGTTTGGGAGGGTGCCGTACTTATCAGTGGATCAGCCCATTGTCACATTCATAGGTAACTTGCTGTTAGGAGGTTGGGCTGGGTAGAGATAGGTCGCTAGAGGCATTACTTGGAAGGGTGAATGATTTTCTACACCACCTCCTAACCCTGCTTCCTGGCTGCCATCGCTTGAGCAGATTTCCTCCCCCATACCCTTCTGTCATCTCCCTTGAAGCCAACTAACCATAGACTGAATTCTCTGAAAAGACTGAGCTGAAATAAATCTCTTCTCTTGTAAATTACAGATGTTGGGTGTTTCGTACCAGTTGCAGGAAAGCTGACTAATACAGAAATCTGCTATTGGTAGTAAGGCTTTTTATGGTCACATCTGACAATATGGTTCAGAAGCCTTTGGAAATGGTTTGTGGGAGTAGTTTGGAAAGCTTTGGAGCTGTGCGCTAAAGACATCCTAGAATGTTGTGAGTAGAGCTTGATAGGTGATGCTGGTCGGAACTCAGAAGACTAGAATGCTGACAGGAAGACAGACAATAAAGGTCAGGCTC
Source organism: Hydrochoerus hydrochaeris (assembly GCA_004027455.1). NCBI lineage: Eukaryota > Metazoa > Chordata > Mammalia > Rodentia > Hydrochaeridae > Hydrochoerus > Hydrochoerus hydrochaeris. Next base: position 27,141 of record PVLA01002730.1, on the reverse strand, counting down.
AGTAGGTTTCCATCGGAAACAAGAAATCTGTTGGCAGTTGGACTCCAAATCATGTGGTAGGAAATTTGTCTTAATTTTGCCCATGTTCTGAAACTCTGCAGGAGACTGAGATTAACTTGTTCTTGCCATCTTGAACCACTAGTGGTACATGCATGAATGTGCCATCAGCTTGTACCATCTGATGGAACTGTCCCATGCTGCCCAATGGGATAGTCATACATATGCCACCAGTGGTTCAAGCATGCGGGAACATAACATCTTCAAATCAGATCCACATGGCAGTGAGATACAAATTATGACCCCATCATGAATATGCTAATTGATCTGACATAGGAAATTTCTAGCCAGCCTAATGTCCAGCTTGGGGATGGGTACTGTTGCCTGCTTTGAACCATATCTACAGTAAGAATCAGGAGCAAATGACAGAATCTGATGATATAAGAAGTTTCACGTTTTGCCCAAAAGGAAGCCCTCATAAAGTTGGGGCCAATCAGAACTTTGTTACTGCAAAGATTAGCATTACAAAGAATTCAAGTACTTTACACTGGAAAAGATGGAAAGATGCTTTGAAAGTATCTCAAGACTCAGCAAGACCCCACACATCACAGGCTTAAAGTTGCAAAACTGTAAACCTTAAAGTCTGAACTCTAAGCCCAAGAAGGGTTGCCTAGGAAATTGGTTCTTCAGGATTTATTTCACCATGTTCAGCAATCCAGGCACTCGGTGGCCCCTGTAGCTGTGGTCCATGGGGCTTCACTATTATTTGAGCTTAGAGCAAACCATGGCATCATCTATGTGTTACTGCTTTTTCATGCATGCAGAATGTAAGAGTTATGGTATCATGGAGGTCTCCTGCCATATTTGCTATGCAAGGAGATCCAGTGCTTGGAACTGTGAGTAATACTAAAGGTATAGTGGTGATTCCAGGAATTCAGATATACCAGGAATGTAGAAAGTCTGCTGAGGAAAGCTGTAGGCAGCATGCAGACTTTGGTGAGTTTTAAAGTTTGGTGAGTTTTAAAGATTTAAAGATTGTCATTCTGAACAATGACATGGAAATGAGTCTTTCAGGGGCCAGGGTCAGAATGTTATAGTTTAGATCTAAAAAGTGCCCCCAAAAGTTTCATATATTTGGAAGGTGATTGATTCATAGGGTTCTGTATTCATCAGTGGAAAGTCCACTGATAAATTTGTAGCTAGCTTGTTGTTAGGAGGTCGGACTGGTTAGAAGCAGGTTATGCAAGTGTGACCTGGAAGGGTGAATTCTTTTCCCCAACACTTCTCCCTGTTTCTTTCCCTGTTCTTCTCTCTCTCCTGCCTCGCTACCATGGATTGAGCAACTTCCCTCTACTATACCCTTTTGCTATGCTCTTTCTGCTTTGCAGCCAACCACCACAGACTGAATCCTTTTAAGACAGTGATCCAAAATAAGTTGTTGTAGGTGTTGGGTATTTTATACCAGTGACAGGGAAAGCTGACTAATAGTGTTCTTTGAAATTGTTCTCTCAGAAAACTACACATTCATTCATTTGGTACTAGAGTTGAAAATTACTTAGCTTTCTTTTTAAATCTGTAAATTCATCAGTATTAATTTGCCAGTATGTTTTCTTCCCCGTGTCAAGCAAAGGTGCTTGGAAAGTGAAATTCAAGGGGAAAAGGGAAGGGGAAGGCCAAAGAGGAGCCTGGAGAGAAATTATCAAGTGGCCGCATCGTGGAGGTGACTTTCAGGAATGAGGTGGGCTATCCCTGTGTTCTGAACCTTAATTTTTACCCAGGTACCACTTTGCAAACAGTGCAAGACCTTGGCAAGATTTACATGCAAAATGTTGCTAGAGAGGTCACAGAATTTCTGAGAGATACAGCTATAATCTACCCGATGTAATAAGCCCAACTGGCAGTAAAAGGCCAGAGCTCAACTTCTGCTGCATAAGACAGAGTGGTGAGGACAAAAGGCTTTTCTCTTCCCTTAGGCTCAACTGGATATATGCTATGTATGTTAGTTATCTTTTTTTGTCACTGTCGCAAACTGAGTAATAACTACTTAAAGGAGGAATGAGTTATTTTGCAACTTAAAGGAGGAGAGAGTTTGTTTTGACTAAAGATTCCAGTCCATAGTCATCTGGCTGGAAGACAGAAACATCACGGTGGGAGGGCATAGTGTAGGAAAGATGCTCAATTCATGACATCTAGGAAACAGAGCAGGAAGGCTTAGAGAGAAAGGGGCTGGGCACAAGTTCCCCAAGGTCATGCCCCCCTGACCTGTTTCCTCCACATAGGTCCCGTCTATTACTAGCTTACCATCTATGAATTCATCAGCAAGTTAATCTGTGATGAGACTAATGCTCTCACACTTCAGTCATCTTGTCAGGAATCTCTTAATACACTCGAGTTGACAGTGAGTAGGAATCAGCATATATAATTAATGGCATCGATTATTTTCAAATCTCTCGCTTATTGCTGAAATCCTAGGTATCTTGGATCAGATGTAAGTTATTTTAAACAAATCTTTGTATCCCTAGCACCTCTCCTAGAGGTACATATGGCAGAATTTTAATGCATGGCTGCTGACACAAAAGTAGAGAGTGACTGACAGGCATCCTAATTGTACTATGTGACAGAAATGCTAGAGTTGTCTGCAAAGGGCCAGGTTGGATTCTGCATTCCAGTTAAGCAGTGCCACTACCATTCTCTTTTCTATGCTGCCAGTGGATATGCATCTGTTGATTGAGGCTACAGTGCCACTGTGAGGATGGCCTGGGTAGTGCCAGGATTACGATACCTGTGCTGGCTCCCGAGCTCTGCGTCAGCTGATGGGAGCACTAACACAGCCTTCCTGACGAAGAAAGGAAAATCTCCCCCATCTACGTGGTCCTTCTTAGTCAGGATGCCCCTAGCCTTACTGGAAGGACATAAAGCCTTACTGTTCAGTCTACCCAAAAAACTGAATTGCACATTCATGTACAATTTCGGAGGCACAGAGAACTTGCATCATATGTGTAGACAGACTGGACTGTCCCACCCATCCCTTCACCCTGGGAGGGATGCCCTAGGCTGACCACCTGGGATGACGATGAAGTGGGCACATTTACTGCATCACAGGAGGTAGAATTCTTTAATGGATGTGTTCTCCTCATTGGCAGCACTACTCTCGCATCCAAGGGCCTTTATATATATATATATATATAAATATATATATTGCTTACTTCTTGCAATGTTTATGCAGGACACCTTTTTCACTGGTCTTCTGGTCAGTTCCCCAAACCACTGACCTGGCCGTTACTGTGTGATCTCATAAACTGGTAGACAAACAATTATGGGCTATATCCCAAGCTCTGATGATTCACATTCATCAGACTTCATACCGATACACCTTTTTCAATCTCCATTAGCTTATTTCCAAGATTATATGGATGTGAGTGACCTATATCTTACATGGCTCTTGAAAGAATCAAATAGTGCAATATACTGAATGTACCACACATGTATAACATGTTATATGTTATCTTTAAGACTTAGTGTGTCTTAAAATACCATATGAAATAATGATTTCATAGCAATGTACTCCTATGTTGTAAAATCCTCATCGACTCTGCTTGTTAATCTGTAACTAGGGAAACTACTGATCAGCGTCCTTCTTCACTGATTATTTCAATTCTTTCACTGATTAATTCATCAAAAAGCCTCAATTATCAGCAAAATTCAATATCAAAATACTTAGCTGTTGCTTAACATATTCCAGGAACTACTTTAGGTGCCAGATACTTGAAGATTAAGGCCACGAGTAAGGTCCTACTCATGAGCACTGGGACTAAAGCAGGGAGTAGAATAGTCCTCACTCTTCAGAGTTTATGCTCAAGCAAGGCAGGCAGAAATTAAACTAATAAATATGTGTGGGTAAGTGGCCAAATCCTCTTGTTTTTGTAAACATACACCTGCTAGTGGGAAAATTAAATGTCCAACATCTTGAAACTTTATTTTAGCCCAAATTTTAAACACTTCTTAATCAGACAATACTTAGGATCACCAGCAAATGTTCAGCCTTTAAGGTTTCTCTCTCTGCCCTTTGGGTTCTAAAATTAGCAGGCAGGGTTATGGGGTGCAGAAGGTTAATGTGAATCTGCAAGATGGAGATGTGGGAGATATTGCTGAAGCATCTGAGACAGAAGGGAAGCACTGAGACCCCTAAACTGAGTGCCTCCTCCTTCTGGCCTCTAGAGAAATGCCTTGGGTTTTCCCATGTGTGGTGAAGCCTGCAGTATTCCTCAGACCTTGTGTCTCTCTTGGCTCAGTGAGATCCTGGGATTAACCTTGGCTGGCTTGGCCTCCCCTCTGCATCTATTGGCTGTGGCCAGTCACTCCCCAGCCTGATGGCAATCTACCCTCCACTGGGAGGTTGCTTCACCTTGCCAGGGCTGACAGATTAAATTTCCACACAGCACCTGGTCAACATGGGAACTGATGATCAGAAAATTTAAATCTCGGGGCCTTTCTCTGCCTGACTCACCACACTATTAAATCTATGAGACCTATCTAGAGTCCTGAGTGAGAAAGGGCAACAAATCTCTTGCTGATTTAATGAGATGATCCCAATAAGCTCCAAATGAGGCATACTGAGATGCATATGAGTTGGTTTCTTCCTGCTCACCACCTTTGCCTCTTTTATATAATGCTTGTGACTAGAAAGTGACTGGACATTTCTGTTAGCTCCATTGTACAATATCTACCTCTCATAACATTGGATGAGTCTAATGACTTCACTAAACACCCTTCAGGGGAAATTGGACACTAAGTTCCTTATTCCAATGAATTCTTTACCCCTGTAAAGATGGCTTATTGGGTCCTGGCCAGGGGTGTGACCCAGGCCATCTTTTTTATTTTAAAGAGAAAAAAAAGCACAAAATATAAAAAAAGCCATCAAACAAACAAGCAAACAAAAACAACAACAAAAGCCAAACAATGGCAAATAAGAAACAAACAAAAAACAATAGTGATACAGGATTTCAAAAGAAGATGATAGAATTTAACAATAGTTGTTCTATTGCACATTGTTATCACCAAAATAGTTGCTCAGGTTACCAGATACAGGCATGCAAAATTGATCAAACAATATGATTTCCCTTTGAACAGTTTATTTCCCTTTCACTATATCTATTGTAACTTTTGGATATTATTTATTTTTGGTTTCTTACACTAGCCCAACAATACAGGTGTTTACACATGTGAGTCTGACTTATTTCACTTATGAGTATGGTCTCTAGTTGCATCCATTTACCTATAAAAGCTTCTAGTTAATCCTTCTTTATAGGTGAGTAGTACTCCATTGTATAAAAATACCACATCGTTTTAATCCATTCCACAGTTGATGTGCATCTGGGTTGTTTCTAAGATCTAGCTATTACGAATCGTGCAGCTATAAAAATAGGTGCACACATACTGCTGTTGATCTCTCCTTGTGGCTGAGGCTTCTCTTCATTGCTGTTCACATGCTTGAACCTGATCCTTGCATGTTTAAGGCTCACAGAATCAACAGGTGTGTGTAATAAGGTTAAGGGGTGACAGTGAGAGGTTGCAGCATAACAAGATGAGAAGCAATGGAGTCGAACAGTAGAACCCACTGGCCTTAAAGGCTCTTCGGTGTCACCGTTACTATCTCCTTGAGACAGTTGCAGCTTTTTCACACAGTACTGGCCTCCCGTCATTTCCCAGGATTTGTCTCACTGCCTTCTAATCAAACACGCCTCTCAACTTCTTTAGTTCAGAAATACGCATTTATGTTCCCAGGCGGGCATTCTATAACCTACTGTGGCAAGGGATTTAGCCTTTTAAAAATTTATTGAATGCAAAGATGAGAAATAAGACAGAGTAATGGTTATGCTCAGGGTTATAGAGCCAATCTACGTAGGTTCAAATCTGGTCTTCATGGCTTGTTAGATGTGTAATTTTAAAAAAAATTTTATTTAAAGAGAAAAAAGCGAAACAGAAAAAAAGGTGGAAACAATCCAGAATTTCAGAAAAAAAAAATAAACAGTAAGAAATCACTAGTTGATAAATTACATATTGTCTTCTTAGACATAGTTGTTTCAAGTTACAAAATTAAAGCATACAAAGTAGACATTCAAACAGTGAGACTGTAAACAGCTCTGTATGAGTCTCTACATGTATTTCTATCCTTTCTGTATTAGAGGGAAAAATAAAACATAGCAAGACAAAACAAAACAAATTCCTATCAAAACATGAAACCAAAAAGTGGTATAAAACCACAGTACAGTTATATCTTTTATAGCGCTTCCATTTAAATATGTAGGATTGATAACCATACTTCTAAGTTCTTGTTGGATTGTTGAACAGATCTGTTTGCACTCTCACTGCGTGAATGTCTACTTTGTATGCTCTAATTTTGTAACTTGAACAACTATTTCTAAAAGGACAATATGTAATTTATCAACCAATGATCTCTTACTGTTTATGCTTTTTTTTGAAATTCTGTAATATTTGTACCTTTTTTCTGTTTTTTTCTCTTTAAATAAAAAAAGTGGAAAAAAAACAGTACAAGGTGATCTACAATGGTTACTGCGTTGTCACTATTATCTTCAATAGTATTATCTGTATCATCAAGCATAATTGAATATAGCAGTATAATTGAATATAGTAGTTCAAAACAATATTAGTAAAGGTAAAACATTGTAGACAGTATCAAACTTCAAAGGCAGGTAATAATCAAACCAGAGCAGATATTCTAGTGAATCTTGTCATCTTAAGTGTAGTTGCCTATAATCTCAGACTTGATACTATCAATCATAACAGCTTTGAATAGAATCTATCAATACAAAACAGCAATCTAACAAACCAGATTCGACTATGATCAGTCATAGTAAAACAGTGTAGGTTTTACAGAGCTTTAGATTGAGTTAATAGGAAATTAAGGATGATTACCTTACTATATTCTGCTATTTTGGGGATCACTGTCTGTGCCCTCAAATCTAGTACAAGTAGACAGACTGGAACAGAATATAACCCATCTAAGCAGAGTGGTGTGAGTAATGTGGGTTTTAAATCCTGGTACACTATTAACAATATAGTGTATCAAGGCCATCTATGTTAGAGATTCTAACCATCCTTCTCTGCCTCGTTTCTGCTATGCTATTTTTCTGCCTTTGTCTACTTTTCTCCTTCACTCTACTGCCTTCCCTGTTCATTCACTGAGGCCTTTCTGCCACTGTTCATAAAATCGTGGTAATTTTTTTCTCTCTCTCTAGAATGTCCTTCAGTATTCTCTGTAGGGTTGGATTGGTGGTCACAAATTTTCCCAGTTCCTCTTTGTCATGGAAGCGTCTTGTTTCTCCATTAATTTCTAGTGACAGTTTTGCAGGGTACATCAATCTGGGTTGGAGGTTATTTTCTTTCAGGGCTTGGAACACTTTACCCCAACCTCTTCTTGATTTGATGGTCTGTGTTGAGAAGTCTGCCATGACCTTGATGGGCTTTCCTTTATAGGTAATCTGTTTCTTTTCTCTGATGGCTTTTAATATTCTGTTTTTATATTGAATTTCTGGTATCTTGATTATTATATGTCTGGGTGTAGCTCTGTTTTGGTTGTAGGTGGCTGGAGTTCTGTATGCCTCACATAACCAAATGTTGTTTTCTTTTTCCATGCTTGGGAAGTTTTCCTTAATTACTTCTGTGAATAGCCTTTGTAATTCGCCTGTTTGTATTCCTGCTGCTTTGTTCACATTTCTTATCTTAAATTATAGATTCTCTTGTCATCTTCTAGCCTTTGTATTGTTACTGCCTATTTCCTTGTTATTTTTAAGAGATCTTTCCTTTCATGATCACACATTGCAAACTTGTCTTCAAGTTTTGATAGTCTATCCTTAGTTTCTTTTAAGGCATTTTGCCAGCTTTCAGTGGAGTTTTTAGTTTCCTGGTAATCTCTTTGAATCTGCTTCACATATTCTATATTTTCTTTATATTCTTTATCAAATGTTTCTTTCCTTTTTTTGTGTTCCTCCCTTCTTCTGTGTCTTTCTGAGAGATGCTTAGCATTTCTTTTATTAATCTATTTATATCTTGCTTTACCTGATTTAATATTTCAGTTTTGAGCTCATCTACAAGGTCCCGAAGATATCTCTTAATGTCCATTGAAGCCATGTCTGATGTTGCATGTTTGCTGCCCTCAGTCTCTTTTGTTTTTCCCTTTCCTGGATCAGTGTTCTCCGGGTTTTGGGTTGGGGGCTTTTTCTTGTTTCTCTCTCTTGTCGTGGTTTTGGTTTCTTCCATACAGGTGTATAGTGGAGGTCTCGGCCCCTTTCTTTGTTGGTTATGGTTTTTTGAGGCATGCTGGTGAGGGATTTCTGCCTCTCCTGTTTGCTCTTGTCTCTGAGTTGTAAGCAGGGGTTGTGTATGCTGGCCCCTCCCAACTGGGCCAGTCAAACTTCAGGGGCCTTCACCAGGTTATTGTGTGCTAGGCTTAGGGGATTGATTTGGGATGGCTTATTGGGTCCTGGCCAGGGGTGTGACCCAGACCAAGCAAATCACACAAATCTGCTCTGGGGAGGGAGCAATTAACTGAAGTCACTGTTGTTCCTAGTTCAGGCTCCTCCTGCCCGATTCCAACATGTGATCCATTTGGTTGTCCCCTTCCTGTGGGAGTGGTCTAATTCCCAGCACTGACCATGGATTAATGAAGGTTCCTTCACCAGCTCCATTCTCTGTTGGGCTCACCAACCCTCGCCTTTAGTGTGGCTGTGGCTCCTGTGAGTGGTGTTGGGAATGAGTTTGGGCAGCTCTGCTGGTTGTGGCGGCTGGTGCAGGTTCAGGCAGCTAACAATGTAATTCCAAGTGCTACAATAAAGTTGGTTCAAGAACCATACATTGACAACATTGCCCTGGAACTTCAGAATCATACTTTGAGAACCATTTACCTGGAACATATTTTTTATTTTAATTAAGAGTCCATTAAGTTATTTTTCTTGACTTTCTATCCTTAGAAATTTGTAGAACCTTCAAACTGTATTTTTATAATACAGATACAGCTCAGCAGCATAAGTGCCTGCCTGGCAAGCCCAAGGTCCTGTGTTCGATTCTCGGTACCAAAATAAAACTTAATTATTTAGTATACTAATTATCCTTAAATGAAAAAGATGATATATATACATATATTTTTTCTTTGTAAAAGAGAAATTGAGGGAAAACACAGAAACTAATAGAATTGCTAACCTGTGGTGGGGTAGAAAGGAGAGGAGTAAGTGTCAGTGTTATCTGGTATGTTAGTCTTTCTCTATATCACATGCTGATATGTTGCATATTTCAAAACTAAATTAATTCAGTAAACCTGAGGACAGAAGTCCAAAACTGAATAAAAACAGAAGTAAACTAACAGTATATCAGTGGATGATATAACTACATAGAAGGGAAAACAAAGAGAAAATGAATCCAGCTTACTTTGAACATAGTTTTTTGATTACACACTCTCAGTCTGAAAACAGAAACTCTCTCTCCAAAGCAATAAATACTGCTTCAGTAGCAATATGTGTGTAGCAATTCTGAAACTATTTTGTATACATTTTAGAGCTGAACAAATGAGTAAATATACCAATGCTTCTGGGAGCTAGATTCGCTGCTCTGGGAGAATGGAGATTTGTGGAATTAGGGAAATAAGGAAGAACCTATGATATTGGCTTAGAATCAGAGGTGTCAGTGTGAAGTCAAGACTTCTAAGATATTGAAAATATATGCACATGTAGGTATCTTTCCTACTTCTCTCTGTTGAAAGGGCCTACAATTAAAGAATGTTGCCTTAGTACCAGTGAGCACACCTAGGACCAAGATCTAGGTATCTAAGTACCATTTCCCATTAAAAGTAGCCAATTCTAAAATGTAAGATAATACTAGAATATTTTGTTGTAGCAGAAAATAAGGAAGTGCTTTTTTTTCAAAAATGGAGTGTCTTTTTAAAAGACAGAAGATGAAGCTTACAGGTACTTCTACTGACAAACCCACTGATAATTTGAGTAATAGAAAAAAATAAAGAATAATGACAGTAATGAATTATAATGTATTGGGGGAAAACAAAAAACATACGAAGCATTAATGATGTTTAAAATAAAACCAAACAAATAAGGAGAATGACAGGAAAGTTTTCTTGATAATGAAACATCAACTAAAAAATGTAGAATGTAGAAGGAAGAGTAAATTTAGAAATCACCAGTTTTAAAGCATTTTGATTTAGATAAAAACCATCAAAGAATGCTAAAACCACTGGGTGAAAGTGTTTTGGCAATACATTTACACAGTCTGAAAGTTTCTCCTTGTAGATTACTTACAAATTACAAGAAGAAAAAAGTACTTTTATGTTGGACAACATAGCAGTTAAGTAATCACTATCACAGGTCAAAGTGATCATATTTCCTGGTAAGATGTTAAGAACATAATATCACTTATGTAATATTCCTGCTAAATATGAGACTAATACGAGACTACCTGTTAAACTCAAGTTGAATATTAAGTCACAAAGTAATTGACCCGTGATTTCCAAGAAGACAGTTTTTGAAAGGCTGGAACCATACCAGATTGTAGGATATTAAAGAACTATGACAATTAAATACAAGATATAATTCTCTAATAGATGGATGATGACATTACTGGGCTGGAGATTTAGCTAAACGACCTGGCAAGTGCAAGGTCATGAGTTAGATCCTCAGTAAAAAAAAAAAAAAAAATCCCATACTGCTGTCAAAGACATTATTGGAACAACTGGTAAAATTTGGCCATGGTCTGCATAGTCTATGATTGTATCATCATTATGTGTAATTATGTGCAATCATATTTGTATTGAATCATACCATCATTAAATTATCTGAATGAGCATTGCTCTATGTACAAAATTGTCCCTGTCCTTAAAAGATAAATGCTAAAACATCTAGGAGTGCTCTCAAATCATTCAGCAACCACAACATAGATATATTGACTATTGGTGAAGCTCACTGAGTATTTCTAATTTTTCAAATTATTCTAAGTTTATAAGCTTGACATTTTATAAAATAAAAAGGTAAAAAAAAATTCGAAATTCTTAGGTAAACTCTCTCCCAATCAGGCAACACCAAAACATGAAACTATGTTTATCTTCCCTAAATTTCCCTATGAATATCTTTCCTAAATTTTCACTTTTACATTTTTCTGTTGGTAACTTTTATACTTTTAGTTCTCTGGTTTGAGCAACTAGTGGAGAAGCAGGCTTGAGAGAAGGTGATAGATGAGGTACCTGAAGGAGGCGCAATGGGCTGTGGACTCAGAGAAGGGTGTAGGTTAAAGACATGGAGTCAGGCAACACTACTGTCTTGGGGCTTCTATGGAGCATGGAGAACAAGAATGGTTTCCACGAAAGAGACCAAGATTAAGTGTGGAGAATCAAAGGCTGCCATATATCAGGGCTATGCAAGAATGATTTTTACTATGAGGCAATGATCAAATAGAGTGAAGCTCCCTAAGGAGTAAAGGAGACACCTAGAAAACGCCCCTGGATCTGACAAGTGGTTGTCCTTGATAATCTGGGCAGTTTTGGGGGGTGTGGAGGGGTGGGGAGTGGGATTGGTGTGGAAAGTATTCTGTGGTGAATGAACAAGTAATTGGGGTGAAAGGTGGTGAGTCTCTTCCCCCGAGAAGCTGAGTTTGAAGGTAGGATAGCAGTATGGTAGAAGCTAGAGTGATGGTAGGATGAAGGCAGATGTTTTGTTTTGGTGTTTAGAGCTAGGAAGCATTTTCAGTAGAGACAGGGAAGTTGCAGAATTGGAAAAGAGATGCTTGGATTAGGAGAGCCCAAAGGATGGAGGGAAGGAGACCAGGCCATGCTGGCGGGACTAGACCTGAGTTAGAGACGGAATCATTCTTCCCACTGTGTCATGAGAACCTCACTTCCATCCTGGCTGCCCTTTTCTTCCATACAAGGGCTCCCCTCCTCTTCAGTCTCTTTTGCCTTTCTCCCAATATCTCCTCTGATGAGTCAAGAACAGAATTCTCATTAAATACAATGAAGAGAACTCAGGTGATGGAGTCAGAAGGTAGCGCTGATCTCTCTTCTCCTTGCTTTCACCCACTTCTTCCTTTGCTGCTCCCTTGACTACTTGACTGTGTTATTTCTTCTGAGCAGCAATTTCCTCATCACTAGGTTGAAAAAAAATGTACTCTATGTTATATATTTTTCTGAGAATAAAGTAAAATAAGATATAATGAAAACACTTTTAAAAGGAAAATGTAATTGGACAACATGTTTTTGTTTTTTGGTGTGCATGTGTATGTACTATGGTGAAGTATCTATCTATCTATCTATCTATCTATCTATCTATCTGTCTATCTATCTATCTAGATGTGGAAGGATTCATTCAGAAGCTTTTTGTTGAAGGCTTAAAATGTGCCAGATATTCTGCTCTTAGGCTCTGGAAATATTCCGGCTATTGGGAAAACTAGAAGTTTCCAGAAATGTTCTCTGTAGCCTTTGATTTATTACTAGGCAGACCATGCAGAATTTGCCATTTTGTATTAAAACAAACTGTGCATTTATATTGTTATTACTTAGATCAAGAATGACTCCCCAAACTCTTGTGCATTCAGAGGCAGAGATTTGAGAAGATAATTAGATGATGGAGACGCTATAGCTGAACGTACTGTTAGGAAGGGGTTGAGAGTTGAGTGACTGGCAGTGCGATCTGGGTGAGTATATGTACTTTGCTGGTTCTCTCTTTTCTTTCTGCTTCCTGCCCACCATGATGTGAGCAGCTTTTCACCCATCACTTATCTCTCCATGCTGTTTCTTCCTTGGAGTCAGCCAACTATAGACTGACGTCTCTAAAAAACCACGAATGAAAATAGATCTCTCTTCCTTTAAGTTGTGCGTGTTAGGTATTTTGTCTCTGCTGGATGTGGTGGTATACACTTGCAATCTCAGCACTCAAGAGGCTGGATCAGGAGTATCACCATCAGATCAAGGCCTGCCTGGGCACAAAGTGAGTTCAAGTCTAGCCTGAACTACAGATGAAACTCTATCTCAAGCAAAGCAAGACAAAATCAAACCAAACCAGAAAATTTAAAAAAAATTAAAAAGGTATTTTTGTCTCAATAGTGGTGAAAGAGACTAAAATAGATTTTGGTACTAAGAGTATAGTTGTTGCTGTGAGTACACCTGACCATGTGGATAAAAAGCTGTTAGAGCTGATTTGAAGGAGTTTGGAAAGGTTTGGAGATGCTTGCTACAGGAGGCCTAGAATGCTATATGTGAGCTTGATGGGTGATACTGGTCAAAGCTCAGAAGGACGGGATGCTGATAGAAAGGCAGACAGTAAAAACCAGGCTTAGATGGTTTCAGATGGGAATAAGGACTCCATCAACAATTGGACTAGAGTTTTAAGCTCTAGCAGAAAATTTGTCTGTATTTTGCCCATATCCAAGACTTTGTGGGATGCTGAGATTAACAGTGGTTGGCTAATTAACTTGGCAGAGGAAACTTCAAGGTAGTCCAAAATTTAAGTTATTTCTTGGGTACTACCGGTTATGTATAGCCAAATTTATAGTGAGAATCATGACCAGAAAGCAGAGTTGAATAATTTGAAAAATTTTGCTGGTAGCCAGAAAGCACCTGTAAACTTGTGCCAGTGAATGCTTGGTTGCTGAAAAGTTTAATATTAAAAAGAAGCCAAGCACTTTGCATCAAGAGAATAGGAATTATGGGTGAAAGAACCTCAGGAATCAGCAAGCACCTACTCTTCACAGCTCAAAGGTGCAAAACTATAAAGCTTTCATTTGATAAGAGTCTTGTTTGAACTAGGCTGCCTAGGAAATTAGTTTCCCAGGATTTGTTTCCCAGTTCTCAGCCTTCCAGACACTCAGAGGATGCTGCAGTGGTGATCCAAGGGGATCTGGCTATTGCTCGAGCTAGAAGTAGACCTTTGTGTCATTCACCTGGTGCTGGTTTTACTTGCACACACAGTACAAGGGCTGTGGTGTCAGGAAGGCTTCCACTCAGATTTCAGAAGGCTCTGAAGGCCAGTCAGTGCATCCCTGACAGGGCCGTAAGAGTGAGGCTGAAAGTGCATTGGAATCTCAGGATGCTGAAAAAGCCCGGAATGTGGGATGCCTGAAGAAAGCTAGAGTGAGCAGAGCCAACCCAAAAGTGAGGCCATGAGGCCTGCAATAAGCAACGCCTTAGGGCGGGGCACCCATGCCTTTTAAAGTGTACATCTCTCCACAACTTCCCCTGAGTACTGATGGTCCAACTAAAAGATTTAACATATGTGCTGCTGGCTTTCAGTCTTCTTTTGGTCCAATTCTTTTCTCTTCTGCTATTCTCTCCTTTGGAACAGAAATGTTTAACCTGTGCCACTGTATACTGAAAGTGTTTAACACTATTCCTGATATGTATAAGGGTTTGCAGCTAAGCATTTGCTTTGAGTCTCAGAGTAGAGTTTGGACTTGGACTTTTCAGCAGGGCTGGAACTGTCAAGGTTCTGGCAACCATTACAGATGGACTAAATGCATTTTGCATAAAGAGATGTGCATGAATCTTTGGGAAGCCAGGTGGAATGGAATGTTATGATTTAGATAAAAAATGACTCCTCAAATGTTTACGCACTCAGAGGTGAGACTTTTGGAAGGTGATTGGATGATGGAAAAATTAAGGCTGAATTTGATATTAAGACCTGGGTCCTGGCTAAAAGAGATGGAACATTGGAGGTGTGACCTAGAAAGATGTATCTCCCTTCCTAGCATGTTCATTCTATTTCTGTTTCCTGGCTGACATGATGTGGGAAGTTTTATCCACTATGCTCCACAGCCATGCCATTTCTGCCTTGGAGCTGGCTGACCATGGATTGAAACCTCTAAAAATTTTAAGAAAAAACAACAACCTTTTCCTATTGAAATTGTGGGAATTAGAAAGTCCCTCCCAACAAAGAAGAAAGTGACTAAGACACATATAGACATGGATTGTGCCATTAGAAATTTGATATTGTGATTCACCAACCCAACAGAAGCCAAGTTGAGGCATAAAAACATGGATTACAGCGCTCATTTTCATAGGAACAGTATGTAATAATCTAAATTTCCAGTAGGTGGAAGCAAAGTCCACAGTAATATTTTAGTCACTCTAAGGAAGGGTATTTGAGAATCTTCTCAAAGTGTTGAACTTTGTCATTCTTACGAAGGTAATTATTGCAAGACTATGATATATGACCCTGGGATGTCACCATTAATCTCTTTAGATAGCTAAACATCAGTTTTTTAAAAACGGATTTTAGTTTTCAACATCTTAAGTTGAATTTTTAGAATCACATACAACAGCATTAAAAAAGGGTCAAATTCCATCACATTTTTGTTATCCACCAGGTACTATTCAAAATGCACAAGGCTCCTGATACTACACTACTTCTTGGAGGGTCCCCAGGGTCTACAAATCCTCTTCCTCCAATAAAGGTGTCCCCAAGCCACTCCTGAAGCACAGTACTCATCACATGATCTATGCTTGCAGCTCAACCGCCTTGCCCAGGAGAGGAAGGGATGTTAGGGATGCTAGTGCTTTAGTTAAGAGCACTTAGCAGCATTTTATGAACAACTTTCAGTTATAACTGATATTTCTAGGAGCTTTTATTTTCTTTTAAAATAACATCCTTCCCTTAGATTTATGCTAACCATTGGTTGGATCAGTGTTGGTGTCTCATTTATCTTGGACATGTCTGATGAGTTTCTAGGTGACTTAGTGGAAGCTTTTTTTAAAAAAAATTTTTGTGGGAGTTGAGAAATGAGACAGAATAAAATTGACTCATCAACATATGAAGCCTTTTCCAACAGAAGGATGTGGAATTTACAGAGAGTGGTTGGTATTTGACTGTCCCCCCCTTGAATGTTTACCTTAATGCAAAGCAGAGCAAGGACTAAGAAATAAAAATGAGAGGGCTGTCCTAGAACACACCAATGTCCGTAATTGTCTGCACTTCTTCTGTCTTGCGCTCTTCTCCTCCCCTCCCCTTCCCTTTCTCCTCCCCTCCTCTCCTCTTCCCCTCCTTCTTCCTTCTCTCCCCTTCTTCCTCCCTCTTTGCCCTTCCCTCCCTTTCTATTAGAACATAACCTAGAAACTAGGGAGCCTGTTTAGCTGATTCCTAAATAGCTATGTACATCCCTTTTTTTCCCTGTTCTTATTTCTGTCTCTAAGAGGATGCTATAAATACATAAGATGAAATTTCCAAAGACAGAATTGGGCATATGATTAAAAAGCAAGGTTTCCCATAGGTAGCAGTTTCCAATGATGCTCAGTTTTGGCACCCAGATGGAACCCCTGTGCCTGGCAGGGCATAGAGACAGTCTCTCCTAGTAGCTAGTAGTAGCTCAGAGAGTGAAGTAGGCATATATTGACCCTTCCTGATAACTCTCAGAAGTGAGGAAGTCACAGCATATGGGAAAAGAGACCCTAAAGTTTGGGAATTAATAGTAAGATGGGCATATTTGTGTCTACAGGCTAATGTAGCCTGGGAAAATTTAATATACTATTATAGAAATGATGTATGTTCTCAAATGAAAGTTTAAAACTACAGGTAATTGTATTTGTGTGTATGTAGGTGGTTGTGTGTGTGTGTTTGTGTGTGTGGTTGCTTCTTGACTTACAGTGAGGTTGTATCTCAGTAACTCATTGTTAAATTGAAAATATCCTAAGTCCAAAATGCATTTAGTATTCTGATCAACTGAATGTCATAGCTTAGCTTAGTCTCCCTTAAATATATTCAGAACACTTAAATTATCTTTCAGTTAGGCAAAATAACATGAAGCTTATTTCATAATAAAGTGTTGGATATCTCATGCAACTTATTGGTTACAATGTTTCTACTGTTTACCATCATGATTGTGTGGTTGACTGGCAACTGCAAGATAATACCACTGCACATCACTAGCCAAGAAAGAGATAAAAATTTAAAGTATGATTTGTACTTATTGGTTTCACTTTTGCATCATCACTAAGTCAAAGAATTCTAAGTTAAGCCATCCTATATTGGGTGTGAGTATGTATGTGTATCACAGTTCTTTCCTAGGGAGCACAACCCTGGTTTCTAAGTCTCATAGCAACTCAAAAATTAACAAACCATATTCACAAGAGGGAAGCTGAGACCCTTCATGTCACCAGGAATCTTGTTATGTGTCATCGGCTGGATCCACAAGAAGGAGCAACTATCGTGGAGCAGGAGCCAGCATGTTGCTCCCGAGTCTTGGCCTGAACTGACGCCCACCACCAACAGGAAGCACATTTGCTGGCTGCCTTGGGGCAGTCAGTTTACTCCTGGCATAATTATTTAAACATCCCTATTCTAGTACACCCCAAATTTCCTAAACTTGTCAATAAATTGTGTGGTTACTCTAAGTGCAATCCCCCCAGTGCTACTCCATCAGTATTTCAGAGCTGGGGTGGGCACAAGTGTCTGCCACCTTATAGATACAAAGCTGTAATTATCTCCTCTCCCAGGCCTCCTCCCCAGAGCTAGCAATCTTCTGTTTCTAAGGCCCTTTAACACTAAGGGTTAATTTCATCTCTAGTCCAGAAAGGGGAACTCTCTGGCTTCCTTTCCAAGACTAGCTACCCTAAATTCCTATGCAGTCACATCTTAGTATTCAACTGCTTTGAAACTCAGGGAATTTGGTACTTTATGCACTTTGATGCAAAAAGTTTGTACCAGCGCTTGTGATATGCTTGATAATGTTATATAAGCTAGAACTTGCTGGTGTTAATAGCCTCATGACTTGGTACTTGTTCTATCCAAAATAGTTTATTTGGTACTCATCGGTTTTTACACTCATCCTGTCTCCCAGAACCAGTTAACCAGGACTACCCAGATACCGCTGTACATTGTTTTATTCGAATGACACCATTCAGTAGCTCAGTATCATTTACCAGGGAAATATTCAGGACATTCTGTGATCTTACTAATTACTAGCATGTCACCTGCAACATGGAGAGAGAGAGACAGAGACAGAGACAGGGACAGGGACAGACAGACACAAAGAGAGAAAGAGAGACAGAGAGAGAGAGACAGAGACACATACAGACAGAGAGACAGAGACACACATAGACAGACCAATACAGAGAGAGAAAGAGAGACAGAGAGATAGAGACATAGACAGACAGACAGACACACAGAGTAGAGAGAGAGAGAAAGGCAGAGACAGAAACAGAGAGATAGAGACAGGAAGAGACAGAAAGTTTTCTCATGATACCCAGCTAGAAATTGAGAGAGGTTAATATATTTTGGAAGAATATTCTAGATATATACAGTCTTTTATTAGTTCTATATATTTTTCCATGAGATTACTGTGGTTTTACTGGCTAATCATGGTTTACAATAACTACATGAGTAACTTTACAGTACTCATGTATCCAATTTTTTTGAAAATATTCATTTTGGAGTTTGTCTTAGTCCATTTTATGCTGCTGTAACAAGTTATCAATGCTGGCTCCTATGTCAGGAAAAGGAGTTTGCTTGGTTTGTGACTGTGGTGGTAAAGGGTTCCTGGCTGTGGCACAACAGAAACACAGAGGAAGCTGAATACATGCAGAACAGGGCAAGGGCATGGGGTGGCTTTGCTCTGAGTAACACTTTCGGAGAAATAATTCAGACCCACAAGGCCTGACCCAATTCTGAGAAATAGCACTAACTCACTCATGAGAGTGGAGCCAGTGACCTAATCGCCCTCTGCTTGGCCCACCTCTTCAAGGCCTACCCTCTCCACACTGCACAGTGTGGACAAAGCTTCTAGTGCATGAACCTGTGAGGCCCAAACCACACCAGACTGAAACCTCTAGGATGTTATTTAATATTAATAGGGAGAGCTAATGTACAGTCTTCTTGATTTTAGTGGAATGATATTATCAATATCACAGTGTGTATGTGTGTGTGTGTGTGTGTGTGTACTTACAGGAGTAGAAAATCTCCTTGAAAAAGTCTTGAGTTAATCAAAGTGATATTCTGAGACTTATCTCAAGGTAAGTTTACCGTGGTCTTTTCTTTAGATGCAGCAGGCTGACAAACTACCCCAATTCATACAGGGCTAAGGAGTTCCATGGGATGAAGGACTTTCAGTTCTAAAACTAGGAAAGTCTCGGACAAATCAGGACAAACAAATCATCTAGACGGTAGTGCTGTTTGGTTTCTTTCTTATTTTGTCCAAATGACAGAAATAGCATTCAAAGAAAACCATTAAGAATGTGCTGATTGAACGATCATTGTCAAAATCACTTTAGTAATACTGTCATATTTAGAAGGGAATCAAGATATGTTTTTCTAAAGAACTTTTTAGCAAATCAAAGGAAACTCCATGGAGATGATTTCAACAGATTTGCTCTTTGAGTGATGACAGAGTATACACGGAATTGTCTAGTTTGATGGGAAAAGAGGTAGAAAAGAGAAACTGGGATACTGGACATACTTTAGTTAGTACAAAGTGGATGTTCCTCACCCTGAGAAAAGTGTGTAGAACTACTGCACATAGGTGTGAGAATAACAGGAAGAAGTGCAAAAGAGAGGTGTCTGATTTCCTCCAGGGGTCCTGGAGCAAGCATAATGCAGTGGGCTGCAGCTGGGTCAGTTTCCTCTCAACTGTGTCCTGGCATGGGCCCAGCCAGGTCACTGCCCAGGCTGTTCTGATGGGTCAGAGCAACCACAGTCAAGGAGAATACTGAAACATCAGGGTCAGATTCAGGGCCCTTGGGTTAGGACTCAGTGGGAAAAAGGGTAAGGCAAGAGATGAGAAGCCAATAGCAGAGGCCAGGTGTGATTCAGGCTCACAGCTGAAAAGTGCAACGGATGTAAGGCATAGGCTGTAGGTATTGTTGGGTGATGGAAGTTTATTTCTATTGGGTTGCTAGGCAGATGGAATTAAATAAAATAATACACATAACTGTATAGCTTTGTATGTGGCATATAGTTAAATTTTATTATTTGTTAGCTATTTTTAGTTTCCACACCTCTGGAAATACATCAGTTACTTTCTTCTAGTGTAGGAACAGGTGAATAAAAGTCAACACATGGATTTTTTACTGAGAATAAAGTTGTGGGAGTTATATTTTTTCTGCTAACATTTTTCTCGGATTCAAATGGGCATTTTAAAAAAGCAGTTGCATGTATAGTGGTTATTGCAGAGAACAAGCCATGATGTTGTTATGGCTTGTATCTGAATGCCCCACCCCACCCCACCCCACCCCACCCAAAGCCTCATGAGCTCACTGGTGGGAGTGTAGGGAGAGGACTGGTCTAGGGTGTGATTCCTAAATTAGTCCACTGATTGAGTTCTGGTATGTTGACAGGAGTAAGGGTGCCCCTCCCTGGGTGTGAGAGTCACCTGCCCTGAGGGTGGGTAGTCTCCATAAAGTATAAGGGACAGAAAGAGGGCTGCTGCTTTTGCTTGTCACTTGCTACTTCATTGCTTGTTTGTTGCTGCCTACTGCTTTTACTACTTTTGCCTGCTATTGAACTCTTTCTCCTCTGCAATGCCTCTCTTCCTTGGTGCCCCACTTTGGTGCGTGCTGATGATGGACTGAAACCTCTACAAACTGCAAGCTGAAATAAACCTTTCTTGCTTTACCTTTGGGTGTTGGGTATTTTGTGTCAGCAGTGGGAAAAGTACCTAAGACAGATGTCAGAATGCTACTGCTGGGATGAGGTCACTAGAAATCTCCCTCAGGCCTCCAGCAGCATGACCTGATTGGAGGATGTCCCTGTGCAGACAAAGTTCCCTAATTTTATCTACCCATGAAGAGAAAATATGCCTGTTTGGGATTAGTTCCACATATTAATCAAACTCATAGGAATGATATATATATATATATATAAAACAGTATCTTTTGTCTATAGTTTTAAATTTTTATTTTGTTTTTATTTATTGATAGTGTAATAAAATGAACACAATCAAAGAAGGCCCTTAATGGAGCAATAATGACATATGCCACTAAACAAGGGTATTGGAAAAGTGGTTAGCAGCGTCTGTCTGAGTCAGGTATCAGTTTATCAGTTTTCAATGAGAAATTATGCCTAGAATTCTAGAGAACTTGTGATCAGAGTTGAACTCCATGAAAAGTCTAAGAAAAATAAGACACCAGTTAATTCATTCAGGAAAAATTATTAAGCAGGGACTGACATACAGACGTCTATTGGACAAACACACAGCCTTTCCTAGGATAAAAGCTTGACCCTAAAGGAGGTTGCACAGACTCTCAGAGGAAAGTTGACTGTTTGCGGGGATCAGGTTAAGAAAGTTCCTTACCGAACCAGAAGTACTGGCTGGATCCCTGCCTCTCTCGGACAGTTCTGAGAAGGGTATTACTGACATTTACCACAGTGACATTTTTGTTATATTTTTCTACTCTTGCCTAACTCACAGAAACACTTTCTTACCTATGCATTTTTGGCTTAGCCAAGATAATATACATCCTTTTTTGTTACCAACAAGTTTTGCAAGTCCAGAGCCAGCTTTCCTCTTCCAATCATTTTCATAATAGCTCCACTTTGATTCGTTGACTTCAGTGTTTCTCCCTGTGCAAATACGTCAAGTTCTTTTTGACCACTGCGTGGTCATTCCTGTGGATAGAGAGCAATGTCTCACTTCCCTCTTTTAATGATATTCATTTTATTGTGTATAGAACATACAGGTAATTCCACAAAGTCCCTTAAAATCCATTTAATCCTACATGTTGTTGACTGAAATACTTTGGTCATCACCGATGTCTCTGTGCCAATAATTGTCTCCTTTATTATATCTTAATTTCACTAGTCTAGTCTCAGTATGTTAGTAAACTTTCCCTCCCTTAAATACCCTGCCCTCAAGCCCCATCTTCCTCCTCTCTTCACAGCTGTAGGACTGGAAATAGCACTGAAATGTGGCATTGATCTTTCCTGCTTCTCCACACACTGTAATCTGGATCTCACAAGTTTCATAATTCAGTGGAACTTGCCTCCTGGGCAGCAGTAACTTCAATGATCTCTTTTTACTGCAGCCCAGCTTTGATAGCAGAGCTGATTATTTTAGGTAGAGAAATGCAGACTCAAACTTAGCCAATCAAATGTCTCCCACCTAGAATTTGGACTTTTAATGGGAGAGACACAGAATTTCATGGAGTGGAGCTGTACCAATGGCTGCGACACCTAGAGAGAGGGTTTGTTGATTCCAGGAGACACCTAAAGTTGCCCTGGGTCCTACTCTGCCTGAGCCTTGGGTGTCATCTCATTGACTTGCTCTTTGTGAGCTGTGACAGAATCTTTCTTTAGGTATTGGCTTGAAATTCCTCATTTCCTATCCAGAATTGGCTTCTATCCTTCACAACCAAGAGACCTGGCCAATTTGCATTCTTATCCTCTTTAATAATTTGAAGCCTTGGATGTTTCTCCATGTTCCTTGCTGCCGTGAATTCTTGTGACTCCTTGTCCTGTGTTGTCCTCTCTAGCTCCGCTGTTGAGCTGCTGCTTCTACCTAGCCAAGTGGGAAGCTTCCCAACATTTTCTTCATTGCAACCTTCTTTTTATTAACATCTATTGAATTCAACAAAACAAAATGTGAATGAGCCAGACATTCTATCACTCCAGAAGATGCCAAGCAGACTTAGTCAAGTTCCAACACACCTGAGTTCTAGACAGACATTTCTGCCCTATTTTTGCCTGAGGCCACCTAGTACATTCTCAAAATTTTACAGTTTTAGTCCATAATCTTTTTTTCTGTCTCTCTCTCTCTTTTTTTTATCCTGTTGAGGGATCGCACTATCCTCCATGTGGGCATTTAAGTATTGCAGTCGTCTCATTTTCTCCTCCCTGCTGGTCAAAGTACAAACCCGTATCGAGTCTAACCTGGTCACACACACATAAGTACAACATGCCACCGTCATCTCCCACCAAGTCTCCTTCAGTTTCACTTGCTTTTATGGGGGTTTATCAACTTGATACTGTATAATCTGGTTGTCCCTCACCAAAGGATTGTCCTTCCCCTGGCTTAGTTTTCCTAAAACTCAACTCTAACCATAACAATTCCAAGAAAAGAGGCCCTTAATTTAATAGCTCACTACTGGGATCACCATAAAAATTGAGCATTTTGATAAAGTACCTCAGATAGGGCTGCAAACAAGACTTCCAAAATCAGTTTATAGCACAGAGGCATGTATGTTCTTTTAGAGAGGGCCCTGAGGGCTTATGATGTAGATCAGAGGCTGAATTATGGCCTTCGTGGAATCTCTAGAACGAGTGAACAAATTTCAGGTTTCTTGTTGTTATATTTAAGGCACAACTTCTACTTGAAGAGTTATCACTCTCCATTCCTTACATGTCTCCAAATCTGGCCCAGAGTGATGTAACAGTTACTACTTTCTGAAGGCCTCCTAACTTATGACTTCCATTAGTCTGTTCTTGCCCTCTTGGGATATCATTTTTCCTCCACTTCTATTTCTCTGAATCATGCCTTTTCTTGAAGGTTAATCTTAAATGGAACACATTCAGATAAAAAGGCATTTAAAGTATTTAAAGTAGTGTTTAAGCCATAATAAACTTCCAACTGACTAATGTTGCTGTTGTGATGATACATAACGCATTTTACCTCTATGATGTCCTTACTACTTCTTCCTTTCTCTGTATTTCTATTGTACTCTTTCTGCTGGTTTTAAGGTTCCATGCCACTATTTTTGTACCTGTTCTATCTCTCCTGGTGAAGTGCAAATTTGTTGGTGAACTCTTATCTTGGTTAGGGTTTATATCATGTTCAAAACTGCAGTAGGAGCTGAAGAAATATTTAATCTTTTAAATTGAATTCTAAATGCTCTATGAGGATGCCACCCAATCTAGAACCAGATGTTCTGGGGGCATTTCTTGCTTTGTTACTAGCATGTTTTCTCTCAGATGAGCAGGAAAGAAGCCTGACTCAGAGTCTTTTAAATTAAAGGTATATTTATGTGGCAAGAAAAATTCCAATTGGAGCTGAGTAAAGGAGAGATTAGCATTTGTGGAGTACATACTATCTGCCAGGGCACTGGTGTATTTGCCCTTGGAAAATCTGTATAGCATGGGTCACTTCTGACCTATCTTGTATTTTTCACTTCCATTATTTGCTTAATGTAACATTTGTGTCTAATATTTGCTTAGCTCACATCTCCAGTTGTTTCTGAGCATCGCAAAGAGAAAACAGTTCACTGGGTGGCAACACCATGCACTCCAATATTCCTGTGAGTATTCAGAATGAGAGGAATTCTGCAGGGCAGAATTTGTGACTGATGTATTAGCAGTGTTTAAAAAAACATTTAATGTGCTGTAGTATTAATAGTCAGATTCTGATAATTTGTGGTTATTATCAACCAGGTGGCTGTTTAAATGATTTTAGGAAGATGTGTTTCAAGGAATTTTGGGTCTTTTCTAAATTTATATTACTAAGAGAGGTGAGAGTTTGGGTGCATTTCATTACGTCCCTGTGAATAGTACCAGAAATACAGATCTGCTTTACTGGGATAAGGGGCAAAAATGACTATAACACACGCTCCCATTTTGGAGAGTAGCTAGTGTTATGAGAAGGATGGTTTTATAACCTATCATTCAAACTGGGACACTTGAAACAAAAGAGAAAATTCAGCTTATCTCAGGAAAATTGGGACTTAGCTATCAAGGGAGGTCATTTCCACTGGGAATGGAGTTAGTGACAGCGCCTTCTCTCGACTCCAGAGAAAGTACCAACAATAAAGGTGTGAATCCTGAGAGCAAGTTCAAAGGTAATTTGGATGTGCTGGATTCTTCCCAAAGGTGACTAAATGAACCTAAGCAATAGATGCAATAAATGCTTGCACTGAAACCTAATGTAAAAGTAGCCTCCTCAGTTAAAAACACAAGTCACGCACTAGCCTGAGGAAAGTTAGGGCTCTCTTCTAAACACTACACTTCTACGGTGAATAGACATGGATTCATCAGATAATGAATAACCATGTGTTATTATGCTTACAAACAAAATTGACAAGAACAGAATCATATGAACAATGTAATTGATTAATCCTTTATAATTTTTTTTTAAATCGGTACCAGGGATTGAACTCACAACTGCGTGCTTGCAAGGCAGGCACTTATGCCACTGAGCTAAAATCCCCAGCCCCCAAATTGATTAATCCTAAGAGAAAAAAGTTGGTGACTTTTTCTTTTGAAATGATACTGCCTTATAAGGTTCTCTTTCAATTGTAAAGAAAATGTGTGATGGCACTAGTGGGAATGAAATCCTCTAGCTGAATCCTAAGCTGTCTAATCTACATACCACTTCTTTTTATTACATAAAACCAAACCCAACCCAACCCAACCAAACCAAACCAAACCAAATCAAAAAAACAGGTCATGCATAGGTGTGTATTTTGTCTAAACATTTCCACTAGAGAGCTGGACCCCTAGCAGATTTCCCTAATGAAGTGTGCCTGTATTCCTTCTAAATGTGGCTGATACTTTCAACAGTGTTATTAAATTGTGAACAAGCTCCCCAAATTACCATTCCAGCCATTTCAGATAGCTGGAATTCAAGGATTCCTCATGCGTAACATGGGTGGGTCTCCAGTGACCTACTTACCCTAAGTCTTTCACATTCTCCCTTTGAACCATGATGAAAGTAGTCTAGACAAAATCTGAAAGCTGCAGCCTATCAAATTAAATCCCAAACCAGACCTTGATGTTAAAATCCTGAAACAGAGAGGACTTAGCAAATTAAATTTACATGTGAGGACCTTGAGTTCTTAGCATTCAGAGAAAACCCAGACTTTTGTACTCAGCATGACAATAGTTTCATTTGAAGACAACACAAGTAAAGTAATTTCTTTGCAGGTTAATGTTTAACCAATACATAATGCTTAAAAAGGGGAAAAAAATTTAAAGCATTCTTTTTTCTGAGTCTTTGGAAACACACTTAGAATTTATTAAATATGGACTTTAGAGCCTTTTATCATTTATGTTAAATAACAAAAGAAATAAATAACATGTAGTAAAATAAGTATGTGCTTTCAAGCACTTACCATAGTTACTTTTTCAAATCTGTTTCAAAAAGGAGTATTTTCAGGTATTGTTTAAATGTTAATAGAAATTTATGTTAATTTATGTCATTTAGAAATTTATGTCAATTCACCCAACAGAGCAGATCAATTACCTGATTTTACAGTGATTCTCCTAATCTTTCATTAGTCATATGAGAATATGTAGACAGAAATGTACAATGCTTTTGTGTCTAAATGAACCAGCTCAGGAGCTCAGGACCTTAATTGGCCATGAAGTAGAGTGGTTAAGAGTACATGGTCCTTAAAACAAAACAAAAACAAAAACAAAAAACAAAACAACAACAAAATAAGAGAGTACATGGCCTAGAATTGCAACTGGATTTGGTTTTCAGCTGTGGGATTGGGAACAGGTTGAATACTCTAGGCTTAAACCCTCACCACTGCCTTGTGCCTGATTAAAATATAACTGGCAAAATTGAATCTACTTATGGAGTACAACGCAATATTTTGACTTCCTGATTACCACAATCAAGCAAATATATCCACTGAATTGCATAGTTTTACTTGTGTGCATGTACCTGTGGTTTTATTAAGAAGAACATTTAAGAAATTATGATTACTTTGATTACACTTTTATACCTCTGAATTAAGGTACGGCATTTGTTGAATGGATCCTTTGATTTTCTTAATTTTGTGTATTTTTTTCTTGTCTTTTTGTTCTCTGATGATTCCTTTTCTGTAGCATTCTACTCTTGTTTTATAGATGTAATTTTTTTAGAAAAACATCTATTTGGAAGGGTTGGAAGTGTAGCTCAGAGATACAGTACCTGTCTAGCATATGCAAGGTACTGGGACCAAGTGCTGACACCTCAAAAAAAAAAAAAAAATCTCTGAGTGCCGGAGTCCAGCTGCGGCAGGGCTAGGGTTTCCCAAAGGTGGACAGGGAGTCAGCGAGTGAGAGACAGAAGACACTGCACACCAGTCTGTGAGTGAATCTGAATCTGCTTTATTTTTTAGAAGCTGGAATATATATTTGCTAACCTTGGCAGCAACCCCCAGCCCCAAGTAGGAAGTGCCCCAGGCCCAGGGCCAGGCAGAGACAATCCCAAGCAATAGGTATTAATTAACCTCAA
>PVLA01002729.1:181881-251477 GCA_004027455.1 Hydrochoerus hydrochaeris | reverse complement strand
GTGAGGGAGAGGGGAGGGCCGGGTGGGGAGGACGGGGAGGGGAGGGGAGGGGCAGGGGAGGCAGGGGTGCAGGAGCTGCTGGCAGTTGTGGGTCCTGGCGCTGCGGTGTTCTCTCCACACAACAGCGCGATGGCCTGGAAGTCTGGTTGGTTTGTTTGACACTTTTGCAGCTGCCTTCAGAAGTGGAGCTGGTCCCACAGAGGGACCAGTGACCCGAACCTCCACCCCAGCCCTGCGTGGAGCTGCAGGTCCTTCCAGAGAGCGCTGGCTCACCCGCAGGGATATTCTGGTCTCCTAGCGTCCTGTCCTGCTGGACCTGAGGTCCTGCCCCCTGCAGCACGCGGCTCACAGCAGCGTAGGGGCGGCTGCGCCAAAGCGCCTGGGTTTACTCCGTGAATAGCTGGGAGAGAGGAGCCGGCAGCTCCGGCACAAAGCCCTGGTGGAGCTGGAAACCTTCCTCTTCCCTGCCCGGGCTTGCCGGGTGCGTGCTGTGTGCAGGGCCTGAAATACGGCACCGCACCCCATGAATGTGTCTATCAAAAGTTTTCCTTTAAACACATGGCTTTGAGTTACTTTTAAATCCCTGTTTCATCGCCACTGGAAGAACAATTTCATTTAGAAAACCAGTAGAGAGTTCAAGGCAGGACTCCTTTTCTTTTTTTTTTTCAAATCCATTTTATTTCAAGAAAAAAAAGAAAAAGAAAACAAAATTCCAAAACACGGCAATCAGGGCAACAATGGTACATACACTGTGCATTGTCATCACCAAATTATTCACCCAGAGCACATCGAATTTTTTTAAATGTTTAGGAGATGAAAATGTTAAGGACCCTGATTCAGTCATTATACATTGTACACTTGCATCACATTATATGCTATGTCCCTAAACTTGTATAATTAAAACGCTTGATTTTAAAAAATACTATATATTTTATCTCTATAGTGTAAAGGAATTTGGGGGAATTTGCTCAAATAGGAATTAAATAAAAGTGACAGAATAAACTTATACTTTGGTCTCCTACGTCTCCAGAAATTTCAGAAAAAATACTAATGGGCTTGGAAATATTGTACTACTGACTTTAACATATGAACTAACTTATGTTTCAAAAGATCACTAAATCTCCATTTAACCAGCAAACTATATTATCAGCCTATTAGGCTGATCCGTCAGGATCAATGACATTCTTGCTTAGGAATAGTCACTGAAAGGACGGAAGCCCAAGAAACCAGAGTTTTGCTCTCCCACATTTGTTGTTGGATTTCTGAGTAAGGTTGAGTAAGGCATAGCCCAGTTGGAAGGAAGGAATGAGAGAAGGAACAACTAAAGGAAAGGGGAAGTCAGTTAGGCTTGGTCTTTCCTGAAAGTGAAAATGTGCATATGTGCACCCAGGTACACACACACACACAGAGTCATGAGCAAAGCAGGTTGTTCCCATAACCTTAGGGACCTTACCTACTAGGGAAGAGAAAGATAACAAATAAAATAAATCACTACAATATAGGACGGAGGGTGTCGCCTGGTGGTAACTGCTTGCCTAGCACTCAAAAGACTCGGTCAGTTCAGATGTGGTGTTTTGCTATAGTTTGCTTTTGGGTAAGTGTCCCTGAAGGGCCATGGATTAAACGCTTGGACCCATGCCTCGGTGCTATTGGGAGGTGATGGGACATTTAAGAGTCAGGGGACAGTAGGTCTGAGTTATTGGGTGTGCCCCCCAAGGGGATTGTGGGATACGGTCACTTCCGCTTTCTCTCTCCAGCCATGAGATGAGCGGCTTTGTTCTACTCTACTCACCTGCTGCACCATGGGACAGAAATAATGGGGCCACCCAACTGCGGCAGGAAATTAGGGCACGGCAGTGAGACTGGACAATAGGATGTGTCCTGTCAGTCAGAGAGAGCTGCTCAGACCGGACCTGACAGCAGGAAAAGGATGTGAAAGATGGCGGCCCATGGGCCTCATGGCTGCTGGCTCCTTACTTTCCCAGTGGCCACTCTGTGTGCAGGGTGTATTTTCTCTTCCTTTCTTCAGAGCACTTTTTCCTTCTTTTTAAAACACTACTCCCTACTTTTCTTGCCTATAACACCTTTAATATCGTCAATACATGATAAACTTTCAAGTTCACCAATTTTCCCATGCAATTCTTTGACTGGCACAAGAACCTGGCCCTCATGCCATTTGCCAGTATGATCATGGTCTGAAACTATAAACCCTGAACCAAAATAAACCTTTTCCTCTTTGTAAGTTAGTTTTCTCAGTTATTCATTATAGAAGTAGAAAACTGACTAAACATATGCAGTATGTTTGTTAATAATGCTAAAAAGGAAAACTATAGCAGTCAAGGGGGACAGAAAGGGAAGAGGAGGTGGTGTTTTACAAACGGTGGCAGGAAATGTCTCATGGAGAAGGCAACATCTGAGTGAAAATCTGAGGGTAACGAGGAAGCCAGCCCCGGGGAGATCTGGCAGTAAGAGACAGAACAGGGAGCACCCAACCAGGGGCGAGAGGGCCTGTGCCATGATGTAGGAGATGGGGGAACAGAAACCAAGAGGGTGCCTAAGACCTAGGTCCTTCCTGGGGCTGTTGTCTGGTTGGTGACGCCTCCTGCTTCACTGTCAGCCACAGTGCAGCCCCTTGCTGACTTAAGACGCTGCGATGAGTTACTGTCACAGGCAGTTGAAAGGAATCCTCATTTGGTTCATTCACTTATTAAACAACAACAACAACAAAACATTTAAGTGATTTGTTGCAACACCAATTACTAAATTCTTTTGGGAAAACAATTTCCAAGAGCCTTCAAATATTGTTAATTTTTGGCCCAGTGATTTCTGTGCTAAGTAGAAATCTATCCAAGGGAAATCATTGGAAATGCAGAGGAGAAAAAATTATACACAAAGTGTCTGGGCTGAATTGAATTTACACATTAAAGCCCTAACTTCCTGTATCTCAAAATGTGATCAGATTGAGAGCTCGGTCTTTCCAGGGACGGTTAGTTTAAAACACAGGCGTTAGGATGGGCCTGAGCTGTTCTGACTCCCGGTGTCCTCCCAAGAACAGGATATTTGCCTAGGCAGAGACATGAGGGCTGTCCCAGAACCCAGGAAAGACAAAGTGAGGACAGAGCAAGAGGATGACCCCCTGCAAGCTAAGAACAGAGGCTGCAGAAAGAGCTGCCCAGCTGGCACCTGGGCCTTGGACTTCAGCCTCTGACACTCCACTGAAACTACACTGCTGTCTAAGGTGTGCAGCCTGGGACACTGTGTTACAGCAGCTAATACCAAACTAATGCATAGTGAGTTTTTAATCATTATACACATAGGTTTAAAATACAGAAAGCATTAGAAATAGCCTAAATGTTCAATGATTAGGAAAACAATATTATACCAACACTAAAATGGAAAAATATTTACGAGATAATATGTAGCAAAAAAAGAGGGCAAGATATATTTTGTGTGTACAATTTTAACTATGTTGCATAACACCTACAGTAAAAAAAAGAGCTAGGAACAAAGCGGCTAATTGTATTGTTAATAATTGTTAGGGGCTTGGGATTTAGCTCAGTGGTGTAAACGCCTACCTGACAAGCGCAAGGTCATGAGTTCAATCCCCAGTACCAAAAAAACAAAAACAAACAAATAAACAAAAAATAATTGTTACTGTTATTCATGTTGTCCTTTCTTAATTAATGATTTTAAACTACTGTTGGTATTGAAAAAAATTCTTTTGATTGCCAAGCATCACGAAGGAAAGAAAAAAAAATGCATGCTATTCAAATAAGCAAGCTGGGCTGAGCATGGTTCCATATGCCTGTAGTTCCAGCTGCCCAGGAGGCTGAAGCAGGAGGTGGGCAGAATAAAGTGAATATTCTACAGCAAAGCAGGGGGACCACAGAGCTTAAGGAAGCTGTTAGGGAAGAGGAAGTGCTAATAATCTGATTGGACGATTTTACATCCTATACCTGTATCCAGTTTTCATACAGATGGCTACACATGTAGACTCTTACTGTATGTCAATTAAAAACTTAGTAATGACAATAGAGAGTAGACTCAAAGCCAGGCATTCCTGTAATTCCAGCACTCTGAGAGGCTGAGGCAGGAAGATTACAAATTCGAGACCAGCCTGGCCGATTTAGCAAAACCCTCTCAAAATGAAAAGGCCTAAAAAGAATCAATTTGTACAGGTACAAATTCTCTACAATGAATGTGACCATTATGTATATCTACAATGTACCAATAAAATCTGATTGAAGAAAAAAAATTTTAAAAAAATAAAAAGGCCCAAGGCAGTATCTTAGTGTGAGACCCTTCACCCCTGGGTTCAATTTCCCAGCACCGAAAAGGAGGGAGGAAAAGAGAGGAAAGGGAAGGAGGAGGGGGAAGGGGAGGAGAGGGGAGTGAAAAGTAGAACAGTTAGGGATGGTAGCGCAGGCCTGGGGAGTTACCGAGGAGACTAAGGCAGAAGCATCCCAGCTACTAAGGAGGCTGAGGCAGGAGGGTCACAAGTTTAAGCCCAGGTTTGGCAACCAAGTGACCTAGGAAGACCTTGTCTCGAAAAAAATTTAAATAAATAAAATAGAAAGGCTTGGGGAAAGGCTCTGGGTTCAATATTTGGTGCTGCATATAAATAAACAAATAAAAATATAGAGAACAAAGACGTTACCAAGACCTGTGTTCCTGAACTTTCTGGGCCTTGTGACCGGATGTGTGAGGCTGCCCGAGGGAAGAAAGGACCACGGAGCGCACGCGGGCAGCTCTCAGTTCGCAGAGACTGAGCTGATCCCGCGTGGGGCGGGGGCCGCGGGGGTGCGTGTGGCCGGACGCAGCGAAAGACAGGGCCCCAAACCCTTGGGACAGCGCCCCTCAGTGACTTAACTCCCTTCCAAGGCCCCCGGCGGTTCTGACACCCCAGTAGCACCACAGGCTGGGACCTGCCGGCCCTAGCAAGCCATTGTTAATTATCTTGACGATCAGCTCTTTGTTTTTTAATGTAGTTTTAAAATAACTGCATGTTTCCGCCTCTTTCTAGAACACTCTGGTGGTGCCTATCCCGGCACAGTCACTTCAAAGGGGCCAGGGGAGCTGCAGTGAGGGCAGAGCGGGGCGCAGCAGTCTGGACTTCACCGTTACACCGGGCTTTGTCACCCGGCCTCTCCGCACCCTGTCCCCAGTGGACATTTGCAGGTGGGGTGCACAGGACCAGCTGCCCTGCTGCTCTGGAAGGCTGAGGGCACCCGGACCCGCCTCCCCTGGGATTGTGGCAGGAATCCTTGGGACCGCTCCTCTGGCTCTGTAAGGACAGGATGGGGACATCTGTGCTCTGAGGGCTGCGCCAACCACTCTACAATCTGAAGGGTTCCTGTGGCAGTTGAGCTTTTTCCTCTCCCTGCTTCATTCCCCTTGTCAATTCTCACGCTCTGGCTCTGGCGGGAAGTCAGGCTTTAAAAGAGAAAGGCCGGAGCTGTTTCATGCTGGCCCCGCTCTCTCCTCCCTCTTCCCCTCCTGCGCTGTGTCAGTGATTAAAGCTCCCTGCAGGGCTTGAGGAGGACAGCTGCTGGTGACATTGTGACAGCACAGACCCCTTGGCTGGGGGCTGCCAGCTCTGTGGGTCACTGGGTGCCTGGCGCGGGAATGGGGAGGCGGCCGTTTGCAAGAGCTCTGCTCTGGTATTCATAGCGCAGGCCTTTCCCTCTGCTCGGGAGCTGTCCATTCGTGCAGCAGTGGCCACGTCCTCCAGCACTGTCCTCCAGGACAGGGACCCAGGGCTTCAGAGTGAAGTCAGAGCTCTTGGTGTCACTGAAGGTCCCCTTTCGCCTGCTGCATGGGATGGAGGCCCAGACCCCTGCAAGCAGCTGGTCACTGAGCAGCGTGACTTCTCAGTAGCCCAGGGGACAGCTGGAGGCTCCTGCCTGGGGACATGTCACGCAACACCAGGTGGGGAATGTGAGTCCCGTTCTTGGGAAGCTTTGGCTTCCTTCTGGGAGCACTTGGGCACTGGGCAAAAGCAGGCTGGGAGCCCTGCATAGTATGTTCATAATCCCAGCACTCAGGAGCTGAGGCAGGAGGGTCACTGCAAGTTCGAGGCCAAAGTGAGTTCAAAGCCAGCCTGAACTGCATAGCGAGATCTTGTCTCAGTATATATATGGGCTGGGAACGTGCTGTTAGAGATGAAGGTGACATGGGTCTATCGTAGCATTTGACTGTCACTATCTGGATTAAGGAAGAAGTCAGGGCTTTGGGTGAGGAGTAGGAAAAAAAAAAAGCTGTCTGAATAAAGCTGGAGGAGGCTTTTTTTCCTTCTCTGGTGCTAGGAAAGCACATGCTCACTCCTTGATCCCCTGGCCCTGGGGGAGGGTCCCTGACCCCACAGGTCTGCTGTGCAGGTCACAGTGGAGCGGGGATTCTTTACCACCTTGAGTGACTGAGCTGGATTCTGGTGCTCAAGTTTGTTTGTTTGTTTTCTGTTTTGTTTTCATTTCTTTCAGGACTCAGGATTGAACAAAGGACCTTCACACAGGGATATGCCCCCCTGTCATTGGAATATATATATATATATATTTTTATTTTGAGACAGGGTCTGCTAAATGGCTAAATTGCCTAGGCTGGACTTTAATTTGTGATCCTCCTGCCTCATCCTCCTGAGTCCTGGAATTATAGGCTGGTAGCAACATTCCCAGCCTTTTCCTACCTTTGATAAACGTAAAGTCTCGCTACCTTTTGCCCTTTTCTTGTCCAGTTCTTTGCTCAGGACAACAAGAGCCTAGGAACAATCTCTAGAAGCCCACATTGCCCCAGAACCCCAGGCTCAGGGTCCCTTAATGGAACTTTGTTTAGGAAGAAGTACAGGGAGGCCCTAGGAAGCAGATACTCCGCTGTCTCAGTGTGGGACATTAGACTGTCTCAGGGGGCCCCAGGTGCCCCAAGTTGCCGGTCTGTCCTTGCACACATCCACATCCACCTCGCCCTCTCGCTCCAGCTGAAGGCTCCCTCCCCACAGCAGCTCTTTGGCCTCATTTGCTCTGATGTCCCAATGGGCACAGCTTCCTGCATCTCCTTCACCTGCCCCGTCCCCCAGCTGTTAAGGGTCTTTTCCCCATCTACTCTCCCCACCTCTTCCCCACAGGGCCATCCATCCCCTAGGAGGTGACCCCAGAGAAACAAAGCACACTCCTCACCCTTCACTTCCGGACAGACCCCCAGCCTGGCCTCTTGGAAGCCGTTGCTGCAGCAATGTGGTCCCACCAGGTGAGGCGGGCGGGGCCCGGGGGGCAGGAGATTGTGACAGTTTGCCCACAGGTGGCAGCTGCCCAGGACGGCTGCACATGTGGCCAAGAAGGTCCTTGGAGGTTTCTGTGGGGTTTTGGTGCTAGAGAGTAAATGCAGGGCCCCATCCTAAGCACACACTTTACTGATCTACAACCCGGCCCTGGACTCTTAGATCAAACAATGAACAAACTAAACACAACAGGAAATGCATGCCTGTAACCTCAATGCTCCTGGTGCTGAGCTCAGAAGGATCCCGCGCTCCAGTCCAGCCCAGGCAACTCAGTGACCTAACCAGACTGTGTTTAAAATAGAAAAAAAAATCACAGTTCCGTGTGAGGGCTCTAAGTTCAAAGTAAGAAAAGAAATAGCAAGGAACAGGTTTTAGATCAAGGTGAGGAGACAGGATGGAGGGTGGTGACCTCAAGCGC
Source organism: Hydrochoerus hydrochaeris (assembly GCA_004027455.1). Taxonomy (NCBI): domain Eukaryota; kingdom Metazoa; phylum Chordata; class Mammalia; order Rodentia; family Hydrochaeridae; genus Hydrochoerus; species Hydrochoerus hydrochaeris. Next base: position 243,789 of record PVLA01002729.1, on the reverse strand, counting down.
TCAGCAGGAAACTCTCCTCAGCCCAGCATTGCTGGGCTCCCAATGTGGAGTCCCAGGCAGACAAAAGAGGCCTCAGGCATTGGCTTGTAGGGTGGAAGAAGAGCAAAGTGCCTGAAGTGACAGCACCTGTCAGAGCTCCTGCTTGCTGGCCCCAGCTCTGCTTCCCTCCTGGCTGCATGGAGACAGCAGGACAAGGTGGGTCGCTCTGCTGCCCTGGAGGGAGGGCCAGGCTTCTGCACTGCGTTTGCACCCAGGAGACAGCCAGCTGCTTTGCCTCTTCTCTCCCTCCCTCTCTTCCTCTCCCCATCCTGATCCCCTTTGCCAGAGCTGAGGACCAAACCCAGGGCCTCGTGCACGCTTTGCATGCACATACTACGAAGCCTTAGCCCAGCGCTCAGCTCCATTTCTGAGGCTACTTTTACCCTTGCAAGGCTGACTTGGTCCCAAGTCTGTAACAGAAGCAGGGGCTGGGCCTAGACCTCTGGGTTCCCCTTTTCCCAGGCTGTGGAGCGGGGCGGCTCCCTGTCAGGGTCCCCTGCCACCTCACAGCCCGGCCTGGGGGCTGCCCTTCCTGCCCAGCACTGTCTGCGGAGGCCTGGGGCCTGCTGTCGGCTCTGCGGGTGACGTCACTCAGTGAGCTGGCAGGTCAAGCACAGGCCGCCTAAAGGGAGTCTCTGCGGGCCCAAACGTTTGATCTCAGAGTCTGGCTGAAGCCACCAGGGACAGAATATTTCTGGTTGGCCTCTCCTCCCGCCCCCACACCCACCAGCCTCAACCCTGACTTCTAGAAGCTTCTGTCAGCGTTTGCAAAGATTCTCTCCCCTGGGAGAAGAGCCTGTCTTCTTCCTGGAACCAATTTAAACCCAAAGGGCCTTTAAAAATGCATTTAATAGTTGGAGAGCATCCCTCCCCTTTTAACTTCTGAGCTCATTCCCCCTGGGAGTCGAGTTACATTTAGATCCCTGTGTGTAAGTTGTTTTTCCTGTCGATTAGCTGCTTTGTTTTTTTTTGAAATTTTTTTTGGGGGGAGATAAACATTGCCCTGCAAAATGATTTTCAGATTTTAAGGAAATGTCTCTCAAGGGTCCAGTCAGACTGATTCCCAGTCTGTTCCCTCTGCTAAAACCCCCCAGCTCAACTCTCGCTTTCCAACTTCCCCATTTCTCAGCAACTCAAAATCAGACTGCTTCTACTGTTTGTTAAAATACACCCTCCCCCGTTCTGAGAATTCCCCTTTGCCCCTGGGCCCACTGAGACGAGGAGGGCACAGAGGGTCAGGGGAGGTGAGCCCGTCCTCCAGGTCACTGTCGCCACGCCCCTGGCCTGGGACCATCAGCAGGGCCACAGGCCTCACCTAGTGGACAGGTCCTGCGAGGCAGGGCCAGCACGGGGCAGGGCTTCCCGATGATGTGACCAAGAGGCCCTGACGGTCACCAAAGGGGAGGTGGGAAGTAGCTTCCCGCCCAGCTCGAGCGCTCCCTCCCGGGCTGGCTCACCTGTGACATTTTGGTCCCACAGGGCTATGGCTCTTTTGAGCCAGGGGTCTCACTATCTTGCCCAGGTTGGCCTCAAACTTGCAAATTTTCCTGTTTTAGACTCTTGAGTAGCTGAGGCTTCAGAGTGAGCCACTGGGCTCAGCTCACCCCACTGCTAGAAGGTTTGTCGAGTCTGGTTTGATTTTCCTTACTCGGACTCTCAGTTTTGAAGCAAGACTCTGTATAGGGCTACAGCCAGGGCCACACTGGCTGAGTCACAGCACAGCTCGGGTGACATTTGTTCCAACTGCAGGCTGTCTGGCAGGGGAAGAAGTCGCTCCCTCTGTCAGGGGCTGGCAGTGCTGGGCAGAGACTTAGACTGGGGCCCGTTGCTAGCCACACCTCTCAGCTGTGTGGTACTGAGGGAAATAGAAACTTCACATGCGCCTGGAAAAACACAGGAGAAAGTGGCATTTCTTTGACAATAACTAACAAGATGGGGAGCATCTGATTAGTCATCTTTCTCTATCAGTACTGAGAAGGAGTCAGGCAGGCATGCTGGTGCACTCCTGTAAGGCCATCACTTCCAGAGCCTGAGGCAGGAGGGTTGCTAATTCCAGCCCAGCCTGGGCGATTTAGCAACTTCGTGAGACCCTGTCTAAAAATTAAAAATACAACAAAGGACTGGGGCTCTAGTCAGTGCACAGGCCCTGCATTCAGTCCCCCACTCACCCATGCACACACAGCACACAGAGCCAAGCAACACTGTGGAGGATTTTACCACAAAGAGAGGGTAAATGTTTGAGGAAATCAGATGTCTAATCTGATTTAAACACTGGAAAACTTTTGTTTTTATGTACTAGTAAAAAATAAATAATTCCATTTGAAAAACAGTTCTGTGGAGGAGCGACAATTTTCCTTGCCCTTCCAGGGTCCTGGGGACCCACAGCACATCTCTCTGCCTGACTCCCCGTCTCTGGTGGGAAGAGTGCTTCTCTCGTCCTGGATGAGAGGGGGCGTCTTTCACATGGACTTTCAACCCTGTTTTCCGGAAGGAAAAGACAAGGGCATGGGGTCCCTGTGCCTGCTGCATTGTTTGTGTGTGGAGCTTTGTTCTCAGGGGCGGCTGGGACCAAATCCAGGGCGGGCCCCCAGCAGGCAAGGCTCGCCCAGCGCACTGCACGCCACCCCTCCTCGGGGTCCCAGCATCACACGTGGTCTATCCCCAGTCCACCACTCCACCCAGCCCGGTTCCGACTCTGACTTGGGCTCTTTCCTCCCAATCCTGTGGAGTTTGAAGTTCAGTGAGTGTACATACTGGGCCAATTCTCTCTCTTTCATCGAAACTGTTTTAATGTCGTTGTTATTCCAAAATGCAGCAACTATCACCTTGTAGAAGACTCAAACTCACTTTAATTACTCCTTCATATCTGCATTACCAAATAGAAGTAAGAACCAGGTAAGTCCTCCTTGTCCTATGTTCCTGATTTGTTTCGTTTGTTTTAGTCGGACGAGGTCAGCCTCACTATGTAGCCCAGGCTAGCCTGGAACTCTCGGCGATCCTCCTGCCTCAGCTTCCTGAGTGCTGGGGTTACAGGTGTGCACCACCACGCCTGGGCTTTGTTTTCTACACTGCAGTTCCCATCAGATACAGTGTAAGGGAAAAACAAAACAAAGCATTTACCTCTGCTTCAATGGACAGTTTTATGGACCTGGTAGAACTGCACAGTGAGAGGCCCACATACCCACCGTGCTGTGCCTACAGGTTGATTCTGAAACTGAAACCCCACACACAGCACTCAATGTTAGGATTATGAAAATATGGTTCACTGCAGAACCAGTGGTGTGATCGGTCAGAAGGATCCGGCAAAAGGAAATGCAGTTCTTTGCCCAGCCCAAGAAGGGAGGCCGAATGGATTCTCATCGGCTCAGCTGCCTCACCTTCTCTGGGAAGTCCTTAGTTGTCTGCTCTGGCTTCTAACACGGCTTCCAATGATCTCAGTGTGTGCTCTGGCCAGCAGGGAGAAGCTGAAAAGAACAATGAAACTAAAAATAACCCCTAACCCTGTGAAGTCCCCCGCCCAGCGGAGCAAGACGGCCAGCACGGATTGGCACTGTCCGCTCCATGTAGATTCCCAACTCTCTCCCTTGATTTTCTGCACTGCGGTCTTTCTACGTCATGTAAAATTAAGTTACTAACTCGAGGACTGGAGGGTGTGGATGCTTGGGGTCACAGAGCTGCATGGCCCTTCAGGGTCCATATTGCAGAGAAAAAGAGAGGCGCAAGAAGGCTGAGCAGATGGCCTCATGAGCCTCCAGCCGAGAGATCCAAATCAAAACTGCACCAGGGTTTGTCCCTATCAAATCACACTTGGCCCGCATTTTCCACTGAGCCCACAACCTAGTGCTGCCGAGGAGGGCAGACAAGCTCGCTCGCTGCCTGCCTGCTCCCTTCCCTGACCGGCGTCTGGCAGGAGGCTCAGTGGACAGGGCCTTCAGCTCTGGCCTGCAGCTCCTGCAGGACAAGACAAGTGGCAGGACAGGACCAGGCCTTGAGAGCAAATCACAGCCCCTCATGCACGCATATCCACGCAGTAGAAGACGGGAGCTGTGCCACTCAGCTGCACCGTGGCACATTGCTAGTGGCTACTCGTATTTAGGTCACCACAGTCTGAAAAATGTTGCTTTAAAAAATAATGAGAAAAAAAATGAGAGCAGATTCTAAGTCATCTTTCAGTAATAAAAAATGCTTTTTACTGAGAAGATCTCTGGCTGGTTGTGTAGCTTGGGGGTAAAACAAATGCTTTGTACACACAAGGAAAAGAAGAAGAACCAGTCTGTAGGAATTGCCCTGCAGGGGGAAATTGTTTCTAGGGACATTCTGATGCTAAAGGATAGTCTGCAAACAGCCCAAAAAAGACAGACCAAATGCAGGGACTCTTGACTTGCTTTGCAAAAGACAGAAGCAGGAATATGTCTCCTTTACTGTTTTGGTTTGAAACAGGCAAACCCAGAGGGCTGCCCAATGCCCAGATCGCTGGGCAGCAGGACTGAAGAGAGACTCAGGACCACCTGGTTTCCCGTCCCTAATACCTGCCACACAGCACCTCATCACAGGAGCTGAGCTGTGCCTGGCTCCCACCTCCACCCCGCACCCATTCCCACCCAGGGTCAGGCTGAGGTTTGTGGGTTTGTTTTAAATGGTACTGGGACTTGAACCCAGGGCCTTTACCCTGAGTTTCACCCTCAGCCCTTTTTGTATGTTTTGAGATAAGGTCTCCATCAGTCATCCACTTGCCTAGGCTGGGCTGAAACTTGCCATTCTCTTGCCTCAGCCTCCCAAAGTGCTGGGATTACACACCTGGTTATGGTTCTTCTTTTCTAAAGGGTTAGGGCAGGGTGTGGAGGGAAGGGTTATGGCTTTATCTAGATGTTCCCCCAAAGTCGCATGTCTTCATAGGTGGTTTTCGGAGCTGGCTGGACCTAGGGACAGTGGTACTGAGATTAAGGGTGTAGGATTACTAAATCAGTCCACTGATTGGCTTAGAACAGTTCTGAGTGACACCACCCAAAAGGCGGTAGCCTGGATGGGACAAAAGGGAACAGCAGAGTTGTTACTTAGTGCTCTGCTGCCTCCTGCCTGCCATGCCATGGACTGTTTCTCCTCTGCCACACAGCCCTGCCTCCGTATCAGCCATCTATGAACTGAAACCTCTACAAACTGTGAGCCGAAATAAACCTTTCCTCCTTTAAACTCATAGATGTTGGAAATTTTGTCTCCACAAAGGGAAAAGTAACTAAGACAAAAGGCGAATTGACCTTAGAAGACAGAAACTTCTGCAGTCCCAGCATTCTCCCAGCCCATCTTCCTGGCGCCATCTACCTGGTGCTTCCTGAAATAGCTGCCGGCGTCCTATGTCTGGCGCATCACACATCCCAGGATGGGCCCTGCTGACCCTAGGTGGGAGGCTCAGCCACTGCCAGGTGGGTTGCACCCAGCTGCAGGATGGAACCTGGTAGCTGAACTGGGTCTTAGTTAACCTGGTCAGCTTACTCCATAGTAATAAGTGATTACTAAGTACTAGACATTACTAAGCACACCTAATATTCAGATTTAGGTTGCATTCTTGATTTTTTTTCTTTCAAGAGCATCAGTTTTATTGTGAGAAACAGAAATGTATTAAGAACCATTTCTGTAATCCAGAAACATGGCAGAAAAGACAGAGAAGTGGGGCAGGAGAGTGTCCTAGACTTCTGGACTCCAGGGTGGACCCTGCTGGACCCGTGTGGGAGAAGCTGCCCACCCCGGGCGGCCTGAGCCTCCTCTCTGGCTCCCTCCTCTGGTTCTATGAGTTTCCTGCTGGCTGACGTCCCACATTGCGACCTCAGGGGCTATGGAACCTATGTCTGCTGGCTCTGCGTGGACACGTGCACCCAGTGGGAGCTTTATTCAAGCCTTTGCCAGGGCTCCCGTCCATGGTGACCTGGAGTCCTCCTGTGCTTTGAGGGTTGCAAGGTGGCACACAGTAGCTGACATCGAGTTTGCAGTCCCTGTGGCATGTTGTACAGTCATAGGATGCCTGTGTGATTACTTATTTTGTAGTTCTGGGGTTGAATCCAGGGCTTATGCATGCTAGGCACATGCTCTTCCCCTGAGCTGTATCCCTGTCCTGAGTTATTGTTAGGATTAATGAATAGCGAAGATGTTTTTTCAAAGAGGGTCTATGTAGTTCAGGCTGCCCTTGAACTCACTATGTAACCCAGGCTGGGCTCAGACTCAGTGATCATCCTGCCTCAGCCTCTTGAGAGCTGGGATAAGAGGTGTGTACTGCTGTGCCCAGCTAGTTTTTAAAATGATGCCAATGTCCATATTTGAGTCAGTGCAAGTGTGGAGGCAAAAAAGGCCGTTAGATTAAGAGAGAACAACAATTCAGTTACATGTCAGTCGGCTCTTGGCCTCCTTTGAGCCAATTGTGACACTTGCAGTGGCTCCTTGATTAACAAGTGCATTGAAATCTTCTCTGTGTATTCATTTTATATGTATATAAACAGGGTGCGACCCACTGGTGGGGTACATTTAGTGTGCTTGAGCTCGGGGGTCTGATCCCCAGCACCCCTGACAGTCGTGGTTATAATCTCTTCCAAATTTCCATTCTGCATCCCAGTGTTATCGTGAAGAGTAAGTGGGCTGATTAATATAAAATCTTACTATCCTGCCCGCATACTAAGTGCTAGCGATTGTTACTATCGCTCTAGGATAAAATCGTTGCTGTGCCTCTCCTTCAGTTAGACGCCCTCCCCCTACAGTGCCAGGTTAGCTAGAATAGGAAATCAGAAATTCTAACGCTAAGAACGGTAGAACAGCACCAAGATGCTACCCAAGAGCAGACAGCTCAACGAGTGGACACATAGAATAGGGTCAAGGAGTTATGCTTTTTTTTTTTTTTTGGTACTAGACATTGAACCTAGGGACTTTGCACAAAGCTACATCTCTAGCTCTTTCAATTTTTCTCATTTTGAGGCAAAGCTTTCACCAAATTGCTACAATCCCTATGCTGAGCTCAAACTTGGTCCTTCTGCCTCAGGGTCCCAGAGTGCTGGGCTCCCAGGCATGTGGCACTGCACCTGGGCATGGGAAACCTGTGTGCATGTGAGTATACGTGTGTGTGTGTGTGTCTGTGTGTGTGTGTGTGAAGGGCCAGACAGTAAACCCTGTAGAAACACCAGGCTGGGTGGTGTCCCCGCCATATGCGAAGGAGCAGGTGCAGCTTTGTTATGGTAAACCTTTATCTAAGGACACTAAGTCTGAATTTAAGATCATTTTCACATGATGCAAAACATTCTTCTTCTTTGGATTCTTTTGTGGTGGGAAGGCATTAAAAATATAAAAGCCAGGGTGAATGTGCTGGTGTACACCTATAATCCCAGCACTAGGGAGGCTGAGGCCAGAGGATCACCTCCAGTTTGAGACCAGCCTGGACTACATACTGAAACCCTGTCTCAAAAAGGCCAAAAAAGAAGAATAAGTAAAAACTATTCTCATTTTGGGCACAGTATGAAAACAGGCAGGGTCTGGGCTAGGCTGTGGCCATAGCGCCAACCCCTGACTCGGACAGCGGATAACTGGGCAGGACTATCCCTTATTCACGCAGCCCAAGATCTGGCCCCTCTTGTGCTAGGTGTCCAAGTAACGTTCACTGAATTTAGTGACAGACACATGGAGGCCTGAGAGGGATGCTGGGGAGAGTGGCTCTGAGGACTCACTCGTTGGGCACAGCAGGGCTTCGGCTGGCACCACAGTGCCGTCCCCACTGTGCCTACTGCATCCTTTGTCATAACTGCTTTTACCTGAAATGTCCGATGACCCTGACAGTTTTATGTCCTGCCTGCCTTACATCTGTTTTTGGAACAAAACTGAATTATAGACAAATCTAAATGACATCTGCTAACCAAAAAATATAGCTTTTCCAGACAAGTTAGGAAAACTGTCAGACTATATTACATTATTGGCACTGGTCAATTTAATAGACCAGAAACTGAAATTTTCCAGAGTTAATAAAAAAGGAGGAGGGGCAGATCAATGTCTCAAAGCAGAGAGAGGCCCGGAAGTGACACAGCCCGGAGATGCTGCCCACGCTGCCCCTCATGCCCACCTTGGCCCCTGCAAGGCCACAAGGAGGGAGCCGGTCTGCTGGGGAGGAGAGTCGGCCTCCTCCTCCTCCTCCTGTTAATAGATTTTCTTTTTTAGGGGGGGGTCCCCTGGGCTTTACACTTTATGAGCCTCCCCCAGCTTCCTCTTTCCGTCTGAATTGAGGTTAGAAAGGGATTTTCACGCTGTTTTCTTCACGTTCCGATAACAGTGCTCGTCAGAGATTCATGTTCCAACTCTAAAGCTTGCTTTTTAAACCCAGAGGAGCTGGGTGGATAGCCCAGCACGTGTGAAGCCCTGGGTTTAATTTCCCAGGACTACACTTAAAAACAGGTGCCACAGAGCTGGGCGTGGCAAACGCGTGATCCCAGTGCGTGGGAGGTGCCACCAGCCTGAACTACACGGCAACTGTTTTAAAACAAGATATTGCAATCCTAAATTACTTTTACTCCCACAAAATCCTTGGCCAATCCCACAACCACACCTCCACGACCAGTCAGTGCCTTTTAAATGTTTTCCAGTGGTTTTGAACTTTTCAAGCCTCCAGCCTAATGCTCCCACTCCACGTGTCGCAGCTGTGTGCTGAGGTCCGTAAAGAGCACTCCCTTCAGTGTCTGTCCGCGCAGCCGGCATTTGCCTCTTTTCCGCTTTCCTCTTTAGCAGCCTTTGAGTGGGTTCTGACTCACTAGGAAATGTGCGCCCAGACCGGACGCCTCGGGAGCAGAGCGCCCCCCAGTGGCCCCTACACACATCTGCACTGTAACCGACCCAGGGAATTCAGTTCAGTGTTGAAACATCTTACTATGCTCCTTTGACGCCTGGTGTCATTATAAAAGCCAATTGGAAAGAAAGCAAAAAAAAAAAAAAAAAAAAAAAAGCCCAGAAGTCAGGATATAGTAAAAGACAAATTATATTAAGTGGCAGCCTGTCGGAGAAGCTGAAGGCATGTTCAGTACTTCCTGTCATTCTAAGGGACTGCTTGGTGCTAATAATTTTTTTTTTTAATACCAGAGATCAAACTCACAACCTTGCACATGCCAGGCAGGTGTTTGCTTGTGCCTCTGAGCAAAACCCCTGGCAGTGCCAGTATTTTAACAGGATAGCACAATTACATGGGCATGCAGCAAATGACCTAACTGCATCTTTTTATGTCTGGAACCCAATGCCTTTGTAAGTGTGCACGGTGTCTTGCAGTTGTTCACGCATGCCTGTGAGTAAGCACTCCACACACTGGTGCAGGCATGGGAGGACCCTCAGGTCTGCAGCTCAGCGTGTGCCTGCTGGGTACAGCCGCTGTCCCCACACTTACCTGGGGAGCCTGGGAAACACATCCTAGCTCTTCTCGGGGACAAAACCCAGGGCTAGGGACAAGCAGCGGCAGAGGAAAGAACAGCAGACGTGGTGATGAGGCAGGGTCTCAGCCCCACCAGTCCTCAGTCAGCCCAGCCTACTACTTCACCTTTCTTAATGCTGTGGCCAAAGCAAACACAGAAAGGAGCTCCATGGCCTTGCTGTCAGCACAGCTCAAGCAGGTGTGTGAGCGCTCAAACGCAGCCTGGGGAACTCGGCCTCAGCACTGCAGGGAAACTGGTAAAATCATAGGCCCCATCTGTCTGGAGTTCCAAGTGAGCAAGTCTAAAAACACAGGACAGGAAGGGCGCCAGAACCTGGCTCAGGTTTCATGCCAAAGCTCTTTCCACTGAACCAGGCCCTGAGCCAGGCATGGCGGAGCATGCCTATAATCCTATACCCAGCCAGGTTGAGGCAGGAGGACCACAAGTTTGAGCCCAGTTTGGGTAACTTAGCAAGACCCAGTCACAAAAATGTAAAATAAGGCTGGGGATGTAGCTCTCAGAATAAAGGCTCTGACTTCAATTCTTGGTAGTTAAAAAAAAACAACAAAAACAAAGATGTCTGAAAGGCCCACTGGAGTTTTGTTTTCCCTGATGTGTCTCTTCAGTACCTGAGGTGGGGCCTATGTTCCTGGCTTGGGCCCTCTCATCCCAAGGCTCTACACCATCCTGAGGTGTGTTTCTGCCATGTTCCCGCCCATCAATTAGAGGAAATCATCTCTGCCTGCCTGGAGCAGGCAACGTGTCATGTCTGTGGAGACCCAACTTGCTCCACCTTTAGTCTGATCACTGACACCTCGTGACATCCTGTCCTGCAGGGTTATAGTCACGCCACAGTGCCCCAACCCTCAGCATCTCATCTACTTAAATAAAATGACCTGTAATGCGTCAGCCCAGAAAGGCAGCTGAGGCCAGTTTGTTCTGGAAAAGGAATGCTTCGGTTAGCAGGGCCAGGGCTGCAGCAGCTCCGCAGGCAGCAGTCAGGACAGGGACATGGTGATAGCAAGAGCGCTGGGCTCCGCCTTGTGTCTGTCCACTTGTCTCTTCTCTGAGGCAGGGCCTCACTATGCACTGCAGCCCAGCTTCAAGGTACACAGGCCTGTGCCACCAGGCCCGGCTCTGGAGTGACACAATCCATGACATTTCTGGTCTCACCTCCCAGCGAGTTCAGTATAGAGCTGGCCTGGCCAGTCCTGAAGCGTTTCCAGTGTCCACTCAAGAGGACACAGAACACAGAAGGATAGCTACTTTGTTCACACAGCTCTGGCTTATCCTGTGGCTCCAGCAGTCAGAACGCACAGTGCCTTGGCCTCCCAGACTTGAAAAAGGCCAGGGCAGGAGACCAGTTCTTAAGGAGCCATGAGGCCCCCAGCTAAGAGCTTGCTGCACGGATGCAGTCCCAGATATTTCTAGCAAGGTCCGAACCCCAAAGTTTGGTTTTTCATTATATACCCGACTGACTGCAGAAACCCCCACAGGAAGAGTATAAGGACAATCTCCCATTTTTAGACTGAAACATGGGGTTTATGAAACGTAGGCTGCCACAAATATTCAACTTTGGGGATAAAACAACTTCTACCACGATGGATCTAATAGTGGTAAACAGTTTTTATTCAGGCAATGAAACATGGAAAAAATATATTAGTAATCATTATAATTTCATTTGTGTGAGTATAACTTTTACAAATATTTACCTGACATATAAAAGTGAAATTACTATGTATATAAAATTTATGTAGATGATTATTCCACACAATGCAATCCTGACAGCAGTAGTCAATGCAGCGCTCGTCCCTCCAGATGAGGGGTCCTCACCGACACCTGTGGGGACACAGGAGGGGGCAAATGTGCAGTGAATGTCCACTTGGCACGACAGCACGGTGGGGCTCTACAGGCTACAGAGAAGCCCACTGCTACTTCTGAGGTACAGAAGTGCCCAGGGCCTGCCCTGAGGCATGGGACGGCCCATGCTACAGGGTGGTCACCTACACATAGTGGCCTGGGGACTGGACTGCACATGGCTTCTGAGCTCTAATCTGCATCTGTTTACTTGAAAATGATCCTTAAGCCTACAGTATTAGCTGATGATCTGACTAGGAAATACTGCCTGGAGTACTGAGTACTCTGGACGCCACTAGGAGGCAGAGGTGGTGGCATCCAGCAGTGGTGAAGTGAAGAGTCCACACTGGGAAGGCCCAGGTTACCCCCAGCGCCAAGCCGGGCCTCCCCAGTGGTGAAAGCATCACATAGACTGCCACAGGCCAGTGTTGCACGCAACAGCGCCGCACCGGGATTATAACCAGGAAACACATGTATGAACAGTGGTAACCATATTACAGTTAATAAAGCCATTCCTTAGGAATCGTGTTTGTCCAAATCTAACCGCATGCTAAGAGGCACAGAAATGGGATTGCATTGGGATGAAAACTACGAAGAGTGCAACCTTTAGTCTCCAGATGGAGCTCTGGCTGAGGGAGTGGTGTCCGAGGGTACTGTGTGCTCACCCCTGCCCTGCTGTGCCCTGTGCTGCCCAAAGTGGGAGGGAGGGGAGGGGAAGAAGGGGGGGAGAGGGAGGGAGAGGACAGGAGAGGACAGGAGAGGACAGGAGAGGACAGGAGAGGACAGGAGAGGAGAGGAGAGGAGAGGAGAGGAGAGGAGAGGAGAGGAGAGGAGGAGAGGGCAGGACAGGAGCCACCGCACCACTACCTTCAGCCCCATGGACCTCCGGAGACCAAGGCCTGAGCGGTGAGCTGTCTCCCTGCACTGCAGCCCCAGGAGGACCCTAGGCACCACTCTGCTGAGCAGCACTTCCAGTCCCATAATCTGCTTTTTAAAACTGGAATCTGGAGCCCAGTGAAAGCTTCCTAGACAGAAATCCTCTAAGAGTTTATTAAAATCTCTGAGAGAACATGACTTCTTAGACCTTTGGCTTGACACCCTGGGATTCCCAGACTATGTCTGTTCTTTAAGAAGCACATAGAATCTGTTATCTTTAACATTCTTCAGAATATATACATCTCACTTTAAAATTTACTCTTGCCTGAATCATTAATCTTTTAACATCTAGCTTCTCTCTTCCTAAGCAGAGGGTGAGGAAAGCCGAGTCTGAGAGCAGCTCATGTGGTCACTGACTCCTGACCAACGAGGAGAGGGAAGGAGCTTTGGGACACTCGCTCCACAGCAAAGCACTGTCAATTCACCACGACTCAGTATAACCCCATCTGCAGGCAGCTGGGGCACTGTGTCCCCCATGCACTCGGACAGCCACTGGCCATGATCTGTGCCACTTCGAAAGGCTGCCGAGGTGCTTCTGCACTTCCTGGACCTGGCTGGGTCTCCAGAGTGGCTCTCCAGGCTCTTTAGAGCTCTGGGCAGGAGGGACAGGTCACTGGTTGGAGACATGGTGTCCAGGTGTGGCCCTGACTGGCCAGGAGCACAGTAAACTGCTCGGCCTGTAGCTGTGTTAAAGTGGTCCACATTTTGGCGAGTCAGAAGCTGAAGTAGTGGCTCTGGACTCACAGCCTCAGTGAGACGGTACTATAATCCCCACACCCTAATTGAACCCGCAGCTCTCCTCTACTTCCCCCTTTCACTTCTGGAACAGCTTTTTTATTTTAATTGAACAATAATTTAACCCTCTCCTGCCGAAACAGACCCTAAGACCAGTGGTGGCAAACCTGTGCTGCGCAGGTGCCACAGTGGGCTGCTTCTATCACTAAGAGCTCTAAAAGATTCGCCATCACTGCCCTAGACTATACTCTTATTCACTAGAGTGCAAAAAGGCTTTTTTTTGGGGGGGGGGGGTATTCTTAAAGAAAAAGAGGCATCCTTCATTTTCCTACTATATTCACCCCCTGCCTGCCCCCTTTCCCTGGTATTGAACGCAGGGCTTTTGCACTGAGCTACATCTCCAGCCCTTTACAATTTTCAGACAGAGTTTGAACTTGTGACGCTCCTGCTTCAGCCTCTCATCGTGCTAGGATTACAGATCTATCCCACCATGCCCAGCTTTAGCTTGCACACTATCGTGATATGACAGCTGTACAAGCTAGGGCTTTTTCCTCATTGAGAAGACCTATCTATTAAATGACAGGGGTGGACACCCCTTGTAATAGTCACCACTGAGGCCAATGGCAAACATCCCCTAAGCAAGGGCCCTTCTGGGCCTCTTGTGCGGGAGTGTCCTTCAGCAGGCTATCGTTTCCAGGTGTCTCCTGATCAGTGTGTTGGACAAGCACAACCGTCAGCCCTGTCCTGATGCACAGCGCAGTGTACCGTGAAACACACAACACACTTCGAAAGGTGCACACAGGCCTGGAGACGCAGCTCGGTGGTAGGGTACCTGCCTAGGCCCTGGGTTTGATCTCTAGCAGGCAACGAAATGTTTAAAAAGAAAACAAGACAGGTGACTGTGGATTTAAAATGACACCACTATAACCCTTTTATCCTTGAAACAGCCTGACGTAAAGTAAGAAAGTATGGATATGCGAACAAAACACACAGCAGGTTTCGCAGTTTCTGCAAACTGCAGCATTGACTTCCCCTGCAACAGAGGACCAAGAGGAAACCAGTCACACCATCAGACTGACTACCAGGACAGCTTCACATTAAACTACAGTGACGACTTCAAGCCCAAATGATTGTCAAGCCACTTCTCTAACCACAAGTAATTTTTTTTTTGTACAAAATGTTAAGACAATAGGCTTTAAAATACAGCCTAAGCACCAATTATAATAAATGCGTATTGGTAAGACAGGACTTCTGGCTTTAAACACATTACTGACTTCCCTGGGGCTAAAGACTGCACCCACGTGAGGAACACACTGCTAAGGAAACACTTTCAAGATCTACAGATGTTTCACGAGGCACAGTTCATCGCTGAAGTTGGCTCATGCAGTAGTTCTACAGAAGTAGGAAAGGACAGGTACTGAGCAGAGTGTACTCCACCACAAGGCTCTCAGGGTGTAGGGTTAAGACAAAAGAGTGCCCGAAAGCACTTGCGCAGATCTGGCCTGGCTGACCGAACAGAAAGGGAGGCCTTCGCGGGCCTCACATGGGCAATGGTCATTTCGGGTTCTTGTGTATCACTCTGAGCTGAGGTGAGCAAGGGCGCAAGGAGCCTGGCTTCGTCAGCATGGACTTCTCTGCGCCTTCCCCAACCAGGTGTTCAGGCGGCCTTTGTTTAAAAATGCTCATAATGTGCAGGGACACGGAGGGGCTCCTATGGTTTTTACTCTCTGCTTTGTTAAAATTCTATGTTAAAATCTTCTCAGTGTCTCAAGAACACACCAGGACTGTAAGAACAGATCAACCAACCAACCAACCAACCAACCAACCAACCAACCAAAAAACCCTGTTTCTTTACCTTGCAATTGGTATGGGCCACATTTACCTTTTCATTAAGTAAGATCAGCTACCCTTTCACAAGTGCATTTTCCTGGCATATTTCAGATAGATACCGAGGGTGAAAGGTTGGGTCTGCACCCACAAATGGAAGCAGAAGGGTCCACATGGCTCCAGGGTGCACTTGCCAAACTTCAGCTCTGAGCTGTTCAGGTACAATGCTGACCACTCCGGACCCAATTTTAGGGTATTTCCTGTTTATCACTGAAATGAACAACAGCCCACATCACCTTCTTCAATAAAAATGACAATAATGAGAATGGACCAAACAGTCATGAAAGTACCAGACAGGTGAGAGATGACCCTAAACAATAGCCACAAAACCACAAACTAAATAAATCTGGGAAAAGTAGAGGATCTCAAACAATACAGACACAGAGAAACCGCAGACCGCACTCAGTGGCCTGGCCGGGGCAGGCGCAGGATGCTGGCTGATGACACGGTTGCTCCTTCCTGACAGGGCAACTCTCCAGGCTCCTCTGGGACTGTTGCATCAGCAGCGAAGCAGGACAGACAGCAGGAGGCGTGTGCTTTTTATACGGTTTTTTTTTCTCTGCAAAGGGGGGGTGATTATTTCTGGATAAGGCAAGATTAATTGTGGTCATGATAGAAGCAGCCAAGTGCAGATCTGCTGAGCTGACGGGACATCTCAGTCTGTCTTTCCCAGCTTTGCAATCAGCTCATCACAGATTTTTGTCAGTTCTTCAATTTCTTGGTTCTGAAAGATAGAGGATATGGTTACGCAGACTGCCTTTTGTGTTCTGAGATAAATGCAATTACAGCTAGAGTTCCAAGGCCAGCTAGATATTCCCAAACAATTCTTCATTTTCCACCATGTGCGATCTCATAGAGCACACTCTTCCCCAGGAAAACATACACGAACCCATGGCAGGAGGCTTACGCTGAGTCAAGGTGCAGGTGGTCACCAGCCCTGTGAAGCCTGACTATCAACCTCCTCATTCCTAGGTTTCCCTGACACCACAGGAACAACACAAGCATCTGAATCTCTCCCGAGGACCAAGATTCTGGGGTTGGAAGAGCCCAGGTACACAGGGGGCCAGCAGGCCCTGCTCTCGTTCAGAGGCTGTCACAGACATGAGTGTGTGAGTGCAGACAGAGCAGTGAAGCGCTGGTGATGGAGGACAGCAAAGCTAGGGACTGCTGTGTGGCCAGAAACAGGCTACTGCTCCTCGGACTTGGGATTACGGCCAGCAGAGCTTCGGTGGCAGCACTGCAGACACATTGGGCCCCAGACTTCCGGTATGGGGCCTTCCTATGTGCAGCAGGGTGCTGGCAGCATCACTGGCTTCTCCTGACTCTAGCATCTCCTAGCCATGACAACCAATTAATCTCCAAATATTGCCTAATGTCCCCCGAGGAGCAAAATTACCCCTAATTGAGAATCAGTGATCTAGACCACAGGGGGAGACAACTTCGTGTACTGCATGAGGAACAAACAGGAGGAATAAATGGTAGCCAGCCTTGTGACCCTGCAAAGGAAGTGCTGGATCCCTTGAACTTCAGTGAAAGCTCAACTTCCTGTCTGTACCCTGCTGTGGATGAGTCCCAGATAATGCACCACGATGCGACTTGTTTGTCTCCCAAGTTAGTTCACAGGGCTGGGCTGAAGGCCACGCCCACCAGCCTCATGGTGAACTGCACACGCAACAGGCCTGGCCCCACATGGTGGGGAGAAGTGGGGGTCCTGGTAGCCATCTGGCCAGAACCCCCAGCCGTACCTTCTGCTGAAGGGCCCGCTCCAGGGACTCCACCTTCATCTGCTCTTTCCGGAGTCCGGCATGCAGCGCTGCACTTTCAGCCTTGGCTTTTGTGCGGACCTGAGCAATCTCTTCATTGGCCCTGTAGGAGGTGTTCATTCATAGAACAGAGACAAAAGGCACACGTTAGGCATCAGGCACAGCCAGCCAGGATGACGTCAGTAACACTGACACGTGGCCAGAGGAAAAAACTGTCTCTGAAATCCGTAATTCAACTTCAATTATAAAAATTCAACTTACTACTGCTACAAAAGTTTGCATGGCCTACACAATTCTTCACAGAATTAAATCAGTTTCTGTAATAACAATGGGTTGGGTCACTCCAGATGTTATCATAGCTAAGGGGAGGATGCCAACCACCACCATCTGACACCGATCTCAGCAAATGACTGCTAGTGAGATGCAAACGGAAGTCTTGAAGACCAGATGTCAGTTGATAATAGCCAGTTAACAGATGAAAGGGCAATAAAACTAGGAATCTTAGACATTCATTTTGGGGGGGAACTAGGGTTGAACCCAGAGCCTCTGCACTGAGACACATCCCCAGCCCTTTCTTAGTATAGTTTCTCTTTTTATTGGTACATATTTGCCATACATAATGATCACACTCATTGTAGGGAATTTATACCTGTGCATAATTGTCCTATTTTCCCCCACTCTCTTCCCTTCAATCCGCCTTCCCCTATCTGTTTACAGAAGCCTTGTTTCCAATTTTCCCTTCCATTTGATTTTTAAAATTTCTCTTTCCCTTTCTTTCCCTCTCATGCCCCCTTTCTCTTCCTATTTGAACATGTTCTTCCTACTTTCCAATATCTATTTTGCTCCTTTACCCTTTGGGTTTCTCACATGAGAAACAATATTAAAACTTGTATATCTGATTTATTTCACTTAAAATTGTGGTCTTAAGTTGTAACCATTTACCTAAAGATAACTAAAGTTTATCCTTCTTTAGGGCAGAGTAGTACTCCACAGATACCACATTTCTGTATCCATTCATCTAATGATGGGCTGTTTCAAAGATATAGTTATTATAAATTATACATAATATCACTGTGGTGTGATGCTTGCAACTTTTTAGGGAAGATACCTAGAAGGGGAACTGCTGGGTCAAACAGAACTTCCAGTTTGTTTTCTGAGGAATCGCCACACTGATTTCCTTAGTGGGTGCACCAGTTTACACTCTCACTGGCATGGACAAGGGCTGCTTTTCCTCACAGCCTCTCCAGCATTTGTTACTGGTTGATTTCTTGATGACAGCTATGCTTTCTGGAGTTTTTTTAAATTTGCTTATCTCCAATGACAAGTGATGTTGAACATTTTTTCATGTATCTATTTGCCATTTATACATCTTCATCTGAGAAATGTCTATTCATTTCACGTGACCATTTTTGGATTGGATCTTTAAATTTGGGGGGGGGGTCCTGATTTTTTTAAGTTCTTTATACTAGATATTAGCCCATTATATGAAAAAAAAAAGCTGGTAAAAATCTTTTCCACCCTGACCTGTCTCTTCACTCTGCTGGTGGTTGCTTTTGCTATGCAAAAGGTTCTTTTTAACATGGTGAGATTCCAGTTGTAGATTCTCTGTAGTATCTCCTGTGTGATTGGGATTTTGTTCATAAAGTCTCTGCTGATTCCACCTTCCAGAAGGGTAAATGTTTCTGTTTTAAACATCTACATCTCTGACCCATTTCAATTTTAGTTTAGTACATGGTGAGAGATATGGGTCTTGGTTCAGTCTTTGACATGTAAAAAGCCAGTTTTCCCAGCATCATTATTTATTTGTTTATTTATTTATTTTGGTGCTAGGGATCAAACTCATGACCTTGAGCCTGCCAGGCAGGTGCTGTGCCTGCTGAGCTATATCCCAGTCCTCCCAGCATCATTTATTAAAGAGAATGCCTTCTTCCAGTGAAGGTGTTTGGCCCATATGTCAAAGATAAGGTAGCTGAGTGTTTGGAGTTGTTTCTGCATCTTCTGTTCTGTTCTATTAAGCCTTCAGTCTGTTGCTTGCCAGCACAGCATGGTGTTTTTATCAACCAGCCCTTTTTAAATCTGAGACAGGGTCTCACAAAGTTGTTAAGATTGCCCAGCCTGGCCTCAAATTTGTGATCCTCCTGCTTCAGCTGCCCAAAGTGCTAGAATTACTGAAGTGTGTCACTACTCCCTGCTAAAAGACATACAAATTAAATTAACTTGGTGGGGGAGGGTGCTAAGGCTTGAACCCAGGGTCTCATGCATGCTAAGCATGTACTCTACCACTGAGCTACACCCAACACTCAAACAATAAACTTATAAAATGTATCAGATCACCAAAAATTAATAAGAATGATCATGTTCTGTGTTGGTCCAGATGCAAGGAAACAGGGCCATGTGCTGACTGGAAGGGAAACTGGCCCTGTCATTTTGGGGTGCAAAATGGTAGTAACTAGGACAACTTGAAATACACACACTTTCTGGTTTCCTTGGTCTTTTTGTTTTCCTGCTGTACACACTTTCTGACCAGAAATTGCACTATCTATTCTCTATTTATAATAGAAAAAGTTTGAAACTATCTAACTGCTCCTTAATAAAATTTTTTTTTTTAAAAAAAGAGAAAAACAGTTGTAGGTGGTGGCATATCCCTGTATTTTCAGTATTCAAGAGGCTGAGGCAGGATGACTGTCATGAGTTCAAGGCCAGCCTGGGCTACACAGTGAGTTTAAGGACAGTATGAACTACATTGTGTGACCCAGTCTCAACAAACAAACAAAGTTACAGTTCTGCAATCTAACAAAAATAATTAGACCAAGTTCTCTTTTCTGATAGAGAAAAATGGCCTTGATATACATTAGCAACTGAAAGAGAAAACTTGTATAGTTGTGATTCCAATATTATTATTACTTTTAAAGGAAAAACCCCCAAAACATCCCAAAACATTTCAAGCAGTATTTGTAAAGACACAAAGGACTAAAAGGACAAACAACAAACTTTTAATAACCGTGCCTATTAACAAGAAGGAAAAAGAAAAAAGTTTTTATAATACAAACACAGGCAGCAAGATGTACCTGGATAATCTTCAGATTAAAAAAGGTCCCTGTCTGCCTCTGCCACTCTCCCCACGACGTCATGAGAAGTGAAATTAAAGTTTGCCAGCCCTTGCACTAGTAGTGCACGCCTATAATCCTGGCAGGTGGGGTTTGAGGCCAGGCTGGAAGGAAGCATGAGTTCAAGCCCAGCCTCGACTACACAGTGAGATCCTATGTGAAACAAAACAAAAGCAAAGCAGCTCTCACCTGTCTAGTTTCTCTTCTGCATGAGTTTTCAGGGCCTGGTATCGTTGTTCCTCCTGTTTGACTCTGGCTAAATAATCTTGAGCACATTTTTTCAAGGCTTCTTCATTCTGTTTCAAAGTGAAAATAAAAAAAAAAAACCACGTTATTATTTTTTTTTTCTATTGCTAATGTACCTTGTGTCAGAATTCACCCTTTAGGGGCCAGAGATAGAGCTCAGCTGGCATGGCACCTGCCTGGCAAGCACAAGGTCCTTAGTACGATTACCAGTTCAAAAAAAAGAAAGAAAAAAGGAGTTCACACTTTTTTTTTTTTTTTGTCTTTTTGAGACAAGATTTCACTATGCAATTTGGGCTGGCTTTGAATTCACTTTGTAGCCCAGGCTGGCCTTAAATGTGCAGTGATCCTCTTGTGTCAGCCTCCTAAGTGCTGGGATTACAGACCTGTACCACCATGCCCAGCAGAATTCACTTTTTAAAAATGGGAAAAACTAATTCAGATATGAACAGGTACATGCAACTCTAGTTGAACAAAGTCTACACTGTTTCTTCCTGCGTGAATACTCAGTACCACAGTGGGGTCGAGTTATACCAAGACATCTCTTTTAAAAAGGCCTTATTCAAAACTGAATCATGATTTCCCCGCTCTTCATTCTTATTTCATATGAAAATAAAGAATCTCAAAAGCTGGGCCTGTGACTCAGTAGTAAAGCACTTGTCTAGCCTGTGCATGGCCCCATGTTTGATCCCTAGCACTGCACGCACGCACGCACGCACACAGAGCACATGATTTCCAATACTGCAAATGTGTTACTGATAGCATACAAAAGTCAGGTGTGGCGGCACACTCCTATAACCTCGGCACTCTGAGAAACTGAGGCAGAAGCAGGAGGAAGGATCTTAAGTTTGGGCCTGGGATGAGCAATTCCCTGTCAAAATAAAAAGGGGTGGGATGTAGCTCACTGTGAAGGCTCTGGATTTGTTCTCAAGTACAACCAAAAAAGAACCAAAAAGAGCAATTTCAGAATCCTACTGAGGTGGGGGTTCTAGGCCTTGCCCTCTGGGCCACAGTCTGATTAGTTTGGGAGTATCCAAGGCTCATGAGCTTGGCCCAGTAGAAATGACTCCATGCCACCCTGGGCCAGCTGCCACCTGAACCACAGAGAGCAAAATCTGGAAAGAGCCATCTTCACTGAAGAAGACATCAGGTTAAGAGGCCCTGAGGCCTCCTAAAAAGCCACCCGCCCAGCCCTGCACACTACCAAGAAACACCCCCATTAGGGGACACACGGAGGAGGACACAGCACCTTCTTGAACCCTTCCAGCACGCCTTTCAGGTTCTCATATCTCCTGAAGAGGTCAGAGAGGGACCTTTCCACAGAGTTGAGGTCAGCTAGCGCCTGCTCCTTCTCCACGGTCAGCTGCTGGAAGCTCTTCTGGGAGGTCATGCTGGTCCTCTGCTCGTCTTCTGGGAACCACCAGTCAAAAGCAATGGCTTATTTTGGCATGTTCTTCAACAGAGCTAAGACCTACTCTGTGAGCCAAGTGTTGTTCTCAGTGATGGGGACACAGCTGTGGGTGTTACAAAATCCCCTTCTCAAGGACGAGGGGTGGGGGAAAGGCCGAAGGAGGGAAAGGGGTGGGATAGGGTAGCAGCCAGCGTGGGGCACAGGGGCCTGCCTCTGAGCTGAGACTTGAAGGGACCAAGGTGGGAGCCATGTAGCCACTGGAAAGTGAGCACACAGAGGGGACAGTATAGCAAAGGCCCAGGCAGAAGGCATTTATTTAGTGATGTGGACAGCAGGAACTCACTTCAATATACAAGTACTAGAACATGAGACCTGCTCTGACCCAGGGGATTAATTCTTACAATAGTCACCAGCAGAGCTCTACACGCTTAGCGCAGGACCACGGGAGGCCATGGCTTTGTAAGCATCCTGGCTCTGATGGCGGGAGATCTGAATTTCTGGTGGGTAGAGACACCGCAACAGAAGAAAAGACTCCCTCGGCAGTATCAAGGACACGGTTGGCCACCAACACGCTGGGGCACTGTACACACAGAGGGCTTCTCACAGAATGCAAGTGATTACAGTTGGTCTTCGTCACTGTATCTGTCAATTTGTCTACTTGCTCAAATTTATCTGCATCTCAGAATCAATACTCATCAGCTTTTGCAGCCATTTTTGGCCCGAGACTAAAATTTTTATTCACTGGATGTGCACAATCTTACTTGGAGGTGAACAAGGTGATGTTTTGCAGTCTTGCTGCATATTGCAAACAAATGCCACATTTTGCATTTTAGTGCTTTTTGCTGGTGACCTTGCTGTTGGAAACAACCCACAGGTGGGGCTGCAGTGCCGACTAGTGTTCCTAAGCATAAGCTTACACGTAATGCTCCTGAATACAGGTGACAAGCAAGCTTCAATTTAGATAAAGGGCTGCTGGCCATGAGTTCATGCTAGCTAATAAACAACGTATATTAAGTAAGGTGTCAGGAACACGAGACAAAAGTGTGTACACTCCAGCTGATGGAAACGCTTTCCCCACAAGCTTGCAGGAACCAGCTCTGTACACCTCTTAGGAACGATGTTCCATGTGTCAACAACCTTGCTGCCACCATGCAGTCAGTGGTCCACAAACTGAAGTCTGTCATGCTCTGAAAAGCACCCTTGGGTCTTGCTGTAATCAAGCGTTTATATTCCCTGCCCCTCTGTTCCCTGGGGAAATCTACTTCCAGGCGACAAGGTGCAGAGATAGGATTAGTGTCCTACAATGCAGACCCCATCAGAGAACAGGGTATTAAGGGAAACAAGCCAGGCATAGAAGGATCAACACCGCATTTGCTGGGGCGTATACAGACACTAACAAAGTTGATTTCTTAGAAGCAGAAACAGAACAGTGGCCAGAGAAGTGCAGGGAGCAGGGAAGGAGTGAGCTGGGTAATGAGTACCAGAACACAGGTGAATGCAAGAAGTGCTAGGGTTCTACAGCACAGGAGGGGACCACCATGTAGTATAATGAACTATGTGTTTTACACAGCACTAGAACACAGGTGGCCAAAAGTTCCAAACATGAAGAAATAATAAATGATTGAAACTATTTACCCTGGTTTAATCGTTACATTGTATTCATTTTTGCAATTCTCATACTGTAATCCATAAATATGTACAACGATTATGTGTCAGAGACAGGGAGAGAGGGAGGAAGGAAAGAGGGAGGAAGAGAGAGACACAGACCCCATGAGGCCACAGAGGAGAGACAAGCAGAGATGGACCCTGAGAGCTAGGCAGCCCTCTGGCCTCCGTGTGGGAGTAGAAAGAGAAGGGGCCAAGGTAGCGGTGGGGGACCCACAATGCACTTGCTGCAGGGGACACACAGCACACTGTTAGTGCGCGAGCCAGGTATCCTGAACTAAAACCTCAGTATTGAGGTTTGACTGCAGGGCAGCACTCTGTGGCAAACAGTGGGCTCTGGGTTGCAGTTTGGGCACTCGGGCTTTCCAAGGCTAAGAGCAAGGGACCTTGCCAGACACTGAGCTGCAGAGCCTCGACAGCTTCAAGGAAGAAAGGCTGCGGCTTATAACCCACCCAGGTTACAGCAGCCAGGACAGGGTAAGACATACCACAGCTCAGAGCCTAGGAGAAAGCATTCTCCTTACCAATCATTTGGGCAATAGTCTTTTCATATTCAGCCACAATTTTCCTATATAAAAAGAAAAATGTATCATCAGCAGAGAATTTGCAAACAATCAAAGTGAGAGAAACATTATCCCAAAACTAAACTCATTAACACACAATGACATATTTACCTATCCTGTTTACCTGCCCCCCCCCATTCCCCTTTGTGTTTTGGTTTGTACTCCTGGCCCCACAGAAGTGGGAGGACTAAGCCTTGTGTGATTTTGGGGCTGGTGACTGAAACCAAGACCACATGCCTGCCAAGCACGTGCTCCATTGCTGAGCCATTTCCCCAGCCCCAAAAGACTTTCCTTCTACTTGTAGAAACAAGCACCTTCACTTTTCCTGTGTACCTATTTGAATACCTCAGGACAACAGATTAATTCCACCTACATAAATAAATCCTTGATGCCAGGCATGGAGATGCATTCCTATAATCCTGGCACTCTTGGAAGGTAAGGCAGGAGGACAAGTTCAAGCCTAACCTATAAAATGATGTGCCTTAATACATGTGATAAGCAAGTTTCATTCAGATATGAGCTAAAAGGCTGTTGGCCACGAGTTCAATGCTAAAAAACAAATGGTATTTATTAAGTTTACAAATGCCTCCCTGCCTATCTACTTACCTACCTACCTACCTACCTACCTATGTCTTCAGTTTAACTCTTCAGAGCTCTTCCTATACTAGCCAGTCTGACTTCAGGCTTTCCTGAGTTCAATCCACCTTTCCAGACATCCTGTCCCCTCTGATGATTTTTAGTTTTCTGTCCTAGTTGCAAAAGTACCTCATTTATTCACAAGCAGTAAGGATCACCCTCTCAGATGAACCTTTTGTCTAGTCAAGTATGACAGCTTCCTTAAGAGCCTGTTCCATGCCAGTACTTTTCCCTGAGGCCCTCACTGATGGTATCAATCCCATCCAAGCTCTTGATTCCGGTCCTATGAGCCCTCCATGGACAGGGCTGTCTCTTCCTCTCCACCTAGCCCAGCACAGAATTAGTGTCCCTGGGAACTGTTCAGAACAACAACTAATACAGGAGACACAAATTAGAGTATTATTAAGTAAAATGTTTCTTACTCACTCAAGTGCTGACTGTATGCTCTATGAACTATTTATACTTTTTCCTTCTCTCTTTGATGCTATTTTAGACACTGAGTAGCTCATCACTCTATAGTGACCAAGAAAATAAAAATATTTAGCTTAAAGTCATTTTGTTGTCTAACACTTTATAATCCAGTTGATTACATAATGTGAAGCTATCATGTATAATTAACTTTCTGAAAATAATATGTATTTCAATGTTTCTGTCACTGAACATGTCAATAAATCTATTACCCTGTATGACAAATAAAGGTATTTTATAAAGTTGTATCAATTCTTTTAAAAAGATAAGAATTAGATAGCCATAATACTTATAATGCCAGATACTCAGGAAGCTGAGGCACAGACTACAAGTTTGAGGCCAGCCTGGACAACACTGCTGGGCAGGACAGCACTCACTTACAACCCCAGCACGCTGGGAGGCTGCAGTAGAAGGGCTGCAAGTTTGAGCTCAGCAACCCTGTATCAAAATTTATGAAAAGGTGTTGAGAAAAAGCTCAGTGCAAGGGTCCAAAGTTCAATCCCTACTACCATAAAACCAAACAAACACAAATACATAAAATTTATAAAATTAAAAAACTAAAAGGGCTGGAGAAGTAGCTCAGTGGCAGAGAGGCTTTGGGGTCAATCCTCAGTTCCACCAAAAAGGACACGTATGTGTGTTCTGTTTATACATAATGTTCTGAACAACCTCAGATAACGGGCACTACACAACAGAGGACCAGTCCCATGTAACTCAGGAAGTGACACTCGCAGTCCCACCGTGAGTGTGGTGAGTTCTCAGCAGTGGCTTTGGGATGTGCGAGCATCTATGCGAAGGCCTCTGACCTCCCGGACACAGCATCATCTAACCTCATCTCCAAGACTTCCTGCCGAGTCTCTTCGTATTTTTTCTTCCATTCATTTGCTTCAATTTCTTTAGTGATTATCTGGATAAAAATAAAGCTTGGTCTTAACTAATCAGTCTATTATAGTATTTGAATTTAACACTGGAGGGTTGGGAATTTAGCGCAGTGGCATAAGTGCCTGCCTGGCAAGCATGAGATCCTGAGTTCAATCCCAGGTACCAGAAAAAAAAAAAAAAAAAAATTTAACACTGGAGACTGAAAACAACACAGGATCAAATACGACCTATGATATTCCTCTGACATTAGGAATGTAAAACCTCAGCATTTTTTTAACCTGCATAAACATTCGGGAAAGCATATGCTACACCACACAAAATTTAACTGTAGCCACCAGGACATGGTAGACAAACTCTGAGTTCTAACTCGGCCCCAAGTGTGGCTTTTTACTCTGCAGGCCTGAAACCAGACCATGGAGAATGGCAAGGCAGAGCAGCTGATTCACCTTCACCAAATCGCACAACTGCCGTGCTACCGGACCACCAGTGCTCACTGGATGAGAAATGGAGGTGCCACCACTGGGAATACTAGGAGTTGGCATGAGCAGCACATTTTCTTTCCATGGAGATCTCCCACTGCTTGATAAGGATGAAGTCAGCAGCGGAATTCCCTAGGCTGGGTATATCCCTCACCATAGGCAGGACCAAAACCCACAACCATATTTGGGAAAGACACACATGAAGCCCATCCCTCCACCCCACCTCCCCGGGCAGTCTGGGAGGCACATTCACACTCTCCTTTCCCAGCTCTTCCTGGGCTGCGCTTCCCTCTTTGACTGGTACGCACTTTATTTTGGTATCTTTAATAAGGATTCCAAGAACAAAAGCCATCTGTGTGCTTCTGTGACAAGGTTCACTTTGCTTTGACCCATGAAGTGGCCACATCATGAAGTGGCCACGTCATGAAGGGAGATGAAATCCCTTTTCTTATTCATAAGGTCTTGGCAAGCCTCACCACTGCTCCCAGACCTGACAACAGCACTAGCTATTTCATACAAGGGTGACAGAGGTGCTTAACTACTTGTATCATATATAAAACCTAGCTTGCTATATCAAAAGAATTATCTTTTTTAAAAACAGGGGAACTGTTAAGAAACACAAGTCACACACATAAGACACAGCGCAGATGTGAGTCAGGAGAGAGTGGTAGCTGATTGGCTGTGTATGGTAGTGCCTTCCATGTTTTCAGATCGCCTGGGAGACGCTGGTCAGGGATCCAGGGGCAACAGGGGCTACTGAGTAAACCCAGTACAGGAACTGGTGAGATAAACTGTTTAAAGAGTGGGTAGAATTAGGAGCCAGTTTATACTGTGAAAAGCCTAGAATTTGAGGCATTATTAGGCATCAGCTTACATGGACTAGAGTTGGCAGACTTAGAGCTTCAAGACTAAAAGTAAAGAAGTACGTAAGATTTCTGAGAGTGTCTCAGAACATCCATCTTCTCCCCTGGAAACCAGCATGTCAGGGCTCTGGCACTAATGCCGGGTCTCACAGGGAGTGGCATGGACGGCCTGGGTAACCAGAGCCAACAGAGATACAATCCACTGGCTGGCACTCACACCTTCCAAAAGCAACAAAATGACAGGCAGACAAAACCAGAAAGCCTTTACCTCCTCTCTTATCAAGGTGAGCACGACGCTCTTATCTGATTCACTCAGGCAGATCCCATCCAGGGCACTCTCACTGCTGCACGTTGCAGACACCGGGGCCTTCTCTGAGGACTCAAGCAGTCCCTGTGTGGGGGCAGAGGTCACACTGAACACATTCTGTCTCCAAAACCTTTCAGTAATTTCCTCATTGCTAAACTGATCAAACTCTGAAAACATGCTTTGCAGGGAAAAAAAAAAAAAAAAAACCCAAGCCACCAAGAAGGAAGTTTTAAAAACCCATCTACTTACAGGACCACTAAAGAAAAAGAGTTCTAATAACACCACGCTAGGCTTGAATTTGCTGAACAGATAACCTGGATGAGTTTTCTTCTCATCCGAAAGGAAGAAATTGTAATTATTAAGTGATTAATTACAAAAGATCAGAGGCATGAAAGAAACACACTTAATGGCTCGTTTTTTTCTGATGGTTTCTGGGAGTTATGTGTTCCACACCAATAATTTTTCGAAAATAGTGACAAGGGGCTGGGATTTATCTCAGTGGCATAAGCACCTGCCTGGCAAGTGTGAGATCGTGAATTCGATCCCCATCAAAAACAAAACAAAAAAAACACCAAAAATAGTGGCAACTGTTGCTTTCACCTATGGGTATTTTGTGCATGTCTTTATTTAGCCACTTTGGGTGGGAATGTTTCTGACATGGACTATGAAGTTCCAGGGTGAAGGATGCAAAAGTGGCCCATATATCAGATACATCTGAACTCAAAACTCCCACTGCAGTGCTAGGACCAACATGAACTTAACTGCTCTGCAGTGATATCCTGCTACAATTTAGCAATGCTGCTGGATGTTCCCCTGCCTTGTCCACATGCACAGTGATTGCGTGTAAGTCAAGATCTATGCTTGGTTTGTTCTGTTCTTCCTTGCTATTATGTTTTCAGCTCGCTTCTGGTACTACTGATCTTTCAAAGCATCAGTTAGCCGGGCATGGTGGCTCACGCCTGTAATCCCAGCACTCGGGAGTCTGAGGCAGGAGGATCACTGCGAGTTCGAGACCAGCCTGGGCTACAAAGTAAGCTTAAGGCCAGCCTGAATTGCATAGAGAGACCCTGTCTCAAAAAGCAAACAAACAAACAAAAAATCAAAGCATCAGTTAGCAGTTAGCATCTATAATAAACTCAGCTCCAGAGTCACAGTAGGTTAGCATTTTGATTTTCACAAGGACATGGGCTTTATACTGAAAAGCCATTTGGCTTAGTTACTTCTCTTGTTGCTGAGACAAAATACCCAACACCCACAAGTTAAGGGAGGAAAGGCTTCTGTCCGTAATTGGCTGGTTCCAAGGCAGGGTGGCATGGCAAAAGAGTATGTCAGGGGAGGAACAGTTCATGGCAGGGCAGCAAAGCAGAGGGGTTGGTAGCAACCCCTTTCTGTCCTTATATTCTATCATGTAGGCTACAAGCCTTTGAGGCAGAAGGCACTCAGACCCAGGGTAGGCCTTTCCCTTAGCACACCCACAACTGTACCAAACCAATTGGCAGACTAATTAAGAATCACATGTTCTAGATCTAGTCACCTTTGAAAAGCCCTACCTATGACCACACAAGGTTTTGGGGGGACATCTAGACACAAGCCATAACATCATTTTGATGGCTATTTTATAGGATCAAAATTTTGTTGTAAATGTGTTATGTAATAGTTTGGGAAACTAATGGGGGATAATTTTGATAACCTTAAATGTGATTATAACTTAACGACACTTATTAAATGTAATTTAATAATTGCATTTAGTAAGTAATTTATAATCAATCTGTTTTCTAGTCTTTTTTCCTTTTTTTGCTTCAGGTCTCATATATCCTGTTTGAACCATGAGTAAACACAAAGTCCAACACCTACTTAGATCAGTGGCTTTTAAACTTTTCTGGGTCACCTCACCCTCTCATCCTAAATATTCCAAAATGCATATGTAGTTTGGCATACAGCTCCACAGGCCTTGGCCATAGGCCAGAGACAGAAACTCATCTTAGGCCACAGAAAAGGGAAGTACAAAAGCCACAAGCTAGTAATGCCCCTCCTCCAGCAGCATTTAGGGGACAGTAGCTCACCACACTGCTCCAAGTGCAGGGTCCCCCAGAGCCTCTCTCTTTACATATTGGGACAGATCTATCACCAGAATCAGGAGCACTTGGGGGGAGCCTTCGCCACAGATCTGCAAGCCCCCAGTCCCTAGTATGAACTTTGTTGTGTAGCTCCTCCCTGTGGGTGAGGGGGACTTTAGTGACTCATTAGGATATGCCAACCACCTTTCAAGTCACTTCTGAGATTAGATGACAGAGAGACTGTAGTTTCCACATTGGGAGAGGTTCTAGGTTCATGTAAGAAGAAACAAAGAGTTTGCCAACAATCATGTGAATGGCCTTGAGAGTGAAGCCACCCCAAGTCACACCAAAGAAGACCACAGTCCTGTGTGAACTGTGGTCACAAAAGACCAGTGTTGGAGTAACCAGCAAAGCCATGTAAGGATTCCTAACTCACAGAAGCAAGGAGACAGTTAGGTTTGCTGTTTTAAGACATTGAGTTTTGGATTAATTTGTGAGATACCCAAATACACCCCTGGATGTAGGGGTTATCTTATTCACTTCTTATGCCTTGTTTTTAATCAAGAAAGTGTCTTACAACCTTGTTTCTGCTATAACTTGCTAGAAGGAAAAATAAACTTGGTCAACCAGTTTGCATTAGTGATTTTAAGCTAATATATTTTACAATCAGGCTTGAGTTCTTATCATTTTAAGTCAGAGCTGCTAAGTCCAGCCAGTTCCTTGAAACTGCCTTTCTGTGTCTCTTATGAGGCAGCAGAGGTGAGAGTGAGAGATCAGACTGGAGATGGTGGCCAGGTGAGAGTCTCTGCTGTCTCCAGCTGTCACCTGACCACTCCTCCTACCCAGCAACATGCCACCAGCCACTCAAACCCCAACAGCTCATGAGGTGATCAGGGCAAGAATTTAGACTGGGCCTTTTTAGCCACTTTCCTAGGATTTAGCTTTTTTTATATTATTCCTTAGTCATTTATAATGCATTTCAGGCAGTGCAGAAAGTCTACAGAATCTACCATCACAAAGAACTGGCTAGACAATGTCTTGTAGGGGTGGGCTGGAATCTGGTATGTGCTGAGTAGCCCAAGTCAGTCAACTGTAAAGTGGTACGGTTTCTTATGGGCTAGGCCTTCTCTCCCACTCCTTTAAGGAACTCACGTAGTGGCATCCTGGCTGTGAATTTCCAGTGAGCTGGGAGTTTCCTTGGCTGACAACCTTGCAGGAAGAGAATGAGCATCACTAATCTGGGCCATAATGTGTTGACTGCATTCATTCTGCCATTTGTCCTTGAATTCCTTGAGTGACATTAGTCACTGCCACTTCTAACAGAGACAAATTTGAAAAAGCCACATGAGCACAACTTTTAAGATGGTTAAGATTTTAATAGTTCAAATTTTATTCATAAAAATTTTTATACTTTCATAGGTAATTTTAAAAATTGATAAACTACTTTAATAATTCATAAGCAAAGTCTTGATTTATATTTCTAAATAATATTTAGTACACATTGGAAAGCTATTGGTTTTATTAATTTTATTTTACACTAGGATTCTCTCCTTTCTAACAGCTTTTCAAACAATCTCTTCGATTTACTGATACAATTTATATCAAACACAATAAATTGGAAATTTGACTTCTGACTTAATTGCACACCAATTTTTCTTGCTTCAAATATATATTTGTGTTTACACATAAGTATGTACATGTGCATATATACTATTATACCTAGATCTACCTATGTTCATATGTACAAATATTCATCCATATTTGTATTTTTCCACTAATGTATTTTTACATATTTATTATTGGTTATTCTATATTGATCTGTACTTCTAAAAGTAGAAATTCTGTTGTTATGAACCACTAACTTTACCACCATACAGAATATATACACACTTGAACACGTGTGTATTGATCTGTGTATACCAAGTTTAAGATTTCTTAAAAAAAAAATAAGTGAAAAATGCTGCAGGCCAACAACTGAAAGACACTGGGCTCTGGTCTTCGGTATTTTGTCTTCGGTGTTATCTACCACTGGGCAGGAGACTGCAATAGGAATATACTTTAAAGTAACATAGACAAGGGCTTTAAAGGGTAAATGCTAGATGAATCATTTTTGGGGGTCCTTTTTTTGCAGTGCTGGGGGCTGTATTCAAGGCCTCATGTATGCTACACAAATGTTTTGGCCCTGAGCTACATCTCCTCCTCCCCTTATTTTTGATTTTTGAGACAAGTCTCGGTTAATTACTCAGGTTGGCCTCAAATCTGTGATCCTCCTGCCTCAGTCTCCTAAAAGGCAGTAAGCATAGGTATCTACCACCATGCCTTGGTATCCAGATTCTATTCTCTTTGTTCTTCTTTCAGATGTTTGTTCAACATTTTAAGACTGAAATTTCTTTCCTTTTGGGTTTGGGTGGAGATTAAAGCCAGGGCCTCAAGCATGCTAGGCAAGTGTTACACCAGCACTATATTCCCAGCCCTTAGACCAACATTTCTTTATGTAAAATTTCTTCAATGTTCTAAAGAAGCAGACATTCATTTATGTCAGGAGCCTAAATGGGATTGCTTTTAAGGAGTCAGTGTGTGTGTATTTTTCACCAGCTGGTTCTAGAGTCAGGTATTCTCTCCTTTTTCATTCTTTCTCACCCTTTTCCTATCAAAACACTATCTTACAGCAGTTTTGCATGTTATATAGTTTGATCCTTCATGTTTTCATTTCTTTTTATTCTCACCACTCTGATGGGGCAGACAGGTGCTGCTTATTTATGATGAATACACACTGTCCCTGAGCCATGCAGAGACCAGATGTTTGTCCATTCAATGCACCCTTCTTCATTATCCTTTGCTATTTTTACACACTGAAAAGACTACAAAATGTTCCTATTGTATTTGAGAAATGTCAAAAGGAACTAGTCTCAGGGCTGGAGATGTAGCTTAGCAGTTCAGTACACACCTCTCGGTTCAAGCCCACAAAACACAACTACAAAAAACAGAAACAAACAAAAAACCAAACCAAAAGGAAACAGGTTCCCAAAATGCACAGTCAAGTTGTTTTGGCAGCTGGTAGTGGAACACAGTTTCGTGCTCTCAGGAGTAAGGACAAGAGCACTGCTTCCTTCAGGTCAGGAAACTAAGGCTCAACAACCTGACTCCTAGAAAGCTAAGGGTCAGGTGCTTTTCTAAGGCAAGGTAATTCTGTCTGAACACAAATGTCACCTACATGTGAGGCTCCACTGAGAGGACACAGCTTCCCCATGCATTATGTGTGTGTTCTACCTTCTCACTTCCTGCCCCTGCTTCCACAGTTCCTGTGCACCCAATCCTAAGAGGTCACTATCTCATTTTACATTCTCTAGAGAAACACAGTGGGCCAACAGTGAATCAAGAAAACAATTTAGTGGCATAGACACTCTACTATACAAAGAAAGAAAGAAAGAAAGAAAGAAAGAAAGAAAGAAAGAAAGAAAGAAAGAAAGAAAGAAAGAAGGAAGAATAGGAAGTATTGCAGTAAATCACATGAAGAAAGGTCAGTAACTGTGCAACTGTTTTTTTTATACAAATGCATTATGTTGTCACTATTGTGACATGGCATGCATGCACTGGTCAACACTTTAAGTCTGTTTTTACTTCAAGGTGGGTCAAAGTAAAGTGTTTCAATGACAACTTTACTACCTGTTATATAGCTTGTGTCTAGATGTTTCCCCAAAGCCTTGTGCAGTCATAGGTGGGGATTTGGCAGGCGTTGGATCTAGGGTGTGTACTACTAAATTAGCCCGCTGATTGGCTCATCATAGTTCTTTGTGTGGGTGACAACAGCCAAAAGGCTTATGTCCTGGATGAGACAGAGAGAGAAGAGAAAGGGAGGCCTGCTGCTGCTGCTGGCTCCTGCCTGCCTTTCCATGGGTTGTTTCTCCTCTGTGAAGCCCCTCTGCTATGCTGACCTGCCTTGAAGGCAGCTGGCTGTGCACTGAAAGCTCTGCAAACTGCGAGGCAAAATAAATGTTTCCTCCTTTAATTTATGGGCGTCAAGTATTTTGTCTCAGCAACAAGAAAGTAACTTAAGATACTACCCCCACAGCCATCAACTAGCACCTGTGTGTTTAGGCGCCTCTAAGGTGTTAAAACTACTCAGCACTTTCCTGGGCCTGGGGTATATGCTTAGAACTGCCTATTAGACAGAATGAGAAAGTAGTCCCACTGCTCCCTCAAAGCCACATGTCTAAAAATGAATGCCATAAATCTGCCTTTCCTTCTGTATTCCTCTTACTAAATCCCTATCCATCAACATATTTATGGCGGTGGGTGCTGGAGTGTAGTAGCAAGTAAGGCAGTCATGGTCCTTATTTTCACCATTTTTACAGTCTCATAGAAACTGCTTATGGAGCTGAGAGGAAATCATGCATGTGTAGGATATGTCAGACATGTGAGGATCCTGCTGCAGAAAGCCATGGTGGCCACAAAAAGTGTCTAAACTTGTCCTTAAGATGAGAACATAATGAAGAGATTTAAGTAAGGAATAACAAGATTTGTTTTATATTTAAAACATATCACTCTGTTTGGAAACAGGAAGACTACTTTAAAAACTGTTGCCACCTTTAAAAAGACCAGTAGGCTATGGGCTCCAGAAAAGTAGATGGATGTGCAACGGGTTCTGGATGCACAAGCCTTGAACTTGCCTGTGGGAATAAGGAACTGAAAGATGACTTAGATAGCCAGGTTTGTGGCAGAGACAGTTAGACAGATGACAGGTCAGCTGTTACAACGAGGCCAATGGCAGGAGTGACTACCCACATGTTCAGGGCAGAAACTCTCTTCCCCACATCACCACCAGGTATATCACTGAAGTTATGGGCAGTGATGGTGCTGCCTATTAAATCTCTTCAGTCTCCATCCTTTCCTCTGAACCCTACTTGAGCGCCCTGCTCCCTGCCTGAACCCTACAATGCATTACCCACCATTCTACCATGCACCCAAACTTCCTGGCAGTGTATCGATGGTCCCTGATGACCTGGCCCTGGCCTTCCGTATGCAAAGTATCCTTCAATCACATTAGATTATTAATAACCACAGTTCCTCCTCAAATTTATACTTCTCACTCCCTGCCTTTGCATGGCCACCTGTCCTGCCTGGAATACCCATTCTCCTTTTAGGGCTTGTTTAAATGAAGAGACTTTAACCATCTTTGTCATCACCTTAACCGAGTGACTAAAGCCAACCCTACTGACAAAGGGGCACACTGGCATTCGTCTTGTCACTTCAACTATGTCTGTGTTTAAAATGAATGAGCTGAGCTGAATCAGAGAAAACACTGGAGCACAAATTGAAAAATATTCTACAAAATAACTAGCTGGTACGCTTCAAAACCATCAAAGTCATTATAGACAGAGAGACTGAAGAATTAATGCCGATTAGAGGCTAAGGGTATTATGAAAACATGCAACAAGGGGTCCTCCTCTGCTAGAGCCGCACCACAAAAAGGACACTTGTGGAACAAACGTGAATAAGGGTTATATATTAGATATAAAGCACTGTATGAGTGTTGAATGAGTTAGTAATTTTGATCACTCCACTGAGACTGTGTAAAATGTTAATATTTGAGTAATTCTTTGCACCATTTTTACAAGTCTAACATCAGTTGAAAATTAAGATCTTGCTTTTAATTAGCTCAGATTCAGCCTTTCTCAATACATGCCATATAGTCAGCCAGCTTTGGCTCCCACCATTCCCACATTACATTACTGCAGCACATTGTTTGTTTGCATTTTATATCAACTGCCTGTACTGCTTAACAGAAATACACTGGAAAGCATCTATACGTTTTCATTTCCTAGCAGCCACAATAAAATAAAATTAAAAAAATCAGATACGATTAACTTTACTAAGATAGTTAGCCCAATATATCAAAAATATTACTCATGCAGTCAGTAATAAAAAGTTTTGAGACATTTAATATGCCCTTTGTGGGGGGGATGCAAAGTCTTCAAATACTTCCTGGGTCTCACACATATGGGGCTCTCAATTCAGACCAGCTACAGTCTGAGTGTTCAACAGCTGAATGTGGCCAAGTGGCTACTGTATGGAACATTATGTGTGTACTATGGGATCAAGTGAAGAAGCTGTTTCCTATCTATCACCTAAGGCTGAATAGAAAGGTTTCCCAACAAATGCCAAAAAAACCCTGAGCACGACATCAGGGCCCAAGTTTAGAAACTTACGAGCACAGTGGATCCCTCCTTGTCCATCTTCTGGCACGCCTCGTTCTCTAGGCCTAAAACAGAAAACAGTTTTTATAGCTGTCCCAAGAAAGCAGTTCCTTTCCCTCCTAGCAAAAGACTCTTGGCTGCCCCAATGCAAGTCCGAGACAACTACGGACACACTGGAGGCATTTCAGGCCTTCACAGGGAGCACTGGTGTTCTGCTGAATTCTGTCCGCTCGGTGTCAGAACCCAGTAGCCTTCAGAAGAAAGAGGGGTGCACAGTCAGCCACCAACACTGTCAATCTTCAGGCAGAGAGATCCACAGGGCTGCCCCATGTCCACGAAAGTTTACTGAGCAGGTTGTACTAACCATTAAACTGCTGCTGAAAGAAACTCTAACACTGAACGCTTTTTTATTACTAAATCTGAGTGAATCTAAATTCTAGCCCCAAAGGACACCCTCAATCTAGCTAAGGTAGCACATAAAATAATAAGCTTTACGTTTCAAGCTAGCAAAACTAATATTCTTTTTATACCTTTCTAATTGGTTATCTTGTGTCAGGTTTATTTTTCTATCACCAAAGGAGACATAAAACAAAAACAAAAACCAGAATATGTTCTCTTTGCAGAAAATTTAAAGATACAGAAAAGCATATAAAAATTTAAAGCTACACTCTTCCATGTAACAATTACTAAGTACCATATTAGTCAATCATTACTTATTTAATCATTACTTAATCATTAATGTGACCATCACTCCCATCCTCAAAACCCTTCAAAGCCTCCATCTATCATATCAACCCCAAATTCCTCACTGCAGCCTTGTTTCCCACATGCCCTGCACTCGCAGAAAGCTAAAAGGCATTTTACCAACATGCAGGATCCCTCCCATCACTCCGTTTCCTGAAGGACACTGATGTACAGATCCACACAAATCCACCTTTCACAGTGACTCTCAGCCAATGATCTTCAATTCCTCCAGTAGCCATCCGCTCTCCCCACTCCCCATGGCCAAGGCCTCTTCTTGTTTCTTCAATAAAGCTAATCAGTTCCAATGTAACAACTGTTTAAATCTGCTTTGCTTATCCAAGTTAGTCAACCAGCTTACTGACAGTATCTAATAGAGCCCCAGTTCTCTCTACAGAAGTTCTTGTTCAAGGAATTTTCTCCAGTGAGAAAGGATACAATCCAACAAATATTCACATGTATCAAAGAAAATTCAAAGATGTACCTCACAGTCCCTAACCTTGAGATATTTATAACATTTTCCTTTCTACAATGAATGCACTGTGCTGGGCACTATGGAATAGGAAGTCAAGAAAAAGTGCAGTGGGAACACAAGGTAGAGTAG
Organism: Hydrochoerus hydrochaeris; assembly: GCA_004027455.1. Taxonomy (NCBI): domain Eukaryota; kingdom Metazoa; phylum Chordata; class Mammalia; order Rodentia; family Hydrochaeridae; genus Hydrochoerus; species Hydrochoerus hydrochaeris. The sequence continues at coordinate 206,930 of PVLA01002729.1, read as the reverse complement.
GATCCAATAAACATTCAAGATAGATCTGGGAGGATGGGCAGAACTTTTGTAGAAGATGGCAAAAAAAGATACATAAAAGGGAAAAAAAAAAAAAGGTTAAGAGCATAGTACTCAGGATTAAGCCAGGTATAGTAGTGCCAATCTATAATCCTAGCAGTCAGGAAGCAGGGCAAGAGGATCACAAGTTCCAGGCCGGCCGGGTTACCTAGCAATTTCAATGCCAGCATGAGCTACAAAGTGAAACTATGGCTGTGGGAGAAAAAAAATGCAAGCAAAAGGGGTACCAGTCAGAATGAGGAACAGCGCTCTTGGGGCAGAAATCAGGAACAATGGCTGACATGTTTGCTTTATGAATAGTGTTATAGTTGGATTAAAATGTCCCCAAAGGCTCCTGTGTCAAAGGCTTGGGTCCTTGGGTGACACACTTGGGAGGCTGTAAAAACTGAAGCCTGCTGGGAGGTACTTGATGGGTAGGGGGTGCTGGGACCTCCGCTTCCTTGTGTCTGTTTTTTTGCTTCCTGCCCAGGAGGTAAGCAGTTCTGCTCCATCACATCCTCCTTGCTGTTACCAGCTGGCATTAACACCACAGATCAAAGAGCAAGAGGTCTACCTTGATCACAGGCTGAACCTCTAAAGGCAGGAGCCAGCCCTGACAACCCTTTTCCCTTCCAACGCTCAGGTATCTGTCTAACTAACGGAGAGCTCACTGACACACACAAGAAGCTGAGACCCGGGAGACCTGAGGCGGCTGGAGAAAATCACTTGCTCAAAGTTCCACTTTCAACCTGCTTCCCTGGTTTGATAGGAAATTAGTGTCTAAAAGTCTATGTCGAAAAGCCCACACATTGGGCTGGAGATTTAGCTCAGCGGCATAAGTGCTTGCTTGGCAAGTATGAGGTCATGAGTTTCATCCCTGGTACCAAAAAAAAAAAAAAAAAAAGAAAAAGAAAAAGAAAAGAAAAGAAAAGAAAAAAGAAAAGCCCACACATTGTGTTGCTTAGGAAGATCTGAGTTTTTAATATTGAATGTAGTAAGGAACACAGTTCAAGGGCCGGGGATTTAGCTCAGTCGCATAAGTGCCTGCCTGACAAGCGTGAGGTCACGAGTTCGATCCCCAGTACCAAAAAAAAAAAAAAAAGAAAAAGAAAAAGAACATGGTTCAAAGCTTTTCTTAAATTTAGGCCACAGATGTGAGGTATGACCTCACAAGGGCCTTTACTGTAGAAGGCCTGGAGTGAGTGGACAAGTGGCTTTGTTATCGCATACAGCCTTGGTAGTTCAGGTTCTTCCTTAAGTATGTCAAGGGTTTTACAGAGCACTGGTAAATACAATCTGCCACATTTTTACAGGAAAATTTATAGTAGCTGATTAGAACAAAAATAATCACTCTACACTGAGGTTAGAGGCCACTGAACCACACCATTTAGGTTGGAATCCAATTCCACCATTTGCTATGACTATTCAGTGGTGGAATCCAATTCCACCATTTGCTATGACTATTCACATGACTATGAATACCCCAAAATATGGCATCACAGCAAATGAGGAATCAGAAGCAGCAGGAAAGTCTCTCTGTCCTCAATGGTACAGACTGTAAAAGGACAGATCGCTGATCTTCTCCTGAAAAATAGGTCATGAGGCCCTCCTCACTAGGAGTAGTCCCTCCAAATATCTGCAGGAAAAGAGCTTCTTTGTTCTCCAAGACAGAGATGCCGAGAAGAACCTGAGCTGAGCAGGCCTTGGTAAGGCTGCTCCAGTTATCAGTGGCTGTCTGCTCATTGTACTTCTCTGCGACTGTCCATGAAAAATGTTCTCACATGGGGCTTCGTTTTGAAGTGTTCTTGTGCCTTGTAAAACTTACTCATATATTAAAGAAATTTGGGTGCTTTTTTCATGTAGGTCTGTCTTTTGTTGTAGAGGTCTCAGCCACAAACCTTGCAAAGGGGAGAGACATATTTCTCTCTCCTATGCTAACCAAATAACCTTGCCCAAGTTAACTTTTATGCCTCACTTTATTTCTGCATAGAATAAGAGTTAACAATCAAGGAATAAAGAGCTAATCTATATAAACCATTTCGAACAATAGTTGTACATGATGAGGCCTTATACATGTTAGCTGGTAAATAATTACCAAAAACCCTAAATACATGACATATTTATGGACTATTATACTTTATAACTTGGCCATATTAACATAAAACTATACAGAAATTCAAGCACTATATCACACCTTAGTGTCTCCTGGACATCCTGCTACACTTACCCATATATCCCTACTATTTCAATAGCAGGTTTGGGGATCTCTTTTCTAAGTAAATAAGCAAGGCACAGATAAGGATCTGAAACCTAGCCCTCAAGGGACTCAATTCTCTACTCTCTCTAAGGTACTTCCTGCTTTAGGCTTTCAGGCACTGCATTTCTATGCTTAGGTAGGTGAAGAAGATGAAGATATGCTTCCGTACCTGCTTCTGAGGATGAGAACGCATGGTTTATGGTAGACACAGGAACATTGGAACATTCAAAGTACTCCAGGTCTTCCTCTGGCTCACCTGTCACCGTGGCCCCAGCTGCTTTCTGACCACATGATGTGGACGCCAGTTTCTCCTCATCAGTAGCATGCCCATCCCTACTAGAAATGTCTGAAGAGATCACTGGTCCTTCATCCTGGAAATGCAACACAGAAGTTACCCATTAGGGGGAAAAGCAACAAGGAAAAGTGACGTTTCAGAAAATGAAACAAGCAGCCACATTCCATACAAATATTTGATAGAATTAGTCACAGATCCAGATACAAAGCAAAGCAGCAGCTAGGTTCTTCCCATCCTGTAATGCTGTTTTCTAGAACATAGATTCTGTAACTTGAATCTGAAGTTTGAAAGAAATGGACTTTTCCAGCCTGAATTTGTAAGCAAACAACTTAAGAGATCTAAGACTTTTTGAGACAGGCTCTCACTGGATAAGATAGCTCAGGCTGACCCTGAACTTGCAACCTACCTGCTTTAGTCTCCCCTAAATGGTGGGATTACAGATACATGCCACCTTGACAAGCCTACTTTTTTAAAAATCCATACTTGTCCACTGTTTTCAAGTTATACCTAAAAACTTTTCAGGATAAACTATCTTTAAAAAATTAATAATAAATATCTTTAACAGAAAAAGTTAATTTTGAATTATGTCAAAGAATGTAGTACCTGGTACTTTCTTGGTTAATGTAGTTAAGTTACTCCGGTAATGAGATATCCTAAGATCTATTTTTCAATCCTGTAAGTTCTTTTAATAGAAATTTACATTTTTCCTTTTCCTCTATGAATATGTATTTCACTTCCATCAAGAAATTATTCCAACAAAACACATATAGACTGAGAGTCTTTTAAAGGTCTCTTCACATTATTTCTCTGTTAAAATTAGAGCAAGCACAAGGTCCTGAATTCGATTCCCAATACAACCAAACAAAAAAATCAAAAACAAAAATGCAGTTTTGAAGAAGACAAGATGGCCGATCAGTGAGCAACAAAATACAAAGCCTCCTGGGAGAAACAACTCATTTGCCAGAATAAAACACCCTGGAGAGACTCAGACAGAGGGAGATGGATCCTCTTGACACAGGAAGAAATTAAAACATAAAAAAGCTCATCAAATACTTTGGGACTACAACTGAAACAGCTAAAAATTACAGGACACAGCATTTTTGTGGTGACCCGCCAAGTTTGCACCAGCTTGATTCCACGCCAGCAGGCAGAGCCACCCAAACTTGTTCCGTCGCCACTCATAGAAAACATAGCAGCACTGAGGTCGAGGGTTGGTGAGCCCAATGGAGAGCGGAGTAGGTGAAGGGACCTTTATTAATCCACGGTCAGTGCTGGGAATGAGACCCCCCCAAAGGAAGGGCGCAACCAAATAGGGGACATGTTGGAATCGGGCAGGAGGAGCCTGAACTGGGAGCAACAGTGACTTCAGGTGGTTCCTCCCTCCCCAGAGCAGATGTGTGGGATTTGCTTGGACTAGGCCGCGACCCAATGAGCCATCCCAAATTGATTCCCTGCGCCTAGCACGCACTGACTGGGTGAAGGCACCTGAAGTTTGGCTGGCCTGGTGGGGAAGGGCAGGCATACGCAGCTACTGCTTATACCACAGTGACAAGAGCAGGCAGGAGAGGGCGGAGGTCCCTCACTAGCTTGCTTCAGAGGAAACATGGCCAACAGGGAAGGGGGCTGGAACCTGCACTGTAACCTGTGTGGAGGAAGCCAGGGCCATGACAGGAGACAGAGGCAGAAGGAGGCCCCCAGCCCAGAACCCTGAGAGCACTGATCCAGGAGAAGGAAAAACAAGGGAGACTGAGGGCGGCAAACACGCAAAATCAGACATGGTTTCAATGGACATTAAGAGATATCTTTGGGACCTTGTAGACGAGCTCAAAACTGAAATATTAAATCAGGTAAAGCAGGGTATGAGTAGAGTAATAAAAGAAATGCTCTCAGGATGATACAGACGGAAGGGAGGAACACAAAAAAAGGAGAGAAACATTCAATAAAGAATATAAAGAAAATATAGAATACATGAAGCAGATTCAAAGAGACTACCAGGAAATTAAAAACTCCATCGAAAGCTGGTAAAACTCCTTAAAAGAAACTCAGGGGCTAAGTGTTAAGTTTTGTTTTTCCCTCTAATACAGAAAGTATAGAAATACATGTAGATATTCATGCATGTGTAGCTGTCTACACTCTCACTGCTTGACTATCTACTTTGTATGCTTTAATTTTGTAACTTGAGCAACTATTTCTAAGAGGACAATATGTAATTTTAACTAGTGATTTCTTATTGTTTATCTTTTTTTTGGAATTCTGTATTACCTCTACCCTTTACATGCTTTTCTCTTTAAATAAAATTTTTTTTAAAATATGAAAAAAAAAGAAAAAGAAAGAAACTCTAAGGATAGACTATCAAAACTTGAAGATAAGTTTGCAATGTGTGATCATGAAAGGAAAGATCTCTTAAAAATAACAAGGAAACAGGCAGTAACAATATAAAGGCTAGAAGATGACAAGAGAATCTACAATTTAAAAATAAGAAACGTGAAAGAAAGAGGCAGGCATACATACAGGCGAATTACAAAGGCTATTCACGGAAATAATTAAGGAAAACTTCCAAAGCATGTCATTTTCCAAAGAAAATGACATTCGGTTATGTGAAGCATATAGAACTCCAGCCACCTACAACCAAAACAGATCTACACCCAGACATATAATAATCAAGATACCAGAAATTCAATATAAAAACAGATATTAAAAGCCATCAGCGAAAAGAAACAGATTACCCATAAAGGTAAGCCCATCAGAATCATGGCTGACTTCTCCACACAGACCATCAGATCAAGAAGAGCTTGGAGCGAAGTATTCCAAGCCCTGAAAGCAAATAACCTCCAGCCCAGATTGATATACCCTGCAAAACTGTCACTAGAAATTAATGGAGAAACAAGATGCTTCCATGACAAAGAGGAACTGGGGGAGTTTGTGACCACCAATCCAACCCTACAGAAAATACTGAAAGACATTCTAGAGAGAGAGGAAAAAAATACCAGGATTTTAGGAACAGTGGCAGAAAGGCCTCAATGAGTGAGGCAGGCAGTAGAATGAAGGAGAAAACTAGACAAACCAAGGCAGAAATATAGCATAGCAGAAATGAGGCAGAGAAGGATAACTAGAAACTCTAACATTGATGGCCTTGATACGCTATATTTTTAATAGTGCACCAGGATTTAAAACCCACATTATTCACACCACTCTGCTTAGATGTATTATATTCTATTCCAGTCATTCTACCTGTACTAGATTTGAGGGCACAGACAGTAATCCCAAAAATAACAGGATATAGTATGGTAATCATCCTTACTTTCCTATTAACTTAATCTAAAGCTCTGTAAAACCTACACTATTTTACCATGACTGATTATAATCAAATCTGGTTTGTTGGATCGCTATTTTAATAGATTTTATGTATTGATTTTATTCAAAGCAGTTATGATTGACAGTATCAAGTCTGAGAGTATAGGCAACTGCACTTAAGACGACAAGATCCACTAGAATATCCACTATAGTTTGATTATTACCTGCCTTTGAAGTTTTATACTGTCTACAATGTTTTGTTTTTACTAATATTGTTATTTACTGCTATACTCAATTATACTGCTATATTGAATTATGCCTGATGATATAGACATTCTATTAAAGATAATAAGAAACAACACAGTAATCATTGTAGATCACCTTGTACTGTGGTTTTATACATCTTTTTGGTTTTACGTTTTTATAGGAATTTGTTTTGTTTTGTCTTGCTAAGTTTTGTTTTTCCCTCTAATACAGAATGTATAGAAATACATGCAGAGATTCATGCATGCATAGCTGCTTACACTCTCACTGTTTGACTATCTACTTTGTATACTTTAATTTTGTAACATAAACAACTATTTCTAAGAGGACAATATGCAATTTATTAACTAGTGATTTCTTATTGTTTATCTTTTGGAATTCTGTATTACCTCTACCCTTTACATGCTTTTGTTTCTCTTTAAATAAATTTTAAAAATGTAGTTTTATTCTTTGTTCATAAACATCAAAACATTAAATTTTCTCTTGGAGAATTATCATTGCAATTACTAGTGCATAATTTGTCTTCATATTATCAAAAATGAAAGAATCTGTTGCATTGATTTAAAAATTTTCCAGTGCCTAAATATATAATATAGATAATAAATATATTTTAATATATATTTTATATATACATATTAAATCAAATGAAGTGGTTTTTATCATGGTTTTTTGTTGCCTGTTTTGACCAAATTTCAGGGAGGGTTTTTAAAAATCTAGTTGTAACAGATGAAGAGTAACTCAGACAGCAATCTCCCATTGCCTTTTAAAAATTTAAAGTATGTGTCAAATTTTTGGCCCAAGTTGTATAGGATAAGTTAAACTTAAATTGCATTCTGTTAACCAATAAAAGTGTGCTTCTGTGATTATAATTATGCTTAAGTAAAATTTTTACAAAATGGGTTTCACTGCAATCACAAGAACCTGGGCTTTTATTGTTTCTCAATTCATATAGTGATAGATGGACAGTATTTATTGCTAGAATGAAGTAAACATCAGTATCATTTTTATTCCTGGTTTCCATCTTTATATTATAATCACTAAGAAACCTTATTATATAAGTAAATGGATGAAACCGAAAGGAATTTTTATAATAAATGTGTTTCATATCTTTTCCCAAGTTATGTGTCAGAAGATTTCATAATTAAATCTAGTTTTTCAGCAGGGCAGGCTGGCACACACAATTCCAGTTATTCAGAGGCTGAAGCAGGAGGAATGGAAGTTCAAGGCCAGCCTGAGCAACTCACTGAGACCCTATCTCAAACAAAGCCAAGCCAAGCCCTTATTTTTGGCTGGGGATGCGCCTTGGTGGTGCGCAGCTTGCTTAGCATACACTCGGGCTTGGGTTTGAAAACAAACAAAAATCTTACAAAAAAATCTTACTTTGAACAAGCTGATAACCCAATTGTCCCTTTTTCTTGACAGCAATGAACTGGAAACCACCTCCCTTCAAAAAGGTGATTATCTAAAACCATCCACCTTCTGAGAACCTAATCAGTATTTCAAATCTCTCTGCCCTGGAGGTTTGCACACTCTGGTGAAACACAGTTCTAAGATTTAGAATGGGAATTTTTTAAAAAGGGATCATTGTAAAGGAGTTTCTTTGTTTTTAGGGTCGTTCCCAGATGGTTTTAGGACATTAAGGATCTGAAAATTGGTTTCCTCAAAGTTGAATATTCAAATACCCACTCTGAGACACCCCCACAAGATGCAAACTCCAGTTTGAGGATCGCTGGTCTATGTGTCTGGTGTCAAACACAGACTTACCTGAGAACAAGATTCCAAAGCAAGAGACTGACTTTCATACTTTTTCACCTTACAGCCACTCCTGTAAAGAGAAAAAACACAAACAAGCCACTTTGGAATCACAATGGCGACTTTGAAGGAATGAGATGGAGCAGAGCGCAGTATATGCAAATAGAAGCCAAAGCATACAACAGCACACAAATCAAACATTTGCATGGCAGAGACACAGACACCTTTGCTGTCTCTGAGTCTTCTCCCCACAGACAGCGCAAGCAAAGAATGAGGGCTACGTTCATTGTTTGAAAAGACCACCTTGTTTGCTTCTGTGGATTGTGAAACACCAATACTGTGACCCCTACCATGTTTAATTACCCACCACCAAAAGCCTTACAGATAGTACAGTCTTAGCAGTTAAGAAAGGTTCCATTCTGATCTTTAGTTGCTTGGCTTTGACGTTCATCAGAAAAATCACGCTGGACCAGATTCTTTAAAAATTCTTTATTATACTAAAAGCCACAGAAGTCTCCTAAGACAGCTCCCGTCTATACTTAGGTGTTTACAGAAAAGAACTGTGGTCAACAGAGAGTATAAAAGTATTTGAGTAAATTGTTATCATTCTTATTAAGTAGTGAGGTGCAAGATGAGCATCATGTAAGGTGCAAAGCCCAGAACTGTGGAAAACTTGGAGATTCTGTCATTTTTAGATTAGTCATCATTTGTGATAAGATTATTCTGCTGTTTCAATGAACTTAAACTTTCTAGTAAAAATGACACTCTGACCAAAAAAAATTATCAACTTGCTTTTCTTTGGTGCAAAAAATTACAAGACAAACCCAAAGGTTATTAGGAAAGACACAATCACTAGTGCATGGTCTTACTTCCTGAATGCTGTTAGTAAGTGCCAGCCTGTGGCTAAACTCACGTTGACTCAGGAAAACTTATCACCTATTCCAAGCAGCCTTATACCATTTTTAAAAATCCACTGATTTCCAACATTAAATAGCACAGTCCCTCAACCATGATGATCTTGGGGGCCAAGCCGGATCTTGCTATCCAAAGCGCCATGTGATATGTGCCAAGCCAGGGTGCGCAAACTCACGTACCTAAGGCAGGAAGGGAATCTCCGCTCCTTTAGGTACAAACAATGGAAGGCTAAGCTAACTCAGGAAGTGGCAAATGAAACGCAAAAAAAAAATCATTCGAAGATCAAACTCAGAAACAGATGAGAAGGTCAAGCTCAGAAACAGAAGCCAACATGCTATGGAGAGATAGTTGGGCAGGGGTGGGGCAGCTAAGTGCCAACAGTCCCAAGGACAAACAGAAATAGCAAGAGTACTTACAACAGAAAACAGAGAAATTTCACTTGCTCAGTGGTCCTGATGCACCAACAAAATTAGAGACAGGAAAGAGACAGACAGATGGAGAAAAAAAGATCATGTAAAGCCTAGAAATTTATCTTTAGTCCGGTAGATTTAACAGCTATGCAGTTCTTTCTGTGAGGTGGGATATAAATTAAAAATGTTACACTCATAAATATCAGCACTGGTGAATGGTTAACAGCACCTCAACTCTAAAGGAGTAAGAGTGGTTAAACACTCAGATGCCATATATTCAATTTGGAGATGAGAATAAACTCCTAAATATGTGAAAATGTATAAAAGCTATATTTCAATGCTGAATACATTTAGTCTCTACTGACTAGTCTCTCAGATTAAAGGCAAAATATGAATAAAAATGTATTTATAAATTATACTTGAAAAGATATTTGGTCATCTTTATAATAGGCGTGCATTACTAAGAAGCTTAAAATAATTTCATAATTTATCTTATTTGATGTGCAAAATTCCAATCATATTATGGTATCTCCATTTTATAGATAAATCTAGAAATCAATTATATACATCTTTTTGAATGTCATGCAAAACTCCTAACTACAGTACCCACTAGGTACTCTATCAAATATCTGTTTTCAGTTTTTTCTACAATGAAGCATTCTGCTAACCAAGATCCTACAGTGTTCTACAAGAGGTCTACCAACCCTTTCTTGGAGACAGAAGAGTATTGTCTGTCTGAACCCAGGACCCTCCCACAACTACATCTCAAGCCCTATTTATTTATTTATTTATTTATTTATTTATTTATTTATTTAAATTTTGAGACAGTTTTACTAAGCAGCCACTAAATTGCCTGGGCTTGAACTTTAGATCCTCCTGCCTCAGGCTAAGACTGCTGGGATAATAGCTGTGAGCCACTTCATCCAAAAAAGAAAGAATTTTGATTATATAAGAAATAAAACAAAAACTCTACAAGGTATAGGGCCAGGGATTTTAGCTCAGCAGCACCATGCCTGTCTGGCAAGCGCAAGGTCCTGAGTTTGATTACCTGTACCAAAAAAATTTTTAAAACATTAAAAATCTACAAGGTATATTAGATCAAGAAGTTCATTTGACACAGAATAGAGGAAAATGCTACCAGGTAAGAATGATAAAAACTCAAGACTGAGTAATTCTTGGTACTGAATATCAACAGTACATTTCTCCCTCATCAGCTTGTATATAATCTTCTCTGACATGAAGCCACTGGCTAATATCATCAGCATGCAACTGGAAGGCAAACTCTCCAAACAACCACTTATCAGCTGGCGTAGGCAGAGGTGGCTATTGTTTAGGGGAAGAAGCACCAAGGTACTAAAGTGCCCTATGTGTACCCCAAGGGCTGCCTATCATAAGTACCTAGTCATAAGTATCCATAACAGCCTCAAAAGAGGACTATGCCAACACGCAACCAATAATACACTTCAACAAGCATTTTTGACTGCTCCCACACAGAGAACAGATCGAGAGCTATTGGTGCTCTTGATTCCCCGCAGACAGCGTGGGGCTCTCACCAGACTTGATAACAGAATTGACATCTGCACTGCTCAACCGTCAGTCTTGAAGTCAACACTTCTGCTCCTTAAAGCTCTGGATATTTTCTTTCCCAGCACAGATCACTACTGTTTTTTTTTAAAGTCATAATAATGCTGAAAAGTAATTCCACAAATGACTTTGTGATAACCACAGATACTGTACTTTTGACCTGCCCTTCCCATGCTTCATCCTTCATGTCAACGGTCCTTCTTTCTGGCTAACACTGTGTAAAAATGTCACAATGTTACAAAGGGATTATACTGGCACCTAGTCAACATAATATTTGTGACACAGCAATCCTCTAACAAAGTTAAACTGAAACCTGACACAAAGTATGGCCTGAGGGACCACTCAAGGAAATTCAAAGTCTTGCAAGTATCAGTGTGCAGGAAAATTAAGGGATGAAGGGAGTGCGGGACAAATGACTAACTTACTCAAGTTTAACCCATCATTTAAAACCATCTTGGTTCTTACTGGAAATTTGCCTTCTTGCAAATAACCAAAAACACACATGAAGACAAGAACTCTCACCAACTTTCCATGGCAAGTGTTTCCAACAACAGTAACAACAAAACCCCCCACAGCTTTCTGTTCAGAAAAATTTCTCTAAGATCTTTGTGGACCATTTTCACATTACTGACAGTGGAGAGGTAATTTGCAGGTTTGGAATTTCTTTGTTTTATCTACAAAGAATCTGAAGATGGTGGCTCGTAGAGACACTTGAATTCTGTATTCAGGGATTCCCAGCAAGGATTTCTGAAAAGCATCAAATCTACCTGATTTATTTTAAACATTAAAAGAACTATTCAGGGTGAGAGGAAAATAGCTTGCTAAATAAATATGCTGAGGATTCAGAAATAAGGTAGAGATCTACAAAGGAAACCTTTAGTATTTTAACCACACAACAATTAGGCAAAACAGTGAAGACTGCAGCATAAAAGCTTTGTTTGTGACCCCAATGCACCTCAAAAATAAATGCAGTTCACTAAAACCAAAGCAGAGAGCTGCCAAACCCACCAAGAATACTACACAGAACACAGTGCCCAGCACCCTCTGTCACTCACGTTATTAAACGCGACTTTGACTTCTTGGGTGAGTCTAAGATCTCATTAACATGATTACCCGTGGAAGAACAAAAGTTGCTGCTTGTTAAAGTCGTAGTTGGTTTAAAAGGATCCATAGATTCATTGAAGTTATCTGGTTCAAAATAGTAGGAGCCCTTAGAGGACAGGGGCGGGGAGTTCTGCAGTGTGGAGTGGCTCCCAAAGGAATTAAAGCCAGGGCAATCCCACTGACTCAGCTCTAGCTTAGAAGACACCTGAGAGAGAGGAGTGTCTCCAGCTGTCAGGTCTGCAGGCTGTTCTACACCTAGTGGCCTATGCATGCCATCCTTCTGTATCTTGGGAGTCAGTTTGTTACCCGGTTTCCTGCCAAGTTTCCTAGGAAGGGCTTTCTTGGCCTCTATGTTTTCCACATCTTCTGTGAAATCGAACTCCAGTTTGAGAGGTGAGCTCCTTGCCTCTTCTTGTGGCTCAATCCCTGAGTCACTGGTGTCACTGACAGTGCCTGAAGCTTCCTTGAGGCCAGGGGGAGATCGCTGGCTCCCATAACCTCCCAGTCGTGCATTCTCATCCAGTTCATCCGGATTGGTCTGATAAGATACCCTGGCAAGAGGCCTGGCCTCTATGGCAGTTTCCACCCTGGAGAACTCTTCCCCAATTGTCTTCTTCCGCAAAGATACAGGTTTGGGCTTTCTCAGCCTGCTTCTGTTGGCCACAGGCTCGGGACTGTAGGTTCCAGCCTTCAGATCACCTTCTGCTGATGCCTCGGGCGTAACCCCCATGCTGCCTTCTGTCACTGCCTCATCCTGGGTGGCTTCTGGCATGCTGGAGGGCAAAGCCTCACCTGAGCCTGCAGTTACATAGCCCTGGGCTGCTTCCGTTCCAACAGCTGCTGAGATACCAGAGGAATTCTTGGTTTCTATTGAAAATGGCCTCACTACTGAAATTCTACTGGGGTCATGACCAGGTTCTTCCCTGACATCCCTGACTGGATGAGGATCAATGGCCAGCTGTGGTTCGTCATTTCCTGAAGATCCAGAGCAAGTGTCAGATGAGTGTTTGTCAATCACTTCTGCTGCCAGTTGTTCGTTGGCTTCTTGTGATTCTAAAACAAAAAACCAAAATCCTTCTATTAAAACAAGTGTCTTTCTGGCACTGGTAAATATTTTCTACTACCTAAATTTACACACAAAAACAGTAAGCAGTTCCCCTGTTTATTTTTACTAATCATCTCTAAGATTTGGCAAGGATAGCAGTATAGCCTAAAAGGTTAATAGCTGGAACTATGCCCTAAAATGAATTTTCCTAACCCAAGTTGTTTACGTCCATTATCCAACTGATAAGAATAACAATTTTACCAATACTATAGCTACTTCGGAAAAAAGATAAGGAGACCAAGGGTGTACTGCAAAGCACACTGTGTGAATGCTGACACTGGTCAAGAGAACTCAACAAGCACTGAGACAGCTCCAAGAACCAACGTGACATATCTAGAGTCAGAATTTTATGAAGCAAGCAGATATGAACCTTTGAGTGTTAAAAAGCACAAGTATTTCCTATTCAACAAGGCAAAATTAAACAATCAAACCATTTCAAAAATAAATGAAAAAGCCACAATGACCAGCTCAGAATCACCTCTTTGTGAATCTAAAAACTAGAAGAACCAAATAAAAAGCAAACTTTAAAAAGTGGGTATAGAAATGGCTTTAAAACAAGTAACTTAAAAGCTAGGATTGGAAGTCCTATTTGGCCCAGCTATTCCACTTCTGGGCATATTCCCAGAACTGAAAACATCATACCATAGTGATATATGTGAATCCATTGTTTATAGCAGCACAATTTGTAATAGCCAGATCGTGGAAACAACCTAAGTGCCCATCAACTGAGGAATGGATAAAAAAGACGTGGTACTTTGATACAATGAGTACTAACTCAGCTATAAAGAATGATCACATTGAGATATTTATAAGTAAATGGATGCAACTTGAGACCATACTCATAAGCAAAATAAATCAAACTCACATGTATAAATACCATATAGTCTCCCTAGTGTAAGAAATGGTAAGAGTACATAAGATTTTATGGTAATCATGGTTTCCCATTATATTGGTTTGAAGCCTTATAATGTTTTCATTCATTAGTTGGAATGGTTTTATTCTGTTTGATTTTATTATGTGTGATGGTATGAACAGCTACTTTGAAGAAAACAAGATATTATGGCAGCCATTTCTGACTTACTATCATCTTGCTTTGAAGTCCTACCATGCTTTTGTTCTTCTGTTTCTATTGGTTCTATCCTGTTGTGTCTTACTGGATTTTAATGTGTGACAGTATAAACAAATTTTTTAAGGAAATGAGAGATTATAGTAGCCATTGTTCATTTTCTCTTATTTGGCTTTGAATGTCCTGTAATACTTTCATTGTCTTGAAAGGTTTTATACTATTTTGTTATGTTTGATATTATTGTATGTGAGGGTATGCTCAACTATTTCAAAGAAAGAGACATGGTAGCTACTGTTAATATCTGGTGGTCCTGTTGTGAAGTGCCATGTTGCTTGCACTGTTTTGTTCTCTTTTGTTTTATTCTCTTTAAAATAAAAAAAGTAACTTACTTTATAAAGACATAAATCACAATGCAACGTTAATCACAGAACAATTCTTTTTTGGGGGGGGGTCTTTTTGAGACAGGGTCTCAGTCTGCAGTTTCAGGTTGGCCTTGAGCTTACTTTGCAGTCCAGGCTAGTCTCAAATTCACAACAATCTTCCTGTCTCAGCATCCCAAATGCTGGGATTACAGGCGTGCGCCATCACATCTGGCAAAATTTTTTTTTTATTATTTAGAATTTTTTTCTTTGGGCTGGGCCAGAAATGCTCTCAATAACTTAGGAAAATAATTGGGGTTTTTAAATTGTGGTATAAACAAGGGAATTTTATCTGAAATAGTAATAGACACACATCTGTTGGAAACCAGGCCTCATGGTAAAGACAAAACGACCAAGCCTAAGATAAGTGGCAACACCTGGTCTAATAATGGCCAGCTAGAACTCAGTCACATTGGTGGACAGCCCTTGGACTCACACTTCCTGAAAAGTTCTTTGTTCTTTCCACATACTATACTTGCTACATGACTTGCTTCCCCATTGGATCAATATTACTTATATCTCATTGGTTGATTATACACTTAAATCACATTGTGCTTGTTCTATGAAACTTATCCTGGAAAGTGGGTCCTCTCAACTTTTGGGTCCCCTTCTCTCTTAGGCAAAAGCTGTCTGACCTCCAATAAATATTTCCTGCTTTTAACCTCTGTTATACTGCCAGATGTTAGCAATTCAGCTTTATGACACGAAGTTCCCATTTGTTTCAGACTTCTGCGTGTTTAATTAAAGCATAGTCTTACTGAATTAATCTGAATTAAAAAGTACTAACTACATTAATTTTTTTTTTTGGTACCAGGGATTGAATTTATGACCTTGTGGGTTTACCAAACAGGCACTTACACCGCTGAGCTAAACCTCTGGCCCCTTACATGAATTAAAAAAAAAAAAAAAATCATTTGTAATTATGGGTCTATATAAAACAAAGTTTTCTCAATAACCTGTAACCTAAACACTACTGAAAT
This sequence comes from Hydrochoerus hydrochaeris, assembly GCA_004027455.1. Lineage (NCBI taxonomy): Eukaryota > Metazoa > Chordata > Mammalia > Rodentia > Hydrochaeridae > Hydrochoerus > Hydrochoerus hydrochaeris. The sequence goes on along the minus strand of PVLA01002729.1, from coordinate 191,449 downwards.
AAACTAGATTTTAATTACATTTTGATTTAGCTTGGTATGCTTCAATCTCATCAATTCCACTTTTATTTATTTTTGACACCAAGAACTGAACTGAGAACCTTATGCTTGCCAGCAGGCACTGCACCACCAAGCTATATCCCCAACCCATAAATTCCACTTTTAAAACTAAGGCTTTTGAGTGTTATAATTACAATACCTATCACATTCATCTGTTATATATTAGAGTCTGCACAATAATTTCTTTTAGGGCAAGGTTCCATGGGCTAATGATTTTTGAAAACTTAAAAGGAGAAAGTCTGTCTCTAAAGATGGTGAGATGGGGGGAAGAAGGTGTAAATGACAAAGGAGGGGATGGAAAAAAAGTTGTAAATTACATCATTAAGAGATCACGATGTCACCATGAATTTACTGAAGTAGAAAGGTGTCCACTGAGATATGTCCCCATCCCTTTTCTGTTTTGTCTTACTAAGTTGCTAAATTGCTCAGGCTGGGCACAAACTCCCATCCTCCTGGAGTGCTGAGATCACAGGTTTGTGTCTCCACATCAGCTTAACAATCATTATTCTTTAGTGAATCTCTGATTGTTTTTTATTTAGGTTGACAACACTAACCACAATAAGAAAGATGGACTGCGGGCTTCTATAGATCAGCCAATGGGCCCCTAAGAGCTCCCTTGGATTACTGTGCTAAGTCTAGGCAAGCCTTAACCAACATGTAAACCCACATTTGCCCAACTCCAGTGCCTGGCTGCCAAGCCATATATATGATAGATCATCTCTTTAAAACCAGGCTAAAGGGGCTGGGGATTTAGGTCAGCAGCATAAGAGCTTGCCTTGCAAGCACGTGGTTGGGTGTTCAATCCCTGGTACCGATAAACAAATAAATAAATTTTTAAAGACTTTAAATATAAAAATAGGGCATAATAGTGAAATTAATACAAATTTCTTTTTCCTTTTTTCACAAGTTCACAGATAGAAGGTTGGGTCTTACCACAGATCTAAGCATACATTTTTTTTCTTTCTGTAACCTGAGAACTTTTTTCCTTTGTCACTTAAAGGAAGTCTTTAAGGCTTCTCTTTGGCATTTCTGAACCACCAGCATCACTCTCTTAGGGTAGTTAAGTAAAAATGGGTAACTTCAAGTTAAACACTACAATTAATACCTGATAGTCAACCTGAAAATGCAGAGGGGAACTGAGTACCTAAGGGACAGGTAACAAAGGGATGGCTTCTGACACAAGACTGAGGCAGCCCCAGATTTCACTGCACTGTTCAGAATAGTATGGGATTTAAACTTTATAATTTACTTCTGGGTTTTCCACTTACTATTTTGGACTATGGTTGACCATAAATAACTGAAACATGGAAAGAAAAACTGCTGACAAGGATAGTGGTGCTGGGGGGACATCGTAGTTTCCCGTAGTCTACTTGATCATACAATATCTGAGATTGTGTATTCAGTCAGACTCTGGATTCAGTTGTGAATTCCTAACGCTGAACAAAAATGAATGCAGCTAGATGCCTGTGGATGAAGATGCCTGTGTCTGGGGCTGGGCCTGGTCCACACCTGAAATCCCAGCACTCACAATAAATGGGAGTTCAAAGCTGAGCTGGGCTACATAATGAGATCCCGTGTCAAAAATAAAAACAAAATCAACAGGCCAAAAAAAAAAACAAAAACAAAAACAGTAGTAGTGCCTATAAATAACTAGTCTAAGATATTTACAAAACTAAGAAACCTTATAGGGTCTTCAAATACTTTAAGGGCTACTTAGGTAAAGGAATTAGAATTATTGTCCCATCAGAGGATACAATTAGGATTATGTAGATAACTGTTAAGAGAAGCAAACTCTTAACATGATGAAAAACGAATTAACTGAACTAGGCAAAAACTGCAATGAATGTGAAGAGATGCCTGAGCCTTATCCTTCAGCAATGGAAGGAATGGTCTCCAGCCCAAGGCCATCTCGAAGATTTTTCTATGCTGTGCTTTTAGACACAAATAAAAGTCATGAATCAAATGCAGAGAAAGTTAGAACTGGTGATCAGAGGACCTGAGCAACAGCAGTGTTTTGCTATTAATCAGCCTAGGGACTTTTTATGTGTCCTTTCTGCATTCCCTATCTCAGTTTCCTTACTGAGAAGAAAGGTTTCAGCTAAAAAATATTCACAAGGGCCCTTTACTTTTATAAACTCAAGACCTAGATATTTAGGCCATTTACAGTAATTAAGTGATAAGACTACATTATAATCTGTAAATTTTCTGGATGGACCGCCCAATCATTTCATTCATAGACTATAAAAAAAAAAACTTACATACTTTGAATATAATGTATTGGGCTCTAAGCTAGGCATTGGGATATAACAGCAAGCAAAACAAATTCTTCTGATGGAGACAGACAGTGATTAAATAATTACTAAATGAATAGGATGGGGTGGGGCTTCAAAAAGAGAAAAGTACCATACTTGGGAGTCCTGGGGGGGCTTGGCTTGAGCCTAGGAGCAGAAGCAAGTTACAAAGGTTTCAGCAGCAGAGAATATAGTCATATTTGTATTTTAAACAGCTCACCTCACTTGCAATGTAGAAAGGGCTGAAATGGAACATGTAAAACTGCATGCTATTCTGAGGCCTTCAACAAAAGTTGTATTAATGAATAGGAAGATAAATTACACAATACTAGAGAAAGTAAGGTGAGATGGGTAAAGACATGGGGATAAAGACGTGGGGATAGGCTAGATATGAAATTGAAGCAGAAGGAGGCATCAAAGATGATTCATATGTTTTTAGCTTTTGAAACTAGAAGATAGAGCATCATTCAATAAATCATTCAGAAAATACTAGCAAAAGTACCTCAGTGACGTCAAAGCTGGGTCCTGAGTCTGTTCTTGCACATGCAGAAAGCTATTTTGGAACTGTGAAGTGGGGATACTGAACAGGCAGTGAGCTTAGGGAGCAGATCTTGGCTGGGCAGGAATAATATTTCACAGAATTAAATCCATGGATGTGTATGTGATGACCATAAATGTCACTCACAATGAATACTACATAATGACAAGTGATCTCTATTCCATACTTTCATCTTTGCACCTTAACATATTTTAAATCCAAACTTTTGGGGGTGAGGTTCCAGGAACTGAACTCAATATCTCATACTTGCCAGGCAAAAAATGCAAAATTTTGAACAGAAGTTGCTAATTTTTAAAGTTTACCTAAAAAAGATTAATCCAACTTAAAGTCTACATTTTAACCATCTTTTAAAATTAAGAGCAATTGTATGTGATACTGGAAGGACTCCTGCATCTGCAGCAGGCACTCTAGCCACTGAGCTACACTCAAATATTTTTTAAAAATTACATAATCTCCACAAAGAAGCAATTTGCCTACCCTCTTGGTAAGCACCTCCCTCCAGTGTGAGCCAGGAGGAGACCCAGTCAGAGTGTCCTGTGAGCCTACCGGTGCAGGGGCTGGGAATCAAACATCCTCCCCCACCTTGTTAGCAACTGGGGACAGAGGTCTGAGCATCTCTTGAGAGGATGACTGTATGCAATATAGCAAATATGGGGGATTTCCCTCTGTCTTCTGTTTGAAAGAAAATGTTTTGTTTCATTATGATTAACTGTTTCACTCTATTCAGTATTTTCTTTTGATTGGTCGTATAATGTTCTGTCTTTGGTTTGATTTTTGCTATACCTAATTGGCTAGATAACAACAAGATAGACTATGGTACCTATTACTGTTATCCTGGTAACCTGTTATGAAGTTCTGTACCAATTTCACTGCACTGTCTTGATTGGCTTTGTTCTGTCTTGTTCTATTGTATTTCTACTACCTTCAAAAAAAAAAAAAACAATTACAATCTCTCCTAGTCTCCTCTCCTTACCGTTGCCTCCTTAACACTGACCACCATTCACCTCAGGATCCCTGGGCCCAAATGCACAACACTGTATGTTCCCTGTAGGCTGAGAAAACCTAGAAGTAAAGCGCAAGGCTAGAAACAGAAAAGCAGAGTTACAGGACTACACTGTTACTAATCAGGCATGGTGGTACACGCCTGTAATCCCAGCACTCAGGAGGCTGAGGCAGGAGAATCACAATGGATTTGAGGCAAGCTTGTATTACACAGTGAGTTCAAGTCCAATGTGAACTATATAGGGAGACCCTGTCTGAAACAAAGCAAACAGACTACACCGTTTGGACATGAGCAGCTCTTTCCCTTTCTCTTATGATTTATACACTTGCTTTTTAGGGTCCCTTCTTCTGTTATTGGATGACTTCATCATCAATCTCCTGGCTCCCAAAGCAGGGAGTCTGTAAGAATCAAGTTTCACTTAGCTTTTTCCAGTCTTTTATTTCTGCCCTATTGCTCTTCATGAGAAAAAGGCAGGGCTCCCAGCACCCCTCCACATGTACCCACTCCTCTGAGATCGATCCTCCCCTGCCTCCCTTCGTCTCCATCTCTGTCTCTGTTAGCAGGTTCCCTCAGGCTGAGAACCTGAAACTCAAGCCAGGGATTCTGCATCTCCAGTGGTGGGCAGGGGAGGCATCTGTGTGCTGAGGAGGAAGGAACATGAGTGCATGCCTACATGGGAGATAAGGGTTCTAATCCCAGCCCTACCCCAGCACCTGTCCTTGGACTTCTGTGGAGAGTTGGACTGTGGATGGCAACCACTCCCTCCATCATCCTCCTGGCCACCCCCAGACTCCTGCCACCTTCCTCACTCTATCTATACCTAGGTGTGTACATCAGCAAGCACACTTGTTGATTGATAGTGTAAGTGCACATGAACTCTTCCTCAAATATCCTTTTGAGTTATATGGTTATTTGTTTTCTTCTGTGTTTTCTACAGCTGTATCTGCTGTCCTGCCATGAAGGAGTGGGGAAGGAAAACACATGCCTTTCATCTAGCTTCAGTTCCCGGCTAGAGAACAGACAGCTTAAAGGAGCTCTCCTGAGAGGACACCCTCCTTGGTCATGTACTGGACAGTTGAGGACAGACGCCAGGTAAAGAAGTCTGCCCCATCCTACACCTGGTTACTCCAACTCACTGCAGTCCAGTGCGTGAGGCTGGATTATCCCTTTAATTAAACCAGCTTGGGAGCTGTGAGAATATGTAAAACAAGAAAAATATTGACCATGTAATTCAAAAGAAATATTTGAGAAAGAGTTTGTGTGCATTTACACTATCAATCAGCAAGTGAACTCACTTACTGACACACACACACCCAGCTCTGCCCTAGAACAGAACCTGAATTTCTAGTATCACACAAACATCTTTTTTTTTTTTTTTTGTACTAGGGATCAAACTTGCGATCTTATGCTTGCCAGGCAGGCGCTTACACCACTGAGCTAAACCCCCAGCACACAAACATCTTTCAATAAAAAGTAAAATACCTATGTTCTCGGCAGGCTCCCAGTTCCCACTGTGTGCCGGGTCCCATTTCTAGCCACAGCTGTCTGGCCTTGCTACTCCTCTGAAAGTACAGTTACACAACTGACCTACCTTTCCATGCCTTCCCATTGTTATGAAGTCCTACATTCCCTAAAAACCTTCCAGGGCACTGCAAAGCACCACCCCCAGAATGCGCCTGATGATTCTGATTCTGACAGGCACCGCAATGCCTGGAGGCTCAGTGAACACAGGCGGGTGGAGATTAGATCAAGAGATGAATTCCGAGGAAACCCAAAAATAGACCAGCATTTCCACCTCTGCCACATTTGCTGCTGTTAATCAAGTTCTTCCTTTCAATAATGGGCTGCTGTAAATCTCAGAGTGTGTGACTCGCCCACATGTCCTTTGGCAGCAGATACCTTCCACGCTTCTTCAGGATGAAGCCCAGTGTTGTTTAAAAAAAAAGCAAATGGAATGACAGAGTTTTAAGGACTGAGGTAAACAGTTTAATCTTTTAAACTGTTAAAAACATACTGGTTTAAAAATACAAGTTATAAAAATCTTGAAGGCCTTACAAGGGGAAATGTCATTATCACAAAATACTTTTGCAACTTAGTACAAATAATTTTAACTAACAAATACTGAGAACCTGTTAGCTGCTTTTACATGTCTAACTGCATTTATGAAAAGATCAAAGAGTGGAAGACAATATACATACGTACATCCACTGACAATCTCACAGTACTGTCCAACATGCTAGTGTTTTCCCTTCCAGTTTTTATGTCCTATGAATTCCTTTCAGATCTGCCCATTCCACTGCTTCTGCACCTTCCACTACGGAAGGCCTTCTGGTGGATTTCTAAGCTGATATGACATCTCTGGTATGGCAGCTGAGAAAGCTAGAAAACTTGAACAAGCTTCCTGTGTCTCACAGACACTGACACTGGCTTTCTCCCTGCCCTTTGAACCACCTGCAGGATTGTGGCTTCAGGCTGGGTGTTGGTCACCAGAAAGATCAGACACAAACACCATCAAAAGGTGGGTACTTTCAGCATTTCCAGAGAAGAAAACAGGGCTGGAAAATGGGGTGTTCTGTGAGTCATTCCAGGGAATTACCAAACCTGAGGGGGTTATGGGAACCTTAAAATTCACAGCCACAGCAGACAAAAACACAGGCAGCCTAAGGCCCAGGCAAGGCCTTGTGACTGGCAGTGCAAGCAAGGACGTTCTTGTGGGACTGACAGCAGCAGTATGACAATAAGATCAGCCTGTTAAGCATTCATATATGTTGGCAAACCAGAGAAGCAGTGTGGAAAAAACAGCATAAGCCGGGCGTGGAAGCACACACCTTCGATCCTAGCAATCGAGAGGCTGAAGGAAGAGGATCACAAGTTCAAGCCCAGCATGGGATACATAGTAAATTCAAGGCTGGCCTGGACTACACAGTAAGACTTTGTCTGAAAAAGCCAAACACACACACACACACACACACACACACACACACACGAGAGAGAGAGAGAGAGAGAGAGAGAGAGAGAGAGAGAGAGAGACAGAGAGACAGAGAGACAGACAGAGAGAGACAAGACAAGACAAGACAAGACAGCACAGTCTACAAACTATAAGTTGGCCTCAAATAAGCTGAGAAATACAGTCTACTTAATGGCAAGAATAAAAGTTCTTCCTCTGCATGATGGAAACTGCAGCTTGTTCTCTGTTTACCCCAGGCCAGAAGATCTTTACAAGGAAAGCCAGGTAGATTCCCATTCAACCAGACACCACGAAATTTCCAACAGTAGTACCCGCAGGTCCTCCAGAAAAAGGGCAAAGTTTTCCACAGTCACTGTTTAACTTCCTCCTTACTGTCTGAATTTAGTCAATGATAAAAACAAACAAAACTCCTTGGTACAACATTAAAAAAATAACGCTGCTGAAGTAGTTATTGACAATGAAATATATTTGTTATGTACTGTTAGAAAAACCAGTTTCTTATTAACTGGCACCACAATCTTGTTCTCTCTTCAGAATGAGCCACTCACAGGTTTTTTGTGTATAATGATCCCTGTATTTAATGCCTATGCAACTCCCAAGATGAGCAATATTATACAGTTGTCCCCCACCTCTCATCCTACAGGGATATTTTCCAAGACCCTCAGCACATGCATGAAACCACAAATAGTACCCAGCTCTATACAGACTGCATTTTTCCTCTACATTTATACCTATGATACAGTTTATAAATACAGGAGGATGTGCTAAGATTATGTGCAAATATTAAGTCATTTTATATGAAGAACTTGAGTATCCATAGCATTTGGATCAACCCCCCGTGGATACCAAGGGCTATCTCTCTCCCTCCACCTCTTCCTTTCTCTTTTTTCTAAGTATCTCAGTAGACATGTCAGTTATCAGCCCAACTGTCATGGTGCTCATGTCCAAGTAACCTTAATCTTAATAATGGTCCCAAGATGCAAGATGGATATGCCAAAGAGAAGTCATAAAGTTCTTTTAGTGACAAGGTGTAAATTCTTGACTTGAGGAGGAAAGAAAGGAAACTGTATGCTGAAGTTGCCGAGATACACTAAGAACAAATCTATTTATAAAATTGCAAAGGAGAAAAGAATTTGGGCTTGTTTTGCTACCTAGTGGACTGCAAACTATAACCATAGATAAGGGGAGACTTCAGCTGATACCTGAGTAACTCATATTAAGCCAATTTGCCCATTCTGAGGTCTTAATCTTTACTATTAAGTACAAAAACTTCCTTGTAGCCAAAACATAACTCTGCGTCTGCTCATTTCCCCTTTGCCTCCATTTCACCACAGAAGTCCCACCCTCAACCCAATCATTCAGCCCTCTTCTCCCAAGACCAAAGGGTAGAACTTACATAGAGAGAATGGAGCCTACTTTGAACAAGACAGGTCATGGATCAACTGCGCTAGAGAGGCCCACAGTTAATTCTAGAACCATCCTCATTAATCTAATTTCTCTTTACTCATGGGATGAACCTGAATAATTCAAACAGGATCATAAGCCAAGGAGAGGGTTAATGCTGGCAGTATGACAGAGTCAAGCACACTGCCCTGGGTTGTTACATCCACTGAAGAGCAGCAATGTGAGAGTCAAGATGGAAGCAGAGGTCCGGTCTCTATGACCAAACCCCAATGCCATGCTTCTAGGCACTCAGCAGACAGACAAGGAATTCACATGACCAAGCTGGGCTAGACAGCTCCAACAGATGGGACTCTTCCTACTTTAGCCTCCATTCTATCCTCATTACAGGATGTAATCTCACAGCTTCACACACACCCCCATCCCAGACTGTCATAATAAACGAACCTCTGAGAACTTGGAATAGGGCCCTAGTTACCAAGGCGCTGGCTGGACCTCTGAACTCAGGACCAAGTGTAGACATGCACTATTGAGGACCACAGAAAAGATCACAGAGGATGCCATAAACTTGGAGGGTCCAGCACTCAGTGAAGGTTTACACATGGACAAAAGCAACTGATTGGAAGGCACAGCTGAAGAAATTCTATGTAGAGCTCCAAATCAAATGTCCAGTGTCAGTACTCTGTAACTGAACCAACAGCATTCAGGACAGGAAGCCTTAAAATCAAATCACAGAATATATTCTAACACAAACTCACTTACCAGAGAGCTTTACTACCTGCAGTGCACTGCGCTGGGTACCAGCAGAAAGGAGCCATGGTGCGGCGCCCTTTTCTGTCCATGCCGCATCCTAGTCCATCCACGCCTTGTGACAATCGCTTCTCCAGGAAAAGGACGCGGCATGTGGGAATTGGGCGCGGGGATCTTGGAATGTTTTGTACTGATAATTGTAATTTGTGTAGTTCACATGTGTATGTTTTTATGTAATGCTCAATATGGAGTCGAGGGTGGAGACTCCAGGGGGGTTGCTGGAGGCCTTCTAGATAATCCCTTTGTGAGGACTGATTGTGGGGTTTTGCCTTCTGTGAATAATGTGAGACAAGTTTATGCGGGAGCTTTGGGTGAAAGAGCTCATGGAGGAGGATTTACAAAATTCCTGTGAGACAACTACCCTGAGACACTGGACAGGCAGCCAGAGACGGGCAACTAGGACCCATATGTTACGCCACCGGCCGCCTAAGACAGGCACAGGACCAATTGCTGTCCTGCAGGCCCATGATGGGTAAGGC
>PVLA01002729.1:0-181781 GCA_004027455.1 Hydrochoerus hydrochaeris | reverse complement strand
AGCCGCTCCTATAAATGATAAGGAAAGCAATGTAGGGAGCGGCATAATAATCTCACACATCTCTTCCTCCTGCGGGCATCCCGTAAGTCGGCTTGCATTTCCTGGGCTGACTAAATGTCAAGATTAAAATGTTAATTGATACCTATTGCCCTGAACCTGGGGCACCTTCTGCTTGGAGTTGAGGTCAATTAACACCTATTGTTTGGGATTGTCCCTGCCTGGCCTTGGGCCTGGGGCGTTTCCTGCTTGGGGCTGGGGGTTGCTACCAGGGTTAGCAAATATATATTCCAGCTTCTAAAAAATAAAAGCGGATTCAGATTCACTCACAAACTGGGGTGCAGTGTTTTCTGTCTCTCAATCGCCGACTCCCTGACCACCTTTGGGAAACCCTAGCCCTGCCGCAGCTGGACTCCGGCACCATGGAGTAAGCATGTGGGGCTTATTAGAGTCTACTTAGTGAGGAAAGGCTACACTCAAAACCCCTCTGGAGAAAAGCCACATGCTAAACCACGAAGAAGTAACTGCCACACCCTCGTGATCGCCACTTCACAGAAAACGCAACCACCGCTGGACTTCTAAAAGAATCAGTTCCCTGCAGCACAACTTTCCTTTCTAAATGAGCTGCTTTCTTTTTCAATTGGCCTCCATATCCAACAAAAGCAGAGCCATCCGTCTCTGGAAGCATGATCTAAGATAATTATTTTTGAAAGTTACAGGACGGTACTCTAGAAAGACCTTTGTTGTTGACTTAAAAGTGAGCTGCGGGGAGCTGTGGGGATGAATGAACACAGCACAGCCAGGGTGGGAGGGGGGCGCTCAGGGAGTGGTCTGAACTTGGCTCAGAGGGGAAAGTAGCAGCAAACGAGTGACTGGGCCAGAGCCTGAGGGGACCCTGCTGGGGCATGGACTGGTACCCTTCAACCCTGACAGTGTGGTCCAATTCTTGGGCCACTCCCCTTGGAAACAAGGACCACTCCTAAAGGAAGAGCACAGCACACATGATAAACATGTCTAAGTTGCAGACAGTGCTAATATTGGTCAGTTTTTGACACAGTAAAAAATGCAAAGAAACTTTAAAAAATGAAATTTTTTACAACATGTAATTGTAAATCTTTCCTCTCATTCTGTAAGTTGTCTTCACTTTCTTGATGCTATAGGGGTAAATCTTTCTAGACCCCAAGCAGGTGAAACCTACTTAGATATTGCACCACGGAGGCAAGCAACAAAAAACCAAATATGCTGAGCTTATCAAAATTAAACTTAGGCACTTCAAGCGGTAACATCAAACTTTTTACCATCACTTCTCTGGTTAAAGGATTCATACACTGCTGGCAGGAATGTAAAATGGTAGAGCCGAATTGGAAACCAGCTTGGCAGTGCCTCAAAATATCAGATACTGAGTTACCAATTGACCAGGCAATTTCACTCTTAGGTAGTATTTCAGGAGAAATGAAGTACATTCATGAACACAGCATTAATCATAACAGCTCCCAAAGAGAAATAACCCAAGGCCAGGTGTGGTGGTACATGCCAGTAATCCTAGCAATGGGAAAGTTGAAACAGGAGGATCACTGTAAGTTCAAGGCCAGCCTGGACTCCACAGTAAGTTAAAGGCCTAAACTACACAGTGAGACCCTTTCTCAAAAAAAAAAAAAAAAGGCCAAATTTCAGTCAACTGAGGAACGGGTAAATAAAACATGGTACATACACACAATGGAGTATTACTCAGCAATAAAAAGGGATAAAATGCTGGTACTTGCTACAGCATAGTTAAACACTGAAAACATCATACTGAGGGAACACAGTCATGAAAGACTACAAGATGTATGATTCCACGTATATAAAATGTCCATAATAAACAAACCTATGGAAACACAAAAAAGATCATCATTTGCCAAGAACTGTGTGAAACGGAAGGAATGGCATGTGACTGCTAATGGGTATAACAGGGTCCAGGTTCAGGATTTTATCACTTTAATATCCTAAAGGTTAAACTGTGCTAGGGGCCACATAATTCTGTTGATGTACATAATTGTACACCTTTTAAATGAGCAAACTGCATGGCATGTGAACTCCATCTCAATGAAAGTGTTTAAAAATTAAAAAACAAAAACAAAACAAAACAAAACAAAAAAACTGGGAACAAAATGTAGGCTGAGGCCCTAGAGTGAGGGATCAGGAACCATGCCTGTGACTCCTAATGCAAAATTCAGCTCAACCGCAGACTCACACTTGGCAAAAGGCTTTCACCGCCTGCATGGCTCGCTGGTAGGGACACATGCTTGAGGAGGTGACAGTCCCACCATCACACCACCTTTGGATCTTAACATACTCTTAAGGAAGTCTACAATGTGCTAGATAAGTTCTATTTACAGAAAGAGGTAGAAAAATGACATCATCTCTCTTTAGTAACCAAAAAAATGAAACATCCTGGAAAGACATAACTGTCAACCTCTAAAGGCTCTCATTTTTGTTTTATGGGGGGTGGGGTGGGTGGGAGGTATTTTATTCTAATTTTTAAAATTTGACTTCTTCCAAGGTCCTCCCTCACACACTGCCCGTCTCTCGCTGCTGAAACCTGTTGGGAAGCCAAGACCTAGAGGTCTGGGAAACAGAACCCAGCTAGCTCCCCCAGACTGAGCCTGCAGAGGCCACACACTCTACTCCCTTTAATTCCCTAAGCAGCTGAGTACACATCTGGCACATGAAGGCCTCCCTCACCTGTCAGGCCTTTTTTATACGGAAGCAAGCATACAGGCAGCAGGTGGTGGAAGTGCTCACCTCTGCACTCACAGCTGTGCACAGATTGGCATCTTTCACCTGACAGCCCTGCCCAGGCCCACCCCCACCCACGCTGACTCAGGGCTTCACGGGGAAACAAGTGTGATGCCAGCAGACACCAGCTTTTTCTGCCCAAGTGGTCCGCCCTGAGGAGACCGTGAATATAGTACGCATTGGCATTTAGGCAAATGTCCAAAATGAGAGTTTTTCACCTTTCTAGTTTTATGTCTCTCATTTGCCAGTCCCTCTGACTCCCCCAGAGCCAAAATGCATTTTTCTTTTTTGTATCAGGAATCAAACTCAGGACCTCATGCTTGCCAGGCAGGCACCGTGCTGCTGAACTAGAGCCCAGCCCTGAGTTTTGTGCATGAGTGTTCTCAGCCACTCACTCCAGGCCACCAGCCCTAAAATGGAGAAGTAAACACAACCTATCGTCCAGGTACAGAAGGACCAACAGCAGAGGCCTTTTCCAGGCATGGCGCAGGAAGGGACTGTATAACTCACACCCTGAGCAGGGGATGCGGAGGAGGGTGCCATCTGGATGAGTCAAGGCAGAACACCCACAGTGCACCGTAATTTAGAGTGTCTCACTAACCAAGGCAGGACACCAGTGCACACGCACACATGCACACCCTTATAAAACCAAAAGCTAAAGGAGGGCAAGTTTAGCTGCTGGTTTTTGTAACAGACAAGACACAGCTGCCACACTATTCTGAGATAAACATCTAATTCCTAAAAGAGGCCCTGCTCTACCCACAGAGAATCATCAAGGGATCCACTTGATTAACTGGAGAAGCTGTGGTAAGGATAAGAAACCCCTTCATGTTTCTAAAATAGTATTTTATGTTATTTCACTTAAAGAAACTCAAACTCCATCTTCTGAAGGCCAAGCACTAAGCACTGTAAAAGCCATGTATAAGTAGAGCGCATTGATTGGGAAGCCACAGCTGCATTCAGAGAAGCCAATGAGACTGTTTTGTCTTCTTGCACAGAGATGCCCATCAGCTCTGGAACTATCTGGATTTATCAAGCAGAGCAGAAATCCTCTAACACAGACTGAAATCAGAATGCTCTCCCTGCAGGGCATTTTCATCCCCAAACTATTCCTGTAGGAAAGGGAGAAGGAGCACGTCTAACAGATGGAACTCCTCTGCAGAGATCTGAAACTGTGTAACTTCAATCTGTTACTGCCAAACAACCATAACATGCAATATCTTCCGAAATAATTACTGGAGAATTCAAAACACCAACTGCCTCTCTCGAAAAGGAGCAACCGCCCCCACAGATGGGAAGCTGATGCTGAAAAGGGTGCACGTTCAGTGAGGTGCACGTTCAGCGAGAGCAGCCTCCTGACAAAGCAAGAGCAGCTGACATCCAGGTACAAGACAGGCTTCTAGACAGGGCAGCAACCCTCGCTGAGGACCATGGCACCTCTCCTGCCCCTTAGGTTCCTATGCTCCAGAAGAGGCAGCAAAAAGAGCTCAGAAAAGTAGGGAAGAGGCCCCAAAGGAAGAAAGTACTGAGAAAAGCTTGGTATAGTCTATGAAACTGGAACAAGTGTTTAAAATTTGGAAAAGGAACCAAACTATCCTACTTGTAGACAACATAATCCCTTACATGTAGGACCTAAAAAATTCCACGGAAGGACTCCTAGAACTAATAAAAAAGTCAACAAGGTAGCAGGATACAAAAATCAATACCATTCCTGTACAACAATAATGAACTCACCGGGAAAGAAATTAGGAAAGCAATACCATTTGCAATAGCTTCAAGAAAAATAAAATACTTATGGATTAACCTAACCGAGGAAGCAAAAGACCTCTACAAAGAAAACTATAGTGTTTTGAAAAAGGAAATGGAAGAAGACATCAGAAAATGTAAAGACACTGTTCCTGGTTAGGCAGAGCCAATGTTGTTACAAAGGTCATACTTCCCAAACTGCACACATAGATTTAATGTAATCCCAATCGAAATACCAACAGCATTCCTTACATAACTAGAGAAGGCAATTCTGAAGTTCATATGGACCCAGAATAGCAAAAGCTAACCTGGGCAACTAGAGCAAAGCAGGAAGCATTACAATGCCAGTTTCAAGTTATATTACAAAGCCACAGCATGTCACGGGCACAAAAACAGACAACGGAACAGAACAGAGGACACAGAAACAACTCCAGGCACACTTGGCCATCCGATCTTCAGCATTTTGACAAAGGGTCAAAAATACCATGGAGGAAAGACAGACTTTTTGACAAGCAATGTTGGAAACCTAGCCAGCAACATGCAGAAGACTGAATCTAGACCCATATCTCTCACCATGTACTAAAGTAAAATCAAAAAGGATCAGAGATCTAAACATTAAAACAGAAAACACTTCATATGCTGAAAGATAAAACAGGTAACTCTCTTGAAGACAGGCACAGGGAAGAAGCTGCTGAACAGACTTTCCAAAAGACACAACATCAGTAATTAACAAACAGAATTGTATCAAATTGAAAAGCTTCTGGGCAGCAAAGGAAACAAACCAACAGGATGGGAAAAAAATTTTTGCCAGGCATTTATTGAACATAGGATTACCATACAAAGAATAAATAAAGAACTCAAAAAATTTACTCCCCCCTCCAAAAAAAGACTCATCTAAAAAACGGACAAGTGAAATGAATAGGAGTGCCAACAAATACTTAAAAAAATGTTCAACATCACCGGCAGAGAGTGCAAATTAAAACACTGAGAGTCTATCTTACTCCAGAAAGAATGGCTACCGTTAGGAATCAAATAGCAAATGCTGGCAAGTCTCTGGAAAAAAAACAAATTCTTCCACACTGCAATTGTATTGTATTGTATTGTATTGTACTGTACTGTACTGTACTGTATTGTATTGTGGAAATCAGTATGGACATTCCTCAGATAAACTTTTCCTCAGAAAACTAAAAAGAGACTCTTGGCTTTCAGCTCAGAGGAGGCCAAGGTGCAACTTTCTTTGGTCAGCCAGAACCCAGGCTCATCCAGTACCAGCCACCTCCACTAGGTTGACCAAGTTCAACCCCAGTGAGATCACAGTCACAAACCCAGGGTGCACCACTCAGTGCCACATCTGCTCTGGCCCTCTGGGTCTGTCACCAAAAAAAGTGGTGGCAACATCCCTGAGGACTATGGTGAAACTGACCATTTTGAAGAGACAGGCCCTGACTGAGGGGCCTTCCCCCTTCACTTGGATCATCAGAGTCCTAAGGAGCCAGCAAGAGTTAGAGGAAAACAGGAAAACATTAGGTGGAGTGGAAATAGCACTTCTGACAAATAGGGCCTGACAGATGTGGCACCTATTTTTAGCCACAGAACTTTCTGGAATTTAAAGAGACCCTATGGACCACCCAGTCTGGGCTGCAATGTCAATGACCCTCATTACATCATACATGATATCAACAACACTGCAGTAGAAAGCCCAGCTAGTTAAGAGACATAAGACAAAGTGTTTCAATAAAAAATGATTTAACAACCAAAAAAAAAAAAAAAAACCCTAAAAAACCCAGCCCATTTGACCCAGTCATTTCTTAGATCTAGGTATCTTCCTCAAAGAGTTAAAGACATCATACTATGCATGTATACCCATATTGTTAGCAGCATGACTGATAATACAATCTTGGAAGCAACCCCTATATCTCTTAATAGATAAGGAAAGTGTGGGATTTATATACAGTGGAGTATTACTTTGCTTTAAAGAAGGATAAACTTGAATTATTTGTAGGAAAATGAATGATCTTGAGACCATAATGTTAAATGACATAAGTTAGACACACAAGCTTAAATATCGCATGGTTTCCCTACTATGAGAAACCCAAAGCATAAACAATAAAGTGCAAAATAAAAGATAACAGGAAATAGGGAGTGAGATCTTTTGCAAATGGGAAGGAGACCAAAAGGGAAGAGGGAGGGAAGGGAACCAAAGGGGACACAAAAAGAATTAAGATGTGTTACATATATGTATCAACTCCCATGATGATTATAATCATTGGTAGTATAAACATAATAATAAAAACTTGAAGAAAAAAAACCTAGCAAAGCACCTGGTCCTCACCAGCCTCTGAGATGGCCCAGGGAATCTATCCTCTTGTTTCTCAAAGCATTGTCTGATCGGTGCCACCAGGACACTGTGGGAGCAGCAGGGTGACTTCTGTGGTAAGGGTAAGGCTGCGGTAAGGGGTAAGGTCTGAGTGTGATTACAGCTTGCCGCCCTGATCTCAGTCACTAGTGCTGGGGTGGCCAGCTACACAGGGAGCTACTGCGAAGCTGCCACCCAGAGTCTGCATGCAGCAGGCCAGGTCAGAAGGTCCTCAGCCTCAGTCAGCTCTCCAAATGACTGCTGTCTGGGCCCAAGTTTGGACTGCATTCTCACCAGTGACTTCAGCCAGACAATCCAGCTAAGCAGCTCCGAAAATCCCCACCCACAGAAACTACCTTCAAACCTTTGTTATATGGGCCAAAGGCATGCAGGAAGAATTGCTGCTCCCAGGAGTGGCTGGCAAAATGTTTCCCGTTCTGTAGGTTCTCTCTCCACTCTGTTGGTTATTTCCTTTGCTGTGCAGAAGCTGTTTAATTTGATGCAACCCCATTTGCTGATGCTTGACGTTATTGCTCATCTGTGCCTATGTATTCAAGAGTTTCACCTATTTAACCTTCCAAATATTTATTCTGAGCTAGGTCTGGGAGGGACTTATTATATAGCATTACATTGCCAACACAGGCCCCTGGAGGCAAGGGTGTAGATCAGTGGTACAGCACTGGCCTAGCAGGCAGAAGGCCCTAGGTTCAATACCCAGCATCAGAAAACAGAAACAAAAACAAAAACACTCCTCTCCTCTAACCTCAGAAAAGGTGTGAATACATCCTAAGTGAAATAAATTGGACAGACATGTGTAAATACCACATTGTGTCTCTGATGCGAGAAAGCAAGGGTGTAAATAAGGACCAAAATGTATAACAGGCATTGTGAAAAGGTACGAAAATGTTCAAGTGGGGAGGGAAATAACGAAGGGGAAGGGGAAAAGGAAAAAAGAGAGAAGAAAAAAATAAAAACAAAGCTTTAGTACATGGGGAAGGGAGGAAGAGTTGAAAGGAGGGGAAGGGATTGGGAAAAGGAATGCGTTATATCACGAATTTTCATGATGAACGTGATCATTACATATTCCTAAAATGTACCAACAAAGTCTGATTGGAAAACAGAAGAAAGGAAATAATGGAAGGAAAAACAGGGTGCTGCCTGCCAGGAGGACTGCTCTCCACATGCCTGCTCTTCTTGCCACTGACCACTCTGGCGCCTCACTGACCACGTCCACGCCAGGATGTCTCAATGCTGAGCCGCAGCTAAGCATGTGGGAAGCAGAGAACAACCTGTGCCACGGCACTGCTTACCCAACGGTGACTTCTGCTTCTCGTTATCAATCAGTTGTCTAACTTGTGTTGCAAACTTTAATGTTCAAATTTCCTAAAATACTTATATATGGGTGACACCAAGGACTGACTCTAGGGCCTTCATAATGAATCGTATATCCAGAGCTTTTTCACTTTTTAATTTGAGACAGGGTCCCACCAAGTCACTAAGTTGCCTTGGCTATGCTTAAGTTTGCAATCCTGCCTCAGCCTCCCAGGGTGCTGGGCTGACAGGCTGGAACTACCACACGTGGCTCCTAAAATACATTTTATATGTGCCAAGTTAACATGAGGAAGCTAGAACTGCTGATTTTTAGCAATCACTTAATAGGATACTTAGGAAGATGCTTCCCTCATCACACACCCTATTCTGGAAACATTTCAAGAAACTATTTCTTCTCAGTCTTCTCTTCAGGCAGTGAAGAGAAAGATTCACAAATTCCTGGTTAGAAACCTGTGCAACATGTTCCAAAAAGCTGTAGATCTGCCATCTTAATAAGCTGAATTCAAGACCCAGGTCCATCACCAGCACTAAAGGCTCTGGCTCTAATTTCCCCATCTGTGAAATGGAAACCACAAATATCACCTCACAGTATCATTGTCATAAAAAGCAAGTAACAGCTGGATGTGGTGGCACATACATTTGTAATCTCAGCTACTTGGGAGGCCAGGCAGAAAGACTACAAGTTAAAGGGCAGCCTGGGAAACAGACCCTGTGTTAAAGTGAAAAAGACCTGGGGATGTAGCTGTTACAGAGCATCCCTGGATTCAATCTCCCTGCCACACAAGGAAAAAAAAATCAAATAAAATGCTGTAAACAAAAATTACTTGCTTCCAGCTGAGTGTAGTAGCACGTTCCTATAATTTCACTTAATTGAGAGGCTGAGGCAGGAAGATCTCAAGTTTCTGGTGAGGATGGGCAATATAGTGATACCATGTTCCAAAATAATTTTTTTTTTTTTGTACCGGGGATCGAACTCACGACTTCACACTTATCAGGCAAGCGCTTACACAACTGAACTAAATTATTGGCTGAAATAAAATTTTAAAAGACCTGAGTTCAATCCCCAGAACCACTGAATAAATAAGTAAAATAAATGAATAAAGTAATGTTTCCAATACATCTGGTAAATAAATATTGTTGAAATAGCTGCTGGCTGTGGTGGTAACAGTTTATAACCCCAGTATGCAGGAGGCTGAGCCAGGAGGATTGCCACTGGTTCAAGGATACCCTGGACTACACAGCAAATCCCTGTTTCCAAAGAAAAAAGAAACAGGAAAAGAAATAAAAAGGGTTTGGTCTGCTACAGGGGACTCATATTGGGAAAGCTAGAGATCATCATGATATAAGAAAGATGATACTTGGCCAGAAAGGAGAGTGTTTTTAATTTTTCTTTTCTTTTCTTTTTTCAGACAGGATCTTGCTATGCAGTTCAGGCTGGCCTTGAACTCACTACATAAACCAGGCTGATCTCAAACTTGAGGCAATCGTTTTGCCTTGTGTCAAGAATGCTAGCAGCCACCACAATCCTGCAAGAACTGTACCATAGGATCTGCCCAACAGACCTGCCGAAGTAGATTTTCACTTGCAAATTAATAAAACACTCCATCTTCTTACTGCCCTACTGTGATTCGGCCCTCATCAGCTTAACCCTGGTTTGTGTAAACTCAAACAGCAAGGCTCATGCACACTAAAAGAAAGGCTGAGATCTTGAACTCACAAGCAGTAAAGCCTTTGGAGGTCCCATATTGCATCAGCCACTTCAGCCACCCTGGGTGATAAGATATGGGCGAATGGCTATGCAGGGCGAGTCAGACATGATCCCCATGCAACTCCGGGTTTAGGAGATTATGACAAGGCCAGGACACTTCCAAGGCTTTCTGTGGGCTGTTATTACTAGTCACAGAAAACGACAGCTATGATTGCTTTTCAACTCTAAGTAACCATAGATCACATCCACTTTTTAGGTGGGGCATTAAACAGTGGCATTAATATTTTATTTTGTTTTACTTCCTGTGATACTGCATGCTAGACAAACACTCTATCACTGAGTTATATCCCCAGCCTTTTAAAACTTTTTCTGAGGCAGAGTCTAAGTTGCTCTGGGTAGCCTTGAACTTGTGATCCTCATGCCACAGCCCTCCAAGCATGTGGGTGTCTGGCACCAGTCCACTTGGCAATTTTAGAATGCCTGCCAACACTCCACAGGCTATACACACAGGCTGGAAATGCCTCTGCCACCAGACTAAGCTCTGATGCTTTGAAACTCAAGTAAGACTGCAACAGAAGAGCACAATTCTGAAATGAGTTTAATTACTGTAACATTTCTTAAAGTCGTGGTTTTACTACTCATCTTAATAGAAAAATAGATTTGACAGTTACTAAAATCTTTACTTTTTCTAGGAAGACTCTGCTCCTCCACCCCGGAGTTTTTAATTTAAAAAACCGTTGCTCCTCTGTGGTTCTGGATTCGCCTAAGTCTTTGATGGAAAAAACTATGCTTTTTTTTCCCCTAATAAGACATTCTGGGGTTTTCTTTTGTTTTGTTTTGAACTCATGACCTCGCACTTGCCAGGCAGGCACTTATGCCCGGCCCCTAGAAAGACAGTCTTTTGGATTATGCACCACAGAAAAGCAGAGGTGCTTCCCACATGGCTCCTTAACACTGTGATTAATAAAGCAAATGTGGCTCTAATCCCATTCACTAACTAGCTGGAATCTCCAACTTGAGAGCTAAAAATGCTTTAAAAAAAAAAAAAAAAGAACTACATCATGCTGCTAATTTAACTGTCTTAAAATGGAATCATATAAAAATTAACTAAGCTGAGTGAGTTAGTCCTAGCTACTCAATAAACTGAGTCCACCTGTAGTCCTAGCTACTCAATAAACTGAGGCATAATAACAAATTTGAGGCCCATGTGGGGATGCAGCTTAGCAGTAGAATGTCCACCTAGCAAAAGGCCCTGAGTTCAAGCCCCAGTAAACAATCAATCAGTTGATAAATGCTGTAAGAGCCAATCACACTAAAAAATAAAAGCATTAGGCTGGTATACTACTGAATGAGCCATGAGTTGAACTGCTGGACTAGGTTCTTAAGGGTTCTTACTAATCTCATCATTTCTATAGAATTTTAATAAAGCAATCCCCTCTTAGAGACAAGGAAAAGATACTGAACTCAATCCTAAACATACCTACAGATTTGAATGGAATACTTCAATATGCATCTAATGGAAAATGTTTGCATAATATAGTATCTGTTTATACATATAATAAAAAGCATCAGAATAAAAAATCTATGGCTCAGATTTTAATAAGACCACTCTAAGCCATATACATACACATATTCTAAAACATTCAAGTGCATACAGTGTATCAACCTCTTAACAGATCTAGTCTGATCAGCCTCTTAAGAGACCTACCTAGTCTTACTACAAATTCTCAAACACCCTAAGTATGTTTAAAATACTTGATAAGCAAAAGTTAAAAGATTATACTTGTATTAAATGATTCCAATACTTACTACATTCTTCACTAATTTACTTTTTTAAATGTGTTTTTACCCCTTTGATCTTTTAGTCAGTTAAAGATCAGGTACACTGGCAAATCAACTGCATCAACTTCACTTTTGAGCTGTTTGGTCTCTATTTTAGGTCCTCACCTCTGCTACCATAGTATAAAAGCAGTCATGCTAAAGACAAAGGGGTAGGTGGGGAGTTCACAAACAAAACCCAAGCAGCATGGGAAGTACTTCAAAGAATCAACAATTGTGTTCTCATCTTATTAAAAAAGGTTTTTTTGCACATCAAAAGAAATCACCAAGAGTGAAAAGACAACCCACAGAATGAAAAAATTTTAGCCAATTGTCCTTCAGACAAAAGACTCCTATCCAGAATGTTTAAAGAACTGAAAAACTCAGTCCTCCCAAATTCAAAGACCCAATTCAAAAATGGGCCTTCATCTGAGATAAATATACACTTTTCAGATGAAGAGACAGAAATGGCAATATATGAAATATTGTTCAATATCACTGGTCATTTGTGAAATGCAAATTAAACAACACTAAGATTCCATCTCATTCCGGAAAGAATGGCTATCATAAAGCAATCAATCAATAACAAATGCTGGAGGAGTTATGGGGAAAAAGAAGCCCTTCTCCACTATTGGTTAGAGTGTAGACGGATGCAACCACTGTGGAGATTCCTCAAAAACTAGGCCTCGAGGTCCCATTTGATCCCACTATTCCCTGTAATGGTTTATATCAGTGGCCCCCAAGCCTCCTGAATTATGGACCTGACAAAATCTAGCATTGTGATTGGTTTGTTGTCTAGTGCTTGGATTGGTGGTGTGAGTGCTAAATCCACCTTGGGGTTAAGCCAGAATACAATGTAACAGCAGTAAGGTATGTCCCTCTCTCTAGCCGGTTGGTGCCTTGCAGTTTGCAGCTGTCATGAACTGCAGCCTCACCATGCCACCCTGCCTTGGAGCTAACTGAGTATGGACTGAAACCTCCAAGAACTGTAAGAAATAAACCTTTCCTTCCTTCATTTTGGGTGTCGGGTATTTTGTCCCAGCAATGAGTAAAAAGTAACTAAGACATTCCCCTTCTGGATGTTTTGCCAGAAGAACTGGAAACATCATACCACAGTGATATATGTGCATCCATGTTTATAGCAGCACAATGTGCAGTAGAGCTAAGTCTTGGAAACAACCCAAATGCCCATCAACTGCAGAAAGGTTAAAAAAAATGTGGTATTTTTGTACAGTGGAGTACTACTCAGCTATAAAGAAGGATAAACTTGAGGCTTTCATAGGTAAATGAATGTAACTTGAGACCACACTTATAAGTGAAGTAAATCAGATTCACATGGGTAAAGATAGTATTGGCTCCCTGGTATAATGAAACCAAAAGAGTAAACACGATCCAAAATGTACTATAGATATTGTGAAAGAGAAAGAAGCTGCTCAAAAGGCAAGAATAACTGGGATGAGGGAAAGGAGAAAAGAAAGAAGGGAAAAGATTATATACATATATACTTATATATATGTACATGCACACAACATAGACAATTAATTCTCTTAATTCATCAAAAAGAATGATGTGCTTTGATCATTTTTTCATACATATATCATAATCTAAGCAACTACTTTGAAGATAACAATATGCAATATATTAACCACTGTTAATCTCCCATTATGTTGTTTTGAAATTCTTATATCATCCTTTTCTTTTTTCATTTTAAAATTTAAAAAGTAGTCATAGACAATATCTAAACAAATGAACATGGCTATATTCCAATACAACTTTATTGGCCTTGAAATTTGAATTTCATATCATTTTCATGTGACAATTTCCCTCAACCATTTAAAAATATAAAACCTATTCTTTGCTAGAGGGCCATATAGAAAAACAGGTTGCAGGCCTGACTTGGCCTTTGAGTTGTGGTTTGCTGATCTATACTACAAAATTACATCAACAAACAATTCTGCATTCCCCCACAAATCAAGCAGCATATATCTTTGGATTAATCCCATTTGTTTCTTTCTTTCCATCCCAGAGCACCACCTTGTCTCTGAATAATTTAGACATCTAATTAACATGTCAAACTGCATATGCAAAGAAAAGGTGCCGGGAGACCTGGTAAGACTCTGTTCCCCACATGTAACAATCTGCAAAAATAAAGGCGTGTGAGTGTGTCAGTGTGAGTGTGGTAACCAGAGGTGTGAGGGATATGGTGGGAGAAAAGCTCAACTGGCACACAACTATCAGCCCCATGTCCTTCCTGAGCATCAAAAAAGGGGGAGAGGGGATAAGACTGTCCCTTTTCAAAAGTCCTTTCCCAGAGGATGTTTCTTCACCAGTGCTTTCCCCAGCAGAGACAGAGCAACACAGCAGCAGCTTCCACAGCCTCTGTGGGGGAAGCCAGACTGGTAGCAAACACAAGAGCCAGCAGCCCAAGCTTGATGGTCACCAGTCAGTCTGGAATTTGCAAGGAATCTCTTTGAAAATAAGAGTTTTATTCTACTAGGTAATCAAAAACCAGCTTCTAATTGTAGCTTAAAAAAAAAAAAACACAACCTTATCCACTGTTTAATTCTGGGAGTCTAACTCTGTCTTAGGGAGAGGTCATTACAGAGTTTAGTTGCTGTTAAATTCCTAAAATAGTTCCAGTAAAAAGCTGTCTGTTTTCCCGAGTTCAGAGAATTATGAAGCTGACACAGGAACCATGGGTACGGTAAGCAAGACACAGCCCACACATCATATGCTAGGAAGACAGGAGTGTTACAAATGTCAGTGCCCAGCTCCTCACTAACAGTGCATAAACCACTGCTCTGTAAGACAGTCTTATATTTACCTGTCTAGCCATGTCCTGGGACCACAGAAATGTGTAGGACTAACTTTATCAGGAATGAAACAACCCCCAATTTGGGTAAGAGGTTCCCAGGAATCCAGTCTCAGAAATTAAACATCAACATGAAATGACCCTGGAGGAATTTTGCCCACTGAAACCTTCCTGTCTGATCATGCTTTGGTGGCATTTTTGGATACACTGCAAGTGTGACAAGGCGATCCATAAGATTGGACTGGCACCTGATGCTATACAGAAGGAGCCCTAAAAGGCAGGACACAGCCAGGCTGCTGAGCAAGCATTCTATTGTTAGAAAACCTTGAGATGAGAGATTTCATAATTTGTGGGTTGTTTCCTAGATTGTACACTACCATCCTTCTCTCCCTACAATTATAATCTGCAGTGTGTAACTACTACCACAGAGCTCTCATGATGCAAAGCTCCCTAAAACAAAAACATTTCAAAGTTTTCCTTCTAGACAGAAGGAAAAAGAATGTGACAGTCACTGGCACAGGAAGGACCAAACAATTGGGTCTCTATGGCTTTGGGGGCCCAGGCCCTCCAGGCCTCCATTCAAATGGGAAAGTCTCTGGCAGGCTGACTTAGGGTAGCAGCTGCTGGAAGGATGCGGAAGAGCAGGCAAGCAGAGGGCAATTCAAAGAGGCTTTCAGACAGCTACTTAACATGTGTCTTGTGAGTTTTATGTAAATTTGATGAGGCCACACAACAACTCTTTCAGGCGTCTAGTCATCCCTCTGATCTGAAAGCAAAAGGAAAGCTACCAGTAACAAGTGGCATCTCGTTCACCAAGGATGCTGTGCTACACTGTACCACACTCAAGTCTAGGTAACTTGTGTAATCTCAAGCAGCCCCTGCCTAGACCATAGCAGATGCCACTCAGGGCAGGGAGAAGGCATTTGCTGGGCTCTGGGCAGGATAGGCACAGCATAGAGCTCTCCATTTCAAAAACCAAACACAAAAAAGCTGGTATCATTTTACTAGAATTCTAGCATCATCACAAAGTCTAGGACCAAAGTGATTTCTCTGAGCAACCTATAGAGAAGTTCTAGGCCAGTAAAGCACATTAACTGTGGAGTATCAGAAAAAAATCATCAGTTTAAAAATTTGGGAGCTAGGCACATTGGTACACACCTGTAATCTTAGTGTTACAGGCAGCTGAGTTAGAAAAATTACAGACAGTCAGACAAGGCTGGGCCCTCAAAGGAGCCAGTGCAAAAGACCAGATACCTCAGCCGTGGGCCAGATCTCAAAACAAAAAGCAAAACAAATACAACCACACCCTAAGTATAAACATAAGGGATTGATATTCTAAATAGGTATGGATCACCTTGGAGAAGCCGAAAGTCACTGCTCTTTAACCATACAGCTTGCTACTGACTGGCCCTTCCCATTTGTCCCTGATTTAGTCAATTTTACCTGAACAATTAATCTTATTGGTGGACTGTAGTTCTGTCCCACCTCATGCCCTTCTGCCTTATGAGTTCCCATGTTTTCCCCATCTCGGACCTGTTTCACCTCATGGTTTTGATCTATATAAGTCCCTAGAAAAGACAGTCTTTGGCAACCCACTTGGGACCCCTTCTGTGTCTCTCTTCCAGACAGAAGCTTTCTTTCTTTCAATAAATACATTCTGCTCTTAACCTGTTGTTCCTAAGATTCATTCTTTGATTTTAGTGAACATGAACTCATACGGACATCTAGTAGGTTGGGAGTTTCATTCCCCTTTATCACCAGCACTTTGGAGGCTGAGGCTGAAGGATTGCCTCAATTGTGAGGCCAGCTTGGGATACATAAGGAGTTAAAGGCCAGCCTAAACTACATAGCAAGATTCTGTCTCAAAAACCAACAAAAAGCAAACAAACAAAAAAACCCCTCCACAATTAGGTAACTAGGTGAACACTGGTTCTACCTGCCACTGTAGTGTGACAGTGTCAGACAATGGGATAGAGAAATCACATTACAAGGACATGCATCTTAAGAGTCCCTTCTCCCGATAATAGCCACAGAGACTTTCAAAGAGGAAATCAAAGCATAATCCCTGTTTAAAGCCCTCTTTCCTGAACTGAATTGTGTCTGTCAAAAACTATGTTAAGCTATGCTCAGTGGTAGCACTGGGTTTGACTTCCTACACTGCCAAAAAGAAAATCCTTTAAAAAGATATGTTAAAGCCCTGATACATGGTACCTGTGAAGGTGCCCTTATTTGAAAAGAATAACTTTGGAGCCTTAACCCAGTTAACATGAAGTCATACTGGATTAAGGTGGGCCCTAATTTAATGACTAGAGTCCTCACAGGAAGACCATAAAGATACACAGAGAAAGACCTCTGACCCCTGTGCGATGAGGCAGAGTAGAATTAGGCTGTCACAAGCCAAAAACCACTAAGGATTGTTACTAACCACCAGAAGCCAAAAGAGACAAAGGAGGATTCTTTCTAGACTTTGGAGGGGACATTTTATGTTCTCCAAACTGTGAATAAACTGATTTCTGCTGTTTCAAGCCACTCTGTTCATAGCATTCTGTTATGACTGCCCTAGGAAGTTAACACATCCCCCAAAGATTTTCAGTCTCAGAAAACCAAAGCATCATACTGGACCTCCTACGACCTAGTTGACCTCAGTCTCTCTAGCTGCAGGCCAAGTCACTCCTCTCCAGCCACACTGGCCTCCCTGGGGCCTCAAGCAAGTCTGCACCTCCCACTCCAGTGCCTCGCCCCCTGCAGGCTGTCCTGTCTCAGGGCTCTGAGCGTGCCAGCCCCTCTGCTGGGTTCCTTTCCCACTAATCTACCAGTCTTGAGCTCCCTCATACTTCCTCTTTCAGGTCCAAATCATCTTCTTAGTCTTCACTCCAGACTCCCTGGTCCCCTTTCACCTGTTCTTATCCTCCACAGTACACAAGCAGATACACGTTTTAACCTCTAAAAGGTACCTCTCCCTCCAAAACGTTAGCTCGCTGGGGATATGCCAGCTAAATCACAGTGTACTTTATTTAGTGAATAAACAAATGAAATCTATCAGGGAAGGTGAAATTTTGCTCAAAACTGTCTTGTGTAACCCAAAAATAGTTTCTAAATTAAGAAAAATAGTGGAAGCGTCTCTAGGTGAAGGGCAGGCTCAAGGCTGGGCTCTGAGGGAACGGCCAGGAGAGAATATGTATGTGTCAGGCATTCCAGGGTAGAAAAGGAAAAGGTAAATGATTTTGAACTGGCCACTTAAGATTCCTCCCTATCAAAAAACCAAAAGCCAAAGCAAAGCCTACCTGTAATTGTTATTTCCAACCAGACCCAGGTAGAAACTAACTTAGCCTGAGGGCTCTGTGAAGCCAAATCTAAATGTAGGTCCATCATTGTGGGTTTTCTTTCTTTTTTTTTTTTTCCAGAGGCTGAGAAGGTCCCAGCAGAGAGCTTTGATAATGATAATCTCAAATTGTAAACACATAAACTGTATTCTGGGAAGAAAGAGACCACTGATCCCAAATCATCTGAATGTTTTGTTTTCTAAACATGTTTCTCGGTTTATAAAAACAAAAAGCAAATAGGAATGAACCTTCCAAACACCCAGGAAATTTGAAAATGCCCTTTCAGAGCAAAGAATCTAAACCTCTTTAAGGGGCCCTAAATTACAATTTCCCACCTTCTTTCAGATACATTTTTAAAACCTTTAAAGAGACAAAAAAAAAAAAAATCAATGTTTTTCTTTACCTTGGGTTTTGGCCCCAGGTCTTGCCAATCCTAATGATGAATCACAGGATTCCCTGAGAGGCGATCTGATTGGAGTTTCAGCTTCAGGGGTCTCAAAATTACCTTCAGAATCCGAGCTGCCAAGGGGGAAAAATGAGGAATTACCACTTTCAACGGTATTTTGCTCGCCATTTACACTTTACACCTCCACAAAGGTTGAAGTCCAGCATCTCTGCCTAACTTTAAGGCCAGCGATCCCGGGCAGAGTCTGGAATGTGGGAGGTCACTGCGCTCGGTTTTTTAATGCCACTGTCTTGGGCTCCTCAGTCTGACATCCTGGCTCCCTACAATCTCATTCATCCTCAGGAGCTTTCTCTCCAGCACCATTTATTTTTGAGGTCATTGCTCTCTCTCACACCAGAAAAAAAGCACTTTCACACTCCTTTTCTCACTAGACCCCTTCTCTAGAAGCTTAAAAATGAACACTGGAGCTGGGGATTTAGCTCAGCGGCAAAAGCACCTGCCTGGCAAGCACAAGGTCCTCAGTTCGATCCCCGGTATCCTCCCCATCAAAAAAACAACACTGGCCCACTACGAAATTCAGCTGGTCCTAGCCATGCCCTTTTCCTGGGTAGGCCGCTACCTGTCCGCCGCTCTCTGGGCTGCAAGCTAAGAATACTGTCACCTGCTTTCCGCAATCACACGGCGACAGCTTAGCGGAGACCACCATCCCCACCAGCTGCCAAGACGTCTGTCACCGGCGACCTTTTTTACAGCGGGCGCGTCTGGGGGTGCACTGCGGGGCCAGGGGTAGGGGCCTTGCCCTCGCGAGGGCGCTGGGTTCCGCCTGGCGGGCGGGAGGGCTGACGGTCACCGCCCCTGCGGCTAAGGCCGCGCGCAGGCCGGGGGGTCGCAGCTTAGAGAACGCGGCCGGGCGAGCGGGGCTACAGGGCTGCGGATGCCGGGCCGGGTCCAGGAAGCGCGGAGAAACGGGGAAGGGGCGCGAGCAGACAGCACACCCCGAACTTTCCGGCGCGCAGTGGGCGGCGACGCCCCGAGCGGCCGCGACACGAGAATGGACCGACGGACGGACGGACCGAGGCGGGAGGGCGGCGGCGCCCGGCGCGGCAGGGATGCTGTGTACTTGCCTGAAAGTCAAGGATTTGGTCTCCGCTTGCGAGTCCTCCTCCTCGGGCTCGCCCTCGGGCCCCGCGGCCCCGTCCTCCCCGGCGCCCCCGCCGCGCACCGCAGACCACGTCCATCTGGCCCACTGCACGGGGGACAGGATCTGCCAGGGGCTGAAAGCCATGGCGCGGCCCGGCGCGAGGGCAGGCCGGCGAGGCTAGAGCCGTCCTCTTCAAGATGGAGGGCGCGATGACAGCGCCGGGCGCGCGGCGGCCGGGAGCGGACGTGGCTCGGCGCGCGCCGTCGAGGCCCGCGTGCCGCGCGTCCTCCTCACGCTGAGCCGCCGGCTCTCTGGCCGCCGCCCGCCGCAGAGCTGGGAGCTCGGCGCGGCCCCGCCCCCTCAGACCGTACCACCTGCGAGGGCGGGAGGGGGGAGACGCGGGCTCCGAGGCGGCGCGCGCTCGGCTCGGCCCCCGCCGCGCCGCGTTGGTCGTGTCCGGACTGTAGCCCGGGGCTTCCCGCCTGCACCTCAGGCCGCTTGCACCTCAGGCCGCGGCGCCCTCGCGGAAGCTCAGGCTGCGGCGGGCGCTCAGGCTGCGGCGGGCGCTGGGGTCAAGTTTCTTGGTCTGTGAAGCGGGGCTTGGTGGCGTGGTGACACTGGACAGCGCAGAAGCCCCTCGTTCACACGCATACACGACTCGGAGGCCGCCGCGCACGGCGGTGCCCCGACTCCCTGACAGCGGAAGGATGTGGGCCGGTTCCTCTTCAGGGCTCAGGGCTTTGGAAACCCTCCAGCACCACCACGAAGAGCGGCCAGGGACAGGAATTCACCCGCCGGCCCCGCGGGCCCGGGAGGAAGGATGCACTGCTCCCGGGGGCGGGCGGCGCGCCTCGTCCTCCTCTTTGGGGCTTTCTCTCCACAATTTAGACCTTTTGATTTTGACGTCCTCTGCTGCTTCAGTAGTGAGCCAACAGGCCTGGGGTCGGCAGCCTTCGAATGAAAACATCCTTGTGTTTAGAAGCATGGGAAATAGCCGAGTTCTTTCATGTTCCATCGGGGGTTCCGTTTGGGCATCGCTCCTCTCAGATCCACTGGGCACTCACTTCCCAGAGAACTGGCCGCCTCCGTAACCCAGTCCAACGATCGCCTGTTCTGAGTCCTGTGTTTCTCGTGCTACTGTCATTTTGCAAGTGGCAGTGACTCTGGGAGGTGGCCAGAGGTTCCCACAAGGAGAGCAGCCCCAAAATTTGGGGACAAGGTCACGCTGACATTTGCAAGATTGACCATCTCGTCTGAAAGAGCTCAGCACTTCGCTGCCAAGGAAACCTAACTGTCTCACACATTCAGTTATGAAAACAAGCAAAAATAGGAGAGAAGGGTTGGCACGAATCCTACCACAAAGAAAGAGCAGGGTTCTATCTGAAACGACCTGGTTGAAGTGTCTGGATACTTTATAATTCATTTCAGCTTCTTCCCAGAGATAGACACAAATGTCCAGTGTGTTCTAGAAATAAAGTAGGCAGGGGTTTTTGGTTTTGTTTTGTTTTGTTTAGGTCCCTATGAAATACTCCTTAGTGTGGTGATGCATCCTTGTAATCCCAGAATTTGGGAGCCTGAGGCAGGAATAATTTAACAATCTAGTGAGAACCTGTCTCAAAAAAAAAAAAAAAAAAAAAAAAAAAAAAAAAAAAAGAAGGGAGTGCTGGGGATGGGTCTAGCTCAGCAGCAAAGGCCTGGGTTCAACTATTGTCAGTCCACGACCCCATGCTACAAAAGAATGCCAATCCAAATTGCCAACAAGATCTGAAGAACTGTTTGTTTACTAAATGCCCTGGAGGAATTGTCTCAGGTAAATTTGGAAAACAATGCCCAACTTGAACCACCTGAAGGCTGCCTCAAACAATCTGCCTTTGCACATCCCTAGCTCTCACCCTGAGCTCCCAGACTTCCTTCATAGCCAGCTCCAAAGTTTATTCTGGGAAACAAGGCTGGTTTCTTCCTGTTTGTTACCCTTCCTATATCCTGAACATGCCTAAGGATCATTACTGTGGCTTTTCCAGCTGAAAAATGGTAGACAGTATTAATGGTGACACCAGGCATCTACCAGGGCTGTCTCAGGCAGACCTGGGATGTAAGGCCATTCACACTTAGCACAATATATGCAACGTATTTATTTACACATTCATTTTCTAGACCATAAAATTCTAAAGATCAGGAAGCATGTCCCGTACATGAGGCATTTTTTGTTTCCCTAGAGATTAGGATGATGCCACATGTTCAACAGGTGTTCAATAAATGTATAAAATAATGACTGTTCTAGTTAACAAAGAGTCCTTGTGAGTTCGACTGAGGTGACATCAATTCACCTAGCTACTCCTGGGGAATTCAGGTCTTGTACTGACAAAAACAGAACCCAAGTCTTATGATAGCCCCAACATTGGCCTGATCCTGGCAACAAGTTCCTGAAACTAGAGGACAAAATGCCCAGCTTTCTGTAGATGAATGCTCTGGAAGTTCTTGGACTTTGTGTGAACAGCAGCAAAGGAACTCACCCCATAACCTGAACTGGTTTTATCTTCCCTAAGTATAATAATAAGGCTAACTGATGTACCAATTTTGCTCTAGTTCTGGGAAAGAATGGGCAATGTCTGACAACCACCATCCTAAACAAGGTAAAACAACCTAAATTTCTCTGAGCAGAATGTCTGAAAATACACAACCAGGTAACCAAATGAAGAAGTGTTTGTACTGAAAATGACCATAAGCACAGAAAGGCTGCATCTGTTCTCTCCCTGTCTTTGCTTCTTGTCCTTCCCAGAAGTTCTGGATCAATATACCAAGAAAACCCAAAATGCAACTTCCTTGGGGCTCAGTGTGCAGCTCTGTGGTCCAGTGAGTTCAGCATGCATGAGGCTCTCTGTTCAATTCCCAGCTCCAACAAATAAGTAAGAAATAAACAGAACTCCCTAAATGGTGGCCAGGCCAGACATATACCCTGAAGCTAATCTGTGCGCAACATATGCAGGATGAGTTTTGTGGATAAATATGAAATAAACTCTCTGAGTAACTGGATTGTAACAGGCAACAAAGACTCCCCAGCAGCTAACGCCAGTCAGGCTCCACTCAGCCCTCTGTGCCTGGACCCTGTGCTTCAGTAGCTGTGCTGGCACAGGCTCATTTCATCGAGAACCAGTGCAGGTGAGTGGTTAGAATCCCAGGCCTCATTCACTCACCCAGCCCACCTGCAGCTAGAATTCCGGCACACTGGCTTACCCAGAATCCTGCCTTGACCCTGCAGCTTCCCCTTAGAAGCTCCTACAGAGCCCAGCCCTGTGCCTATCCTGGCTCTCAGTCCCACTCATCCTTGTCTTTGGAGTTGATTCCCATCTCTGTCTGCCACTGCAAAAGTCCAGCACAGTAGTCCCTTTTTAGATGAAGCTGTCCTTATTTAATAAGTGTCATGGCAAAACCTTCAGCAAGGCAAAGCACTATCTTTTTAGTAGCATATACTGTGGGGATGGGGCAGGAGGATGGGGGGTAGGAAGATGGGGACGGGGTGGAGCTAACTGCACAGGACTCTGTGCACCTGTGAATGAGTCAGAACTTTTCCTGGAGTAGGGGAGCAAACACGTGGCTGCCCAGCTGGTGGAGCAGGTGAAAAGACCTGGGCGGTAGCCCTGACTAAGGGTCACCCCCGCATAGTTCCTGCTGCTCAGTTTTGCCTTCTGACAGTCTTCTAAGCAAAACTGAAATCCTGGATTTTATAAACCTTCCAATATTAAAAATGCGCATCCTAGTTTAAATTGCTCTCACCCTGGTAGAGTTGCAGGGCAAATCAAAGCCCTGGGTGTGCTTTCCTGGCCCATGAAGCATGGACGGGCAAAGGGAGTTCTCAGGCTTCGGAACAAGTAGATGACCCTGGCACTTAGAGAGAGCTAAGATCATTCAGGCAACAATGTGGAGGTGGGGAGAGAAGGAGCCAATCGGCAGACTTGGGAAACCGTGTTTCTTCCGGCCCCAAACTGCCTTACAAAGAGACGCAACTCCTCTCAGTTCTCAACAGGGGTAGAACTAATGTTCCTCTCCTTTGCTCCACCTGTTCAGTAAGGATCAGAGCTTTGAGTAATTCAAGTACAAGGGAAATACTTTCACAATGGAAGGAACAGAAAATCACTGCTGTTTCTGACCACCAGTGAAACAAGAAGGGCACTATACTCTGGATTAAAATGTCCCCCAAAACTCATGTGATAAAAGCTTGGATGCCAGCTGATCGGCTCCTGGGGTAGTGCTTAAATGATGAGAGCTCTGACTGAGTCACATGGATTAATCCACTGTTGAGATCATAATTTGATGGCATTATTGGGAGGTGATGGGAACAGGTGGACCAGATGGTACTCAGTCCCTCCCTCTCTGTTTCCTGGCCCCATGAGGTGAGGCATTTTCCTCTGTTGTGCCCCTCTGCTGTGATGTTTCTGTGCTTGCATGGGCATAAAAACAAGGAGCCACTGACCACAGACTGATGCCTCTGACACATGAGCCAAAGTAACTCTTTCCTTCTCTGAGTGGTTTTTCTCAGGCAAGTGGTGACAGCAACTAAACACTTAATAAATGGTGTTGAAGACGAGGGAGAGAACAGGAAGGGCCAGGATGGCCTGAGGGAACCACACAGATACACCACTGAGAAAACTGAAAGGTCAGAAGCATGGAAAAACCTGGGTGATTTATCAGGATTGTCTAATAACCTAAGAATTTGATAAGCCAAATACACAACTCATTCAACTAAAATAAAATGCCAGGTTAATTATGCTGTAAACAGAATTATCAGGCAGCTCTGAAGGGCTTACAAAAGTGCAGAACCATCAGAAATTCGAACAATTAACAGGCAAAGATATCTAAGATGTCTAGGTGTCTGGGCGAAACCTAAGCAGCTCCCCCGTGCTCTACTGTCTAACTTTTTGAAGAAGTTGTTTTATATTTTTGTTTTTTTGAGACAGTTTCACTGCAGTTCAGGCTGGCCTTGAACTCACTTCATAGCCCAGGCTGGCCTCAAACTCAGAGCAATCCTCTTTCCTCAACCTCCTGAATGCTAGGATTACAGGTGGTGGCACCGTTTTGAAGAAATTTTTATCATTCCCTTTTGGTGACAGGGGATTGAAGCAGAAAAGGCAAGTTACCTGCCTGAAGGCACATAGCAGATTAGCGCCAGAAAGGAACACATAACCCTAGTCTCTTTATAAATTGAGAAAAAGTGGAACACCCCAGCTGGCCAGTCGGTAGCTTACGATTCCCCCAGCTGTTCTCAGGCTTCGGCTTCCTGTCCTGGCACAGGCTGCCAAGTCATGACTAGGAACAGTAACTTGCTCTGTGGTTCAGAACTGCTGTTGCCAACAGGAGGCCTGTGGCCACCCTGCCTGCTTTGCTGTCCACCCAGGGAAGCTGTGCTGATCTGCAAGGCAATGCAGCCACATAACAGCAGCTAGTCTTCCCTGCAGGAGGTCAGGTGCTATCCTGGCTGTCTGTAACCAGCAGACTATAATCACCTGGAGAGCTGCAGGCTGCTGTCCACTGCCCTAACACACACCCACTCCGGGAACTTAAGATACTGGTGTAAAGCAGACTGGGGGGATAACTCAGCGGTGGAGCAGTTTGTCACACATGAGCAAGGTCCCTCAGCACACTGAGAGAGGAAGATTATACTGAAGGAAGAGAAGCTCCTTTGTAATTTTTTGAAAGAAGTCACACTTATGTATACTTTTTATACTTTTTGAGGGAAAGAGTATTGGAAATTGAACCCTAGGCCTTCACAATGAGCTACATGCCTAGCCCTCTACCCCAGCCCTTTTTGCATTTTGTATTTAGAGAAAGGATTTCATTACGTTGCCCGGGCTAGGCTTGAACTTGTGATCCTCCTGCCTCAGCCTCCTGAGGAGCTGGAAATGCAGACTTGTGCCACTGGGCCCAGCTCAGTTTATAATCTTGCAGAGCTCCAGAAAAATTAACAGGGATCTCAATGGCATTCACTGCCCATCTGCCCAGGCTCTGCTCTGGTAAACAACCCTTGTCCCATTGACCCTCTGATCTACTTTATCCTGTATCACAAAAGTAAATTTTGATTTCCCCCAAGGTCACGGATCACACCCACAGCAGACCTGTAGCATGGCAGGACTTTATATTTATATTAAATAAATGTCATTGAAAACTTCTATTTTAGTAGCTGTGTTTGGTCTTTCTAGCCCAATGAGAGCACTGCATGTACAGAGCCTAGTAGACAGGGAGGGTATGCTCCGGGAGGGCACGTACTGACTTTAGCACCTCTTGCCCTCTTCCATCGAACTTGGATTGCTTTTGAGCAGGTAGGAAGGGAGTTCCCTCCCCATCCCAGGGGTTCACACACAGACCTCAACCAAAAACTACAGAAAACCTCCTCTAAACAGCTTATGAATTTAAGTTTCTAGTAAGGGATGTTACTCTAAATGTGAGGTGTGTCTTTTTCCTTCTCTAGCCTGTCTGGGGGTGGAATAGAAGGGGTGAGTTAAAAGGGCTGAAGAAATTTAGGAAATTTAATATTCCTTTCCTGCAGCTATTTTATTCCCTTCTCCTCTACCGCACCTCCAAAATAAAATAAATTTCCCCCATTTTTATAACACGTCCTCTAATAAACACATCTCCTAGATTATCTGAGGTCATCCTGATGCCACATGTTCTCTCTTACTTCAGAATATATTTAGGAGACTACAGACTCATTTTTGATACAGGAAACATCACTGGGAAGTTAGAAAGCAGCAGATTGGGAAGGCAGCTGCAAGAACAGCAGAGTCACTGGCAGAAGGGCGTGGGAAGAAGAGAGAACAAAACCACACAGAGCTTCCCGAAATAATCGTGACAGCCACTTCACCTGAACCCTTACTCTGGGGATCTGGAGGAATTTGATTACAATAATTCATGTTTATGAAAAAAATCTTCCTCAATTTCTGGAAGATTATAAAAGAAGGAAAGGGAACTAAGAAGCCAACCCCAGGATGCAATATGAAACCTCCTGTAATTCCAGCTTATATCTCTTCAAGTGATTGCTAACTAGCATATACTGGTCCTGAAACGACATGTGTATGCAATTTAAAGGAGGCTATGTCCTTTAACTTCCCTGTTAAAATACAAAGTAGAAAAAGGGGGAAACTTATTTGGGGGGGTGTTAAGAAATGTAAACTGGTCAGGTGATACAGCTCAGCAGCATAAGCACCTGTTGGCACAAGTCCTGAGTTTGATTCTTGATACAAAAAAAAAAAAAAAGGAAGAGACAGAGGAATGTAAACTGGGCATAGCTGTGCATGCCTGCAATCCCAGCTCCTCAGGAGGCTAAGGCAGACAGATCACAAATTCAAGGCCACCTCGGGCAACTTAGTGAGACCCTGTTTTAAAATAAAAAGGGCTGAGGATATATAATTCAGTGTTAGAGCACTTGTCTAACATATGCAAGGCCCTGGCTTCCATCTCCAACTACATGAAAGGAAATAAATGGTTTTTAGTTATGTTTTGTGGTGCTGGGGATCAAACCCAGGTCCTTGTCCAAGCAAAGCATATATTCTACAACTGAGCTACACTCCAGACCCTCAAAAAATTTTTCAAAATCCAAATAGGAACATATCACTCCTTTTCTTCAACAACACATATAAGCTCTAAGGCCAGCTGACTTAGTGGAAAGACTAACACTGTCCCAAATTGATAAAAAATAATATTGTAAAGATTAGGGTATTATCTGTTTGTTTAGACAGGGTCTCAACATATAGTTCAGGCTGGCTTTGAATTCACTATGCAGCCCAGGCTGGTCTCAGCCTCCCAAGTGCTGGGATGACAGGCATCCACCACCACGCTCAGCTATCCAATTAACTTTTAAGGTTTTGGTTTCAGTAAAAATCCCTAGAGTGTGTTTATTAGAATGTTTAATATTTTTCAAAAACTCATCTGGAAAAATATACTGGGAAACATATTTTAGATTCTCTTACCCCCAAATAACTAAGAGTTAAGAAGGAGACCATCTTATTAGGTATTAAAACACAACTATGCAAAAATAGGCAGATCTGTATGCAGAATAGAAAGCGCAGAAAGGGCCTCCATAACATGTAAGCATTTATGACACAATAAAGATGTTAGGACAGAGAGAGAAAATGAAGATTGTTTAATCAGTGGCTGGAGGATAACTGATCAGCAATGAGAAACGAGGCAAGCTAAAGCCATACCTCAGAGCATAAACCAAGATAACTCCAGATGGAGTGGGTGGCTAAATAATAAAAATCAAGCCATGAGGAGAAAACAATCTAGAAGCAACAGAATCTGTCAGAGCGCTCTAGGAAGGATGGCGGTCCAACTCAGAAGCAATTAATAAAACCACAGACAAAATAAAGACTGCCGATCTGGCTGCCTGGAAACAGCAAATCCTCTGAGTGTGTGCCTTCATGTTAAAAAGGCACACGAGGCTGGGGGGAAACAGAGGTTAGCATGGTTGTCACCTTAGGCTCAGCGAACCCCAGTGGTCCCTGAGCCCAGGCAGAGAAGTGAACAAGCTTGACTGCTCCCCCTCGCACTACCCACAAGCTGTCTCATTCTCTCATGTAATCCCCACCTCCTCACCCTACCACCCCATGAGGAGAATCTTCTAATGGAGTGGGTGGGAGTGCTGGCTCCTGAACTCAGGGCCTCACACACTGTTAGGCCTTTAAAACAGAAAGACAGGCAGGCATGGTGATGCACACCAGTAATCCCAGCACTCAGGAAGGCCACAGGCAGAAGGGTTACAAACTTGAGCCCAGCCTGGGCAATTTAGAAATTTAATGAGACCTTGTTTTAAAAATAAAAATAAAAAAAGGCCGGGTGTGGTGGTGCACACCTGTAATCCCAGCACTCAGGAGGCTGAGGCAAGAAGATCGTTATGAGTTTGAGACCAGCCTGGGCTATAAAGTGTGCTCAAGGCCAGCCTGAACTGCATAGCAAGACCATCTCAAAAAAGGCAAATAAATAAATAAAATAAAAAGGTCTGGGGATGTAGGTCAGTGCAAAAGCCCTAGGGTCAATCCCTAGTACAGCCAAAAATGGGAGCAGGCAGAGATAGAGAGAAAAACAAAAAAAGCAGATTATGTGGACTACATTTTCAGCTTCCAGAGCAGGGATCACTGATCTGTGCTAAACACAGCAGCTAAACACAGAAACGTGTTTGCACACATTTGCATCAGGCCCTCCTCTTCTTCCCCATGCACAGTCCAGCTCTGTGCCAGCCAAACTAAAGATTAATTTCCAAATTTGAAAGTGAAACCAATAGAAGAATCTTCAGGTACAAGGAAATTCCAGCCACGGGGGCCCTCCTGTGCAGGGTGAACCCAGCCCTGCTGGAAGGTGATGTAGAGAAAGAACTCTGAAGGTCTGGCCAGGAAAGGCTCTGGACTGGGTTCCAAGCACCAGGATAGGGATGGAGGTGGTGACCACAGGCAGCACGAAGAGGGAGGGGAGTGGCAGGCTCACTCAGGAAGGGCGCCCTCCCTGGGAGCCCCTGGGGCCTCATATGGTGCCTGGCTGGTAGCCTGTGTGAACCCTCACCTGGGGGAGGTGCCTGCCTGTTGAGCCGGTGCGGGAGAAAAGGGGTTCCAGGGACTCCTCTGACACAGATGAGCGGCCTCAGAGACACCCAACATGGCCAGAGTGGAAGATGCACTTCCGTGGGAGGCATAAAAGGACTGGTTTACCGCCTCGCTCTCTTCTTTTTCTGTTTTTTTTTTTTTGGGGGGGGTTGTTTTGTTTTGGTACTGGGGATCAAACTGGCAACTCATGCTTGCCAGGCAAGTGCTGATGTCACTAAGCTACCTACCTCCCTCCCTCCTAACCACCACTCTCGATGGGTTGCAGTCTTCTGGGATGCTTTCTTGGGGGGATTTCTTTTTAAAAACAATGTTAAGGGGCTGGGGATTTAGCTCAGTGGCTTAAGTGCCTGCCTAGTAAGCGCGAGGTCATGAGTTCAATCCCCTGTACCAAAAAATAAAAAAATAAAAATAAAAACAATGTTAAAAGAGGCAAACTAAACTAACAAGGTGCACCGTGCAGGTGGACACACGGCAAGTCTGGGGGGGGGGGAGTAGGCTTGGCACACCTGGAGCAGGCCTGACTGTGTGAAGCAGAAAGTGTAAGGACTGGGGAAACCCCAACCTCGCTGTCTCCTCTCTCAAACTCTCTCTCCAGCTCCCTCCCACCTCCATCCCCTCTGGACTGAACTCAGGGCTTGCAGGGGCTGCAAGCTCTCTACCCCTGAAACACAGCCCAGCCGTTTTTTAGAGATGGAGACTCACTGAACCACCTGGCTCAACTTTGCAATCCTCCTGTCTTAGCCTCCCAAGTAGCTGAACCAACAGTCATGCAGCACCATACCTGGTGGGGAATGCCCTTAAAGAAAAATGTAGGGACCGGGGAGGATTTAGCTCAGCAGCATAAGCACCTACCTAGAAAGTGCTGGGTTGTGAATTTGATCTCTAGTACAAAAAAAAAAAAAAAAGAAAGGAAGAAAGATGCAAACAGACAGCATGAACACAGTGCCGGGGTCCTCTGGAGTCTTAAAAGGCCCACATGAAGGATAGGGGCCTGGAGTCAGCTTCATGGTAAAGTCAACACTGTCGGGAGGACAGAGATGCTCGTGGCTCCAAGGTGGTCCAGCTGGCTTCAGACGGGCAAGTGAGTACTGATGTGCGGGGGGCAGGGATCTCACAGACCTCGTCTGTCTTCTCAGAGGAGTGATACATGTTCACTGCGGGACACCTGTCAAGGGGCACCCCCTTCACAGACCACGAAACACAGCCCACAGCTCCCCTCCGACTCCACCAGCGGTAAACACACACAACTTAATCATTAAAACGAGAGAAGGAAACCATGCCCCTTCTTCAGCATGGGGTGCGCAAGGGGCTTTGACTCTGAATCCCTGCGAGCCTCATGGTCAGGCAAAGACCCCGCCCATGTCTGCCACTTCCTCCCAAGTACTGGCTGGGAACACAGCTGTTGAGCCAGCAGCTGTGTGTGGCCTGGGACTCCACCCTGACCCAGGAGGTGTGAGCCTGGGCACAGATGTGGGATAACATCTTTAGGAAGAAAACTGCTTCTCAGAAGAATAAACACACGAGGAAACGTTCCTCGATGCTGGCCGCTCAAGAAACACAGATGAAAACAACACTGAGATTCCATCTCGCTCCAGAATTCATAGCTGTTGCCAAGTAATCCCAGAGTAAGAAGCGCTGGTAAAGCCAGAAGGAAAAGGGAACTCTTCCGCATTGTTGGTCAGAGTGTAGACTAGTATAACTACTGTGGAGCTCAGAATGGCGACTCCTCAAAACACTAAAACCAGAAACTCTGCTCAACCCAGCTAGTCTTCTTCTGGGTGTCTTCCCCAGAGTTTAGGGCATTGCACTACAGTGACCCGCACACCCCCATCTTCACAGCAGCACAACTCCTACCAGCAGAACACTGGAAGCAGCTGGTATGTCCACAGCAGACCAATGGATAAAGAAAATCAGTGTTTATACACAACAGAGTACTACTGCACTACAAAGAAGGCTAAACTTCAGCCATTTGTAGGAAAGTGGATGCACCTTGAGAACTTGATGTCAAGTAAATAAATCAGACACACCAGCTTAAATACTGCCTGGCTTCTGTTCTATGAAAACCCCAAGTATAAATAAAGAGCAAAATAAAAGATAACAGGAAGTAAGGAGATAGACCCTTCTCAAATGGAAGGGGTCAAGGAATGAGGGGGGAAGAAGGGGAGGGGAAAGCTTGAAATGGGAATTACTCTGTGGTAGGTACACATAACAACCTTCACAGGGAACGTAAACGTTGTGTACAGCAAACGTTGTGTACCCTTACTGATAAAAATACAAACTTTAAGAACAAGCCCTCTGCTTCCTTCTGCTAAGGTGAGAGTGCAGACCACCCCTGGGAGACAGAGGGTGAGCAAGCAGACAGACAGAACCCGTGCCAAACTGACCCCAGGCCCAGGCTGCTCGCCACCTGAGCTCTGTTCCCAGACACAGGAAATACCCTCTCTCTGAGTGGGAACTGAACCCAGGGCCTTCACACCGAGCTACTCTCTCAGCCTGTTTTTAAATTCTGAGACAGGGTCTTTCTCAATTGCTAAATTGTTTGGGCAGGGCTGGAAGTAGCAATCCTCCTGCCTCAGCCCTCCAGAGTGTTGGGATTACAGGTGCACACGTCTGTGCCTGGCCAACCACAGATGCTTTTGTTAAGCAAAATACACGTGCATGTCCACATGTTCACACTTTACAAGGGCCAACTGTGCCAGCCTGTGCTACGCACTGTCAAACAGAATGTACCCCTCCCCATGGCCTGCTCCTATGCAACTTGCATATGAGTTTTATGAGCAAACAAGTAAATAGGTAGTTTACAAACTGTCACAGGTGAAATACACGGAGTCTGAGAGTGGCAGTGTTTCCAGCCAAGAGAAAATAGGGAAGAGGAACCTCCCCATCCAGGGAGGGTGACCCGGTGACAGATGAGTAAGGAGGAGACAGGCACTGGGGTTGCTCAGTTGGGGGAGGCAGAGTCACAGGGACCTGGGACCTTGTGGTTATGGTCAAAGCCCGTGTGTCACAGGCCTGGTCCCAGCCCGTGGAGAAATGGGAGGTGATGGAGCTTTACAAGGTGGGCACAGAAGGAGGAAGGATGGCCATGGGGTAGGGTCTGGAGGTGAATTCCAGGGCACAGCCCTCTCCTCTCTTAGACCCAAAGCAAGAGGCCACTGACCATGGATGGAACTCTCTGAAACCGTGAGTTACAATAAATCTTTCCTCCTTATGGTTGCTTATTTTGGGGATTTCATCAAGTGACAAAAAGCTGATGGACTCATTAAGGATCACTGTCATTGAAAAAGTGAATTTTGGGCAACACAGAAAAGTTCAAAAAAAGAGAATAAAACTAACCCAGTGACTTGCCTTTGATAAATAGCCACTGTTAAAATGTTGGTGAACAATACTATTTTTATCTTTTCAAAGCACTTTTTACATCTGGTATCAATCTGTTTCCATTTTCCAACTTATAACTTGACCTTCCCTATTAAAGTAAGCTCCATGAACACAAAGTGCCTTATCTATCTTGTTCTGTCTGCTCAAATAATAGTGGGGGATGGAATAAACAAACAAATTTTTGCAATGCCTCTCTTACATACACAAGCATGTAGGTGGATGGATGGGAAAATAGACACTTTACACGGGTAGGATTGAAATACACATAATGTCTCCTGCAAAAGGGGAGTTTCTCTGCTACTCCTTGTTTGTACCGTAATGTTAGGCTCCATAGAGGAGAGAGAGGGAGACAGGGTGTGAGCTTCTGGTCCTGATCAGCATCTGCCTCCCTGCACAGCCCATGGCCTCATCTCTCCTCTCTGCTGTGTAACACCCCCCCCTCCCAAAGTGTCTGTGCCCTCTGTGTGCCCGAGGTCAGTGCTGTACCTTCTCCTCTGTTCCCTCACCCACCACACCCTGAGTGACCCTGACAGAGCCTGCGTCTGCAGCGCCACAGAGCTCAGCCACTAAAGCCGATAACAGCTGTAAGAGGTATTTCTGGTCCTTGTCTGCCTCAGATGTTTACCTTCTGTCCACAGCTCGTGTCTCCCCTGGAATTCTGGGCTATGTGGTTTAACTGTCCTGGCTCCAGCCCCTGCTTCGGGCACAGAGCTGGGAAATGACTCAGGCCTGACTGCCAGAGTGCCCACTCTGGTGCCTACCCACATCCCTGAACAACACTGGACCGAACCAAGGACACGAGACCCCAGCCCATCTAACTATGTCTCCGGTGTCCTGGATCAAAGCTGGGGCCCTGTGACAAGAGCCCCAAAAAGAGCCAACATCCTTGGGGGAAGCCACGCCACAAGCTGCCCACCAGAGGCTCTTATAGAGGGAATGTCCTGTAGTGTCCCCTAGTGCACTGCAGGCAGGAGCTCTAGGGTACAGGGTAGAGACCATTTCAGTTCTGGGCCAGGCATGGTGGTGCACATGATCACTGTGAGTTCAAGGCCAGCCTGGACTACATAGTCACTCCCTGTCTCAAACAAACAAACAAAACACACCACAAAAGAGAAAAGAAAAAGAACTGTAACTCTGCACTGCATTAGCCAAAGAGATGGGCATTTTTATTAGTCACTGGCCTCTTCCTCTTGGCTTGATGATCCCTTGATCTAAGATACTGTGCTGGCCACAAATGGTGGCACACACCTGTCATCCCAGCACTCAAGAGGCTGAGGCAGGAAAATTGCCATGAGTTGGAGGCCAATGTGGGCCACACAGTGAGTTCCAGGCCAGTCTGAACTACATAGAGTCCCTGTCTCAAAAGGAAAAAGAGAGAGAGAGAGGTAAAAGAGAAGGAGGAGAGGAAAGGAAGGGAGGGAAAGAGGAGAGAGGACAAGGGGTATGGAGGGGGGGAGGGGAAAAGGGGAGGCGGGGAGGGGGGAGGGGAGGAAGCAGGAGGAGAAGGCCTCAGCTGTGTTGAGCCACCAGTAGCCACGGAGTTTCCTGGCCCCTGGGTGCCAGGGACGGAAACTGAGGCAGTGTGGCCGCATTCCTGAGATGGGGACATCTGTGGGGCCCAAAGCTGCTTGTGGGAGTCCTGTGGTCCACTGTTCTCGGCAGCACCCGCAAGGACTACACTGAAAGAAGGTCCCTGATTCTCAGAGGTCTTAAAGTGACTCCTTG
The DNA here is from genome assembly GCA_004027455.1 of Hydrochoerus hydrochaeris. NCBI lineage: Eukaryota > Metazoa > Chordata > Mammalia > Rodentia > Hydrochaeridae > Hydrochoerus > Hydrochoerus hydrochaeris. Next base: position 147,674 of record PVLA01002729.1, on the reverse strand, counting down.
TGCCTGGGTCTTTCTTTGGCCCCCGCGAGAAGCGACTATTTCCCCCCAGCTAAGAGGCTGAGCTTGCCTTGTCTGTGCCACCCCCGCCCTAGCTACGAGCACCACTCAGAAGGGCCGGGAACTGCCGGCCTGGCCAAGACAGGCCTGGCCTAGACAGCTCCACAGCTCCGGGCTGGGTGATGCAAGTGCCAGATGCTCCGCTTTGACCAAAAAAGGAAGCGCCTGCTGGGCCTCCTTAGGGGCTTGGGCTTGGCCGGTGGGGAAGCAGCATGGGCGGGCGCAGGCGCGCCGGCGGGTGCGTGCATGCGTGCATGCGTGCGTGGATGGTGCAGAAGCCTTGGGGACTCGGGACCTGAGTGTCAGCTGCACTGCCCTGGCCACGATGAGACTGCCCCGACTCAGCCTCCCAGCCCCTTCGAAGCCCCTGCTTCCCCAGGAGGTTCTGCGTAGTAACAGGAGGCAGGTCCCATGTGCAGGGCACTTAGACACACAGCCTCAGGTAGGCGGGCTCACACCGCACATGGTGACACACCGCCTCCATGGTGCCATGCCGGGTCTCTCTCTCTCTTTCTCTCTCTCACACACACACACACAAAACGCAGTCCCACCTGCAGTCTCATGCACACACACACACACATCACACACTGCTCTCACATACACCACACAATCACACACATCTTCCCCCACAGAGGTCTCTGACACCCCCACCACACACAAACTACTCCCACACACAGTGAGTGTGCTTCTGTCTGGCTGTCCATCATCCCCATGCACACCCCTCCACATTCCTCCTGATAACTCAGCCCCCACCTCACACCATCCCTTCCCACCTCCCTGATCACTCACTCCCACAGGGGCACCACCGCAGGCCCATGTGCAGATACCTAGGGGGCAAGAGCAACATGTGCTTCAAAAGAAAACAGTGACAAGTGGCCGGCTGGAAAACACAAGGAGAAACTGCGAAGTACAAAAGGTGCCTAAAGAGCCAGTCAAGTGAGTGCTGGAATTCTTAGGGTTTTGGTCACCAAACAATATTGCTAGTCTTGGGTAACTCGGGACCTGGAATAACTCAGCTTTTTGAGCCAGGTCTCACTATACTGCCCAGGGTGGCTTCAAACTCCTGGATGCAGCATCCTGCAGCCTCAGCCTCCAGAGAAGCATGAGCTCCAGATATGCTGTTAAATGACTCATTCTGCTGGGCATGGTGGCTCACGCCTGTAATCCCAGCACTTGGGAGGCTGAGGCAGGAGGATCATTGTAAATTTGAGACCAGCCTGGGCTACAAAGTGAGCTCAAGGCCAACCTGAACTGCATAGCGAGACCCTGTCTCAAAAAAGACAAAACAAAAACAAAATGATTCATTCTTCTGAATGAGGAACCGACATTCTGCTGGCTTGAGGAAGAAGCAGTCTCCACACTTCCACTCTGAATGAAACCTTCCCAAAGCTGGCTTGGTGGTGGACACCTGGAATCCCAGAACTACTGGGAGCTGAGGCAGGAGAATTAAAGGTTCAAACCCAGCCTGGGCAACTTACTGAGACCCTAAATTTTACTTTTAAATAACATTTTAAAAGGGCTTGGGGTGCAGCTCAGGGTTATAGTGCCCCTGGGCTGTATCCATAGTAACACACACACACACCCCTATACACACACACACACACATACACAAGGCAACCTCTTCTGTAGGACACATTTGCCAGCCAGGAGCTAAAGGGCCACCAGAGGGCACCAGAAAGTTCTCAATTACAAATATTTTAAAGAATGTCTTCAAAATGTGTACTCTATTAATACAAAAAGTCAGGAGGAGCCTCTCTGCCTCCTACACAGGGTGCTTCTGTTGAAATCAGAGCAGTGATTATCAGTAACAAACAGTTCAAAGGAGAAAGAAGATTCCCAGCTTCTCTGAGGCTACAAAAAATACTCTGAAGCATGCGATCTGGAGGAGTAAAGAAAAACCACACATCCCTGGGCTGCAGGATCCTAGCCAGCAGAAGAAAACAAGTGTAAGAGTCTATCTCCACCGTCTTCTAGGCTGTTGTCTTTTCTCCTGCACGTAACTCAGGTTGTATCCGAATGCTTTCTCACTTTACCCCAGCCTGCAGCCTTGCCCCCCGCCAGCCTAGGCCAAAACAGCGGGCGAAGACGGGTGCCCCCTGGCGGTAGCCTGGAAAACAGCCCCTTCTGCCTGGCGAGCAGCTGCAGGAAGGAGGAAAGCAGGCAGAGAGGCCACTGCAGCACCCGCAGGAGCTGAGAGACTGTGAGAGGGGCCTGCCCGTCCCTCTTCCGGCTCACTACTGCCACGCAGTCCCCAAATTTGGGCCTATCTCTCTATTTCAGCCTTGTCCCTGGAGAAAGCTGCCTGCCTCCGCTTTGGCTATGGACTGTAAAGGGGCCCTGTGTTGTTCAGGATGTGGCCAGTGTCATCATAATTAAGGGCACTGGGCATTTATCAGCAAGTGCAGTCTTAGAATTTGGATCCCGAATGTCCCCCGAGCCTGTGTGCTGAGGCTTGAACCACAGGGCCTGTGTCCCTGGGGGGTGGTGAGGCAAGCCCTGTGGGGGTCTGCACACCCACTAAGGGCTGGGCCTCTCTTCCCCCTTTTCTGTTCCCCAAGCTTTGTTCTCCCACGGCAATGTTGCTTCTCCACGGCCCCAGGACAACAGGCCTCGACCCTCCAAAGCAGGGAGGCCTGATCAGGCTTCCTGATGGTAAGGGGATCACATCTGATAAAGCTTTTAATGCCAAAGATGGGTGAACACTGCTGGCTTCACATGCAAACTTGTGCAGAAGTATCGCAGCCTAAATACAATTTTTCTCCATGCTGGAGCTCGCACCCAGGCCCCTGGGCATGCTGCACAAGCACTCCAGAGTAGAAGCTGATCAACCAGAGCTCAAGGGGCGGGGGATATAGCTTGGCACCTGCCTGACAAGCACGAGGTCCTTTGTGAGTTTGAGTCCCAGTACAAAATGAAAACCAAAAAGAGCCTGAGGGTCTTACGAGGTCAGTAGATACACAGGACTGAAAAGGCAAAGGAAATGTCAGCTTCCCACTTTCCTACCTTGCCAGCCTCCCTGGCTTTGTTTTCTCAAACTGCTACTTAAGAACGATTTCCATGTAGCCATAGAAACACAACATTTTGCAGTTGTTAGGGAAAGCAAGACTCACAGACAAAAATAATTCAGGAGAAAAACCCTTGAGAGGCTGTTGTAGTCAGGACTTGAAAGGGAATAGATTTAAGAGGGCACATAATTTAGAGGATTATTTTATACTCAGAGTCAAATGCAGAAGAGATCTGTCCACATGTTAGAGGCCCAAGGAATCCAGCTGCAGGTCTGGATCTCACAGCACTGTCCTGCATGAATCCAGCTGAAGCCCACAATGTCTCATGCAAAACAAAGTCTGTATCAAAGATCTGCGCTGGGAAGGCCCCAAAGCCAGTGGTGGAAGCTAGGAAGTCTGCACCAGTGGGATGAAGGATCTGTGCCAGCAGGCTGAGGGATGTGCACCAGAGCCAGGAAGCAATGCTCAAAGGACCAGAGCTCCCCCAAAGAGAACCGCAGTCATCCTCAGTGACAGGGAAGACCTGAGCTCCTCCAGCGCTAACAGCCGAGTTGGTATCAGGAAGCCAGCATGACAAGCTTATCCAGGAAGATCAACAGCACACTGTCTTCCCCACCAGCTCTGCTGTTATGCCCTTGGCAACAATCCTCAGGTGAGCCCTCCACACCCAGCACCACGCTGACTCAGTTCCGCTGGGTGTTCCAAGTTGACCATCAGTTAACCCACCACAGAGATGTACTGCAATAGAGTATATGGTATTTACCTATGGGATGGGCTGGACAGTGCCTTCTCAAACATCTGCCTCCCTGGAACTATGCTATCAGTAAGGAAAGAGCCATAAAAACCCCTTTCCAGATGGGTGAGCAGGAGCCTCTGATGATTAATGAGTGCCTGCGAAGCAGGTCCACTCTAGAAATGCCTAGTAATCTTGTCTCCTGGTTGTGCTCATTTCTTCAGACCCGGATCCACCCAGCTCCCAGCTCCCCATTTACGAGCTTGGTGACCTGAGCCTCTTAACTTCTCCAGGCCTGTCTCTTAAAGAGTAACATCTATTTCATGTGGTCCTGGCAAAGGTAGAATAGTCATAGATAGGTTTTGGCATCTCTTGACACTCTTGACTTTTTTCTTTTTTCTTTTCTTTTTTTTTTTTTTGAAATAGGGTCTCACAATGTTGTCCAGGCTGACCTCATACTCACAGCGATTCTCCTGCCTCAGCTTCCTGAGGGCTGGGATTAACAGGCATGTGCCACCATGCCTGGCTCAACTTTTTTATAATGTACAGATATGTCTTTTAATGTAGGAAAATATATGAAAATATCACCAAGGGACATGTGGCCTAAAGAAGTTTTCAGAGCTATTGCTACACAGCAAAGCAACTTTTCAAGATTCCTGGGAGCATTCACCCTGACCAGTGACACATTGTGTTGTCGGGCTTTTACAGGGACACACAGTATGAAATGGATACTGGGTTTCTCAGAAACAGAGCTATCCCACTTTCAGCAAATCATGCCTATGTAGCAATCCTGTCCCTGCCAAAACTTGGGTTGAAATCTAATCCCCACTCCGAATTATTAAAAAGTGGGTCACCAGATTAGGAAGGAATAGCCACCCAGGAGTTCCAGGACTAGTGTGTCAGTGAGTCACCTCCCTGGTCAGTCTGTCATCAAAGCGGGTTTTACCTTGCCTCTTGGAAGCCCTTTGCCATGTGATGCCCTCTGCCACCCTGGAATGCTGCTCATGCTCATTTATAACCTCACCAGGTGGGGCTCCCTGATCTCAGATTTCCCACCTTGTAAAACTGTAAGTTGAATCAGTATCTTTTCCTTATGAATTACCCAGTGTCAGGAATTCTGTTATAGAACAGAAAGCAAGTCCCAGTTTTAAGCAAGCGAACTACATGCCACATTACAAATCAACAAAGGTTAAAAGGAAGTGTGGCACTGAAAGGGAAATCCTAGCCCACTGCTGTGGTGCCCGGGTTGAACACTGAGGTGCAGAGCAAATCCCTGGGTGCCACCCGCCCTTCACTGAGTCCCCAGGAGAGAATACTGCCCACACAGAGGGATGAGAGAGGCCTGGCTGGAGCGGCCTGGGAAGGAAGCCATCTCTCTAGCCCATCCCGCCTCCCACCCACCCGCCAGGTCCTTGCCTTTCCTCACAGGCGACAGCCGAGACATGGCCAGGCTTTCACAACCTCCCTTTCTCTCTGGACCTGCTCCCTGACCCTCAACCGCCAGGCAGCTCAGCCTCCGCGGGTGGCTTCTTCCCTGCCTGCCCCCTGCCCAGCTCAACGTGCGGGACTGGAGCAGGTTGCCTGTCCGTCTCCTGCCTGCCTTGCCTGCCTTACCTACCCGCATCTGTGTCCTCTGGATGCTCAGGGCCCAGAGATCTTGGGCACAGCAGGTTCTCCACAAACAGACAAGGACACAAAGTCTGGCTGGAGGTGGGGTAGGGAGAGCAGGTAAGGAGCATTTCTGGGATATGGGACAGCCACTGAAGGCAGAGAGGAGCATGTCCTCTCAGGCAAAGCTGGCTGCCAGCAGCCAAAGGAAAAACACCAAAAAGGGAGGAGAGGGTTTAAAAGGATAGTGTGGGGATAGTCATGGTGGCACACAGCTATAATCTTAGCACTTGAAAACTGAGGCAGGAGGATCTCCATGAGTTCGAGACCATCCTGGACTACATAGTTAGTTAAAGGCCAGTCCGGACTACATAGTGAGACCCTGTATCAAACAAAACAAAACAAAACAAAACCGACAAGCTACAAAGACAAAAAACTAAAATGAATAAATAAATAAACAAATAGCAAACACAACAGAAAAATCCTCCCGCAATCCCACTTCCTGATTTCAAAACTTATTACTAAACTACAGTAATCAAACTAGTATGACACTGACGGGAGGATAAATGCACAAGCCAATGGAACAGAGCAGAGAGCCTAGAAAGGAGCTCTCACCTGCGAGGTCCATTGTGTCTCTGCAAGGAAGACTGGATCCAAATGCAAAGGGATGAGGATGGAGCTTCACCCCCACCACATACCAGCTCTTGACGGACCAGGGACCCACACTTGGGAATCAGAACCCTAAAAATGCTTAGCGTAAGACATAGAGGAACAGCTTCCTGACACTGGATGTGGCAGGGACTGCTTGGATGTGATACCAAGCACAGGAAACAAAACTAAGAACAGGTAAGCTGGACTTTATCACAGTTTTAAACATATGCATCAAAGGGCATCATCAAGTGGTATAATGGAATAGGAAATATTTGCAAATCATGTATTTGGTAAGGGATTAATATCCAGAATTTATAAGGAACACCTATAACTCAACAGAAACCTAATTCAAAACTAGACAAATGTGCCAGGCATAGTGGGGCATGCCTGTGTTCCCAGCATGCAGGAGACTGAGGCAGGAGAATTGCCCCAAGTCCAAGGCCAACCTGGGCTACATAGTGAGTTCAAGGTCAGCCTACAGTATATAGTGACACTGTGTCTAAAAAAAAAAGAACCAGACAAAGGACTTGAATAGACATTCAAAGAAGACTTAGAAATGGACAGTAAACACAGGAAAAGATGAACCTACATTACTCATCAGAAAAACAAGATGTCTCTTCACACCCATTAGGACAGCCACATACAAACAACAAAAAAAAATCACAAGATGAGGAGCAACTCAAACTCTCACGCACCGCTGATGGGAATGTAAAATGCTATAGAGTGGTGGGAAACAGTTTGGTGATTCCCAAAAAGCTGAACATATAATTACTATGACTCAACAATTTCACTCCTGTACACACTCCCAAACTAACTGACAGCAGAGTCTCACATGCACCAGTGTTCATGGCTGAATAAAACAGGAAGGCAATTCGTGCCCATCCAGGTGAGTGGATGAACAGGGTGGGGCGCCCCGAATGTTATTCTCATAGACTCCAGCATAGATGAACTCTGGAAATACTGTGCAAGTAAAGTACGCCAGATACAAACGGGAAAACTGTGTGATTCTGCCGCTACGAGTTACTTAGCATAGGTACACAGACACAGGGAGGCGAAGGTTTCCACAAACTGGGGGTGGGGTCTCACTGTTTAGTGGGTACAGAATTTCTGTTTGGGGTGATGAGAAGTTCTGGGAATGGACAGTGGTGATGGCTATGTTCTTGGTATGTGAGCGTGAATGCCGTGTGTGTGTGTGCACGTGTGGTACTGGGGACTAAACCCAGGGTCTGGCATGTGCCAGGCAAGCACTTTGCCAATGACTGCGATGCACCCCCAGCCCTTTTTGAGACAGGGTCGTGTTAAGTTGCCCAGGGTGACAGCTGTGTCTGGATGTCCCCCCGAAGCCTCATGCACTCAGAGGTAATGCTTTTCTGGCTGGATCTGGAGTGTGTGATGCTGGGATTGAGGGTGTGTGATTACTGAATCAGTCCACTCACTGGTTGGCACTGCCCTCGGTGGGGGAGACTAGATAGAATGTATAAAAGGGGCAGAAACAAGCTGCTACTGCCGCTTGCCTGCTTTTGCTGTCTTCTGCCGGCTATGAGCTATTTCTCTGCGATGCCCCTGTCCTGAGCCACCCTGCCTTGGAAGCAGGTGATTACAGACTGAAGCCTCTACAAATAAAACTAAATAAAACTTTCCTCCTTAACACTGGGTACCGGGTTTTTTGTCTCAGCAGCTAGAGAAAGTAACCAAGACACTTCAGCTGGCTTCAAACTTGCGACCTCCTGCCTCAGGCTCCCAATTAGAGGCAGGTGCCATAGTTGTACACTATTCTTTTCTTTTGGTTTTTAAATTTTTACTGTAATTAAGCCAGTATGTAGTGCTGGCTGGGCCTTGAATTCACTATGTTGCCCCTGCTGGCCTTTGAATTCACAGCAACTCTCCTGTCTCAGCCTCCTGAGTAGCTGGAATTACAGGCATGTGCCATCATGCCTGGCTGTACAATACTCTTGATATTTCTGAATCATACCCTTAGAAATGGTTGAACTGGTGAATGTCTATGCTACATATCACTCACCACAATAGGAAAAGAAAAAGCGCCAACACCAGTCAGAAAACAGGGTGGGCTCTGTGGCCTGCAGGACAGCGCCAGCTCATGTCCCACCCATGGATTAACGACTGGAGCTCCGTACAGTCCACCCTGGCTGCCGACCAATCCAGCTCCAGATCACCCACTTCCCAAGCTCAGAATACCAGCAGCTGCACCCTTGGTTTTTTTTTTTTTTTTAGCTTCTTGGGTTTCAATCCTGAAACATGTGCCAGGCGGGTGGGGCTGTGGGGTGAGACAGGGCAGGGGCACAGCTGGCCACTAAAACTAAGGGAGGCAAGGAACTGTCGTAGCCGATCGTGATGAGGGCCTACCTGACTTTTTAATGCCTTGCAGAGAGGGATTCTTCTTACCTTACTTTTTTTTTTCTTTTAGGCCTACTGGGAATTGGTCCCAGAGCCTTCACATTGTGCTAGACACCCACTCATCCCCAGCCCTTTTAAGACAGGGTCTCAAAGCTAAGCTCCAACTTGTGATCTTCCTGCCTCAGCCTCCCAGAGTTCTTCTGGGCCTACAGATACAGATCATCACACCCTGTTTGCCTGAATAACTCTCTTCACTGCCTCCATCACTCTTACATCTAGAAGCTATGACAGCTACACTTAGCACAGATACACAAATAACCCGCTGGTCACACAAATCCAATCATTTCCTTCGCCTGGCTTCACCAGGGATGGAGCCAACCAGCATTCCCTGGAACATATGCGTTTCAGTGTCTTTTTAACCATCACCCGACCTCAGTGCTGCTCATGCTTTTAACATCATATCCCGATCTCACTCACAGAGGCAGAAGAGTCTGTGGCAAAACCACGCACAGCTTTAGAATCTGCCCCTCCCAACTTGGCCACTGACCTACTCCACTACACACATCAAATGCACACACAACTTGGTCTAAGCATTTAACTGGTAAGCACTGACAGCAGGCAGGAGTCCTGTGTCCCAGGCAGAGCAGCTAGAGAGGATCTAGGTGAACAGTTACGTCCCCCATTCCCTTGTGAAGCACAGGCTCTGCTTTGTGTCATTCTTCGAAGTTCGCCACACATTATTTACTACTTTTAGAAAACACATTTGGACCATACTGCTGAAAATGATCAACTAGGAAATTAGTGACTTCAGACATTTACACCAGACTACCATATCTCCAAACATTATTTCCATCCTCTGGGTAGTACAACTTGCTGAAAAAAACAGAAAGTAACTAAAGAAAAAAATGGACTCATGTGGCCAGAGGTGGTGGTGCACACCTGTAATCCCAGCACTCTGGGAGGCTGAGGGAGGAGAATCAAAAGTTTGAGTCCAGCCTGGGCAACTTAAGTGACTTAATGAGACTCTGTCTCAAAATTGAAATTTTAAAAAAAAGGCTGAGAGGGCCAGGGATATGGCTTAGTGGCACAAGCACCTGCCTGGCAAGCTCAAGGTCCTGAATTCGATTCCTAGCACTGAAAAATAAAAAAGGCTGAGAATGTAGCTCAGTGTGAAGGCCCTGGATCCAATCCCCAGTCCCACATACAGAAAAGAAAAGTCAGAGAAAGAAAAGACTAAAGAAAACTTTAAGACTGGTGAGTGCCTTTCTTCTCGAAAGAGCTTTGCAGAATTAGCACTTAGATTGAGGTTCTCTTCACAAGAGGTGCAGCCACGCTCAGACACACCTGCTACAGAGCCCAGTTTAGGCTCCAGCTCGGAGATCCACATTCACGCATATGCATAAATCATAGTCTGTGTGGGGAGCTCTTCCAAGTGTTGGTACTATGCTAACAACACATAGCACTCCCAAAAGTAGATGTGGTTATTATTGTTGTTCCAAAGATGAAGAAATGAGCCAGGTGTGGTGGCACACACCTGTAATCCCAGCACTCAGGAGGATGAAGTAGGAGGATCATTGTGAGTTCAAGTCCAGCAAGGGCTACAAAGTGAGCTCAAAGCAGCCTGAACTACGTATCAAGACCCTGTCTCAAAAAAAAAAAAGCAGGAATGTACTCACCTAAAGAGTTTAAATAACTGTGTTTGCAATGCTTCTTGGATGATGCTTACAAGGAATGTGGCTGAAATTTCGCCCCAGGTCTCCTTGACTCCACAGCTTCTGCCCCTTATTACTACACTGTGCCACCACCTTAAATAAATGACCTGAGTGTGTGTGTGTGGGCGTGCACTGGCATACACACTTGCACATACACACAAGCCTGTCCCGGTTCTTACCAAAGCTGGCCATTTGCTTCCTTGACTTTGGAGAAGGTTGGCGGCCACTACTTTATCATTAAATCAGACATTTCTTCCCACATACAGCTACACTTGTTTATGGTTCACAATAGAGCTTTTATAGGAGGAGTTTATCTGGTTCCATTTAGTACCTGATTAAGTGAATATGAAACACAAGCTGAACATTCTGAAACATAATTTGTCTCCCAAAAGCACCGGCAGGAATGTACTGTTCATGTGATTTTCACGTTTGTTATTATTTTTTTAAAGGAACAATAAATTCCCAAACTGCCGCAGCCTGAGTAGGGGGACGTCCTTGAGGTCGTTGTTATCCGTGACAGCCACACGTCCGGCAGGAAGTCTGCATCGAGTGGTGCCAGCACTGAATCCCTCACTTCCACGGACCTGGGAAAGACCTGCAGCTTGTGTGTCAGAACAAGGCAGTAGACAGGTAAAATGCAGACTTTTGCAATTAGGGAATCTCATCTTTCTACAGGGTCTGTTACCTGCATGCTCTGATAAAACGAATAAACCCATCACTGGCCACGCGCATTTATGCGGTTCAGTTTGTTTTGCAACACCGGGGATTGAATCCCACTCTGCCACTGAGCTACACCCCCAGCCCTGTATTTCTGCTTTAACTAGCAAGGGCTATATTCCGAGACCCACAGGTAGGGATTTATGTTGGTCATTCTTAGACAAGGTTTGCAGAATATATGCAGTACAGACAGAACATCACTGTAGAAAGAGAATATTGCCAAGCCACTGGAAATGATGACTGACCGAGAACCCAGGCCTAGACAGCTGATAGTTTAACACCCTGACAGCTGAACTCTTTGCGTCACACAAATGGACTTCATTTCTCCAGCTTGCTTTCAGTCAGTGATTCTGCTCCTCACTTTCCAGTTACACAGTGAGCCTGGCCACACATTCCCCGCTTTCAGCTTCCATCCTTGACCAAAACCATATCCTGTACTGCTCAGAGATAAAGGCGTGACCTGTAAGTCACATGCACACACTCTCGTGTCAGCCTAGGAAACAGGTATTATCATTCCTGTTTTACAAACGCAGAAAATGAGACACCAAGACGCTAATGAAGGTGCAAGGCTCCAGCTGCTCTCTGCTTCTAAAACTCCTAACTTCCTCGGGACCTTCTGTTCTCTCCTGCTTGGCTCTCTAAACAAAGGTCATGAACTCTGACAACTTCATTTCTCAAGTATTAAACATTGATTTCTACCTTATTGGGGAAAACTAAGAGGAAAAATTGGGTGGTTTTCTCCCAGTTGAGATAAAAATTTGTTTCCTAGGACAGCCCCGACTCTTGGATGGGAGGCAGCTCCATCATAAACTCTGGAGTTATATAATCTGGAGTTCTTCTGCACTTTCTAGCTGGACAAGTTATTTGATCTCTCTGAGCTGCAGTTTTCTCACTGGTAAGTGGTAATAATAACAGGAACTAACCACATTGTTTGGAATTAAATGACAAAAGTATTTAGAGGCATTTGGTACACTTTACATGTGCAATAAATCTCAGCTAACCTACCTGAAATAAATTTATAGATTTTTTTTTATTAGTGCATGTTTGCAGTACATGCAGTTAAACCTGGCATTTGATCGTACGTAATCCTTATTCGGTACAAATACCACCTCCAGTATTTGGATACCCAGGAAGCTACTAATTAAAAAGCCCACCTTTGCGACTAGCCCAGCCTGCCTATGTGACGGGTGCGTCTTTCTTCAATTACACAGTTCTGATATTTGCTGAATTAAAATAGAGTACAGATGCCTGGGCATGGCCTGACCTGCAAGGTGCATATCGTCTAAAAATTTTTTTTCAAACATTTAAAGCCTGAATTCTCAAAATAAAAATAAAATAAAATAATGCCTGGATTCTCAAGTGGCGGTCACCATGTCCTCCCTCTGTCAGGACGCGTGACTGTGTCGGCAGTGGGACTCCTGTGGAGCCCGTTCTGTTTCCCCGCACAGCTTACATTACAGTACTCGGCGTCCCTAATTGTTGCCGTCCCAGAACAAAAGCCTAATTGCTGCCGCGACAATGCAGCCCTTCTTCTGAGGTCATCGTGAAGCTCTGGGAGCAAACAAGAGAGGGAGTTCTCGAGAGCTGCAGGCACCGCAATCAAACTCCCAAACCCCGAGGCCACCGGGGGCTGAGTTCCCCCGGATTGTGCGCCCCTCCGCTAGCTGCGCGCGGCGGAGTCTTCCGCGCCCTTCGGAACGCGCAGTTTCCTGCTGGACAAATACGGAGAAAGCGGGTCCCGCGGGTCCCCGGGGCGCCCCTGCGGCCCAGCCCCGCGCGCTCACGCCCCTGGCGACCCTCTTCCCCGCTCCGGTCAGCGCCACGCTGCAGGCGACCCCGCGGCAGCCCGGAGGGGCTCTGGGACTCACGCGGTCTCCCGGGGTCTCGGGGTCCTCTCCCCGGCGGGCTCCGGGCCCCGGGGGGGCTGCGAGTGGGCACCTCCCATGCTCGGAACCGGGCTGCGCTGCGCCCCGCCTGTGCACAACCTCGGCGGGGGCCTGGCCGGCGCGAACTCGGCGGGGACAGGCGGGAACTGAGCGCCCGGTCCCCGGCGAGGTCCTCGACCGCTGCCGCGCGACAGGTGGAGCGAGCGACGCCGCTGTGCGCCCCGCCGGGACCTCGCGCTCGGACGGGCGGCGGCGGGGAGGCCGGGCGGCCTCGGCGCGATCGGCGACGGCAGGGGGCGGTGCGGGCCGGGCGGGATCCCGGCTCCTCTTACAGGGGAGGGGCCTCGCGCCGACCGCGGCCCTGGGGGCGCCCGAGCCCGCCCTGCCGCCCCGGAACCGGCGGACCCCGGCCGTCCCAACCCGGCCGCCGAGTTACTTCGCCCTTGCCAGCCTTCATCTGTGAGTAGGGGCGTGCGTGTCCTCACGTCAGATGTCCCCTTCGGCCGCGACACCCAAGGAGTGAACTGTCTCCCAGGCTCCGTGCCCGCTGCGCCCCGGGCTGCTGCTCGGCACCGGTGCCCTTTCCGGCCACACTTGCGCCTCCTGCCCCGAGAGCGCGCCGCCGCCGAGCCACATCCCCGCCTTCGTGTTTTGGGACAGCGTCTCGCTAAGTTGCCCATGCTGGACTCGGGCTCTGAGTACCGGCAACATCTCTTTTGTTACGCTCTCACTAGAATGCAGCTCCGTTAAGATACAACTGGTTTAGTTTTGTTGTTGTTTTTTTCCTCCTGCCCCGTACTGGGGATTGAACCCAGGGCCTACTAATGTAGCTGAGCTACATACATCTCTCCAGACCTTCTGTTTTGGGACAGGGTCGCTAAATTCCTCAAACTGGGCTTCAACTTGCAATCCTCTTGACTCAGCCTTCCAGAGTGCTAGAATTACAGGCATGCACCACCGTATTTTGAGACGAGGTCTTCATAGCTTGACAGGCTGATCTGAAATTGGGTGTGTTCAAGTGATCCTCCTGCCTAGGCAGCCTTCTGAGGAAGAGCTGGGGCTGCAGGCCCAACCCAGCACTGGCATGAGATTGTTAGCGGTACCAATGGTTTCTTAGCTCTGTATTCTAGCTTAGGGCCTACCTCATGGTTATTTACAACAAATATTTCCTAAATAAATGAATAAGCCACTGGCTAGTGTTGGACACGTGGAATTGTGTTCAACCTTAACTTTATTCTTGACCAGAAGTTACAGGAACATAAACAGGTATACAGCTACATTTTAATTTTTGCAGAAAAGATCAGAAAACACAACCATGCTATTTAAAAAAAAGAAAATATATTATTTATATATATATATATATATATATATATATATATATATATATATATATAAAACAGTTACTGAACTCTCTTTAGTGTCCATCCTCACTCCGGAGGTCCATGGAAGCCCTGCAAGGGGCAGTACCAGGGACGGGAAAATAAGTATTAATTAGCAGTACATGATGAGAAGGGAGTTGAGGTTTCTGTGGGAAGGATTTCAAATAGCTAAAGATAAGTGGACTCCTGGCAGATAATCTTTTCTTTAAAAAAAAACAAAAAAACGTTCAGACTCTCACAGCGTGTAAGAAGGCCGTGGCCATGGGACTGGAGCTCAGTGATGGTACAAACACAGCCGTGTCAGAGCCAGGCTCCTTCCAAAACAGCGCTCAGGGGAGAGAGGGAGAGAGGGAGACTTCTTCCCCAGTGGGTCCTTCCGGGTAAAACAGGAGGGAAGCAGCTGGAGGAGGCCAGGAAGGGGAAAGCTGTTTCTCCCTGGGTAGACAGGATGCGCCACTGAAGTTTCATTTCTGCTAGAGTAGGACCAGCCCACACGCCAGGAAATGGCTGAAGAGAAAGGGGCTGGTGCCATAGCTTTAGCTTTACCTTGATTATCAGCAATTAAGTAGTTATTTCAGTGTTGTCACCTAAGTGAAAATGCAGCAATTAAGACAATGAGGGCAGGGGATTTAGCTCAGCTGTTTAAGCCCTCGCCTGGTAACTCCGGAGGTCAAAAGTCTGATCCCCATACCAAAACAAACAAACAAACAAAAAAAAAAAAACACAGGCAGGCTGCCTCCATGGTGATGTGCACCTGTAATTCCCGCACTCAGGAGGCTGAGGCAGGAGGATCACAGAGAGTTCAAGGCCAGCCTGGGCTACATAGCAAGATCCTGTCTTCAAAAAACAACAAGAAAGAGAAAGAGGGAAGGGTGCAGCAAATATAAAGGCTGAAAAGTCAACTAAATAAAACTACATTCACTGCAAAAGCCTTATTGTACATATTGCATGCATCTGACTATTAATGTTTTTAATGAAAAAATAAAATGTTTTAAAAATTTTTAAATGTTTTTGGAACCAGGAATCAAACTCAGGACCTTGTGTTTGCCAGGCAGGCCCCTTGCTGCTGAGCTATACCCCTCCCCCCCAATAAATTTTAAATGGCTACTACTTGTTTTTTTTCTCATTTGCATTATTTTAAATTTTTTATTGGTGCGTGTTTGCAATACATGCAATTTGCAATCATCTGGGAGAGTAGGTACACAATACAGCTCGTTTTACTTACACCCCTCGACGTTTCCCCCCGCTTCCCTGTTTTCATTCTTGTTGATATAATCTTAGCTCCTGTTTAGGACATGTTTATATTCACCGAGGTCACTGGGTTCCTGCACATAGCAAATCTTTATTTTATTCACTTCTCCTCCCCCTCACCCCTTGGCCTTAGTCTCTCAACAGCAAGAGATCTATCTTCTTGTCTCCTATCCATCCTTTATCATTCCCTTTGTTTGGACTTTGCCTCACTCTAATGAGAAATACCATATGGTATTTAAGCTTGTGTGTCTGGTTTATTTCATGCAACATTGTATTTTCCAGGTGCATCCATTTTCCTACAAATGTCTCAAATGTATCATTCTTTACAGCAGAGTAGTATTCCATTATATATAGAAACCACACTTTTTTCATCCAGTCCTCTGTTGATGGGCATCCAGGTTGCTTCCAGGATAGAGTGATTAGGAGCAAGGCCCCCTGTGAATGCAGGTGTGCATGGATCACTGTGGTGTGAGGCCTTCAGCTCTTTGGGGAAAAGGACCTAGCAGGGGGAGAGCTAAACCATCTTCCCTAGTCCAGCTGTGCCACAGGCTATTAATCAAGTCACCTACTGGAAGATACATTGGCTGCTTCCAGGTTTTGGTGGTTATGAATAAAGCTGCTACAGATCTCCTGATGCAGCTTTTTGTGTGAGCAGAAGTTTGCAGATTCTTTGAGTAAATACCAAGAAGGGTGGGGTGAGAGTACCTTTAGTTTTGCAAGAAACTAACAAAGCTGCCTTCCAAAGTACTGCACCAGTGAGTGCGTTTCCTGTTTACTTACCTCCTTGCCAGCATCTGGTGTTGTCAGTGCTTTGACTTTTGGCCATTTTAATAGTGCAGTGGTGTTTAATAGTGCCATGGTCATTGCAGTTCCCTAATGATATATGATGCTAAAATCTTTTCATAGATTTATTGTGGATCTGTATATCTTTTTTTGTTTGTTTGTTTTTTGAGACAAGGTTTCATTATGCAGTTCAGGCTGGACTTGAACTTGCTTATATAGCCTAGGTTGGTCTCAAACTCACAGGGATCCTCCTGCCTCAACTTCCTTAAATCACAGGAATGAGCCGCTACTATCTTTTTTAGTGAGGTGTTATATTTACTTTTGTATTCTTTGAATAACAATTATTACTAGGGGTTGAGGATATGGTTCAGTGGTAGACCATAGCCAGTGTTTGATTTCCCAGTACTGCAAAAACAAACCAAAAACTTCTAAGACCAATCATTAATCTCAGCCTCTCAGCAAGAGTGTTTTTACTTCATTACCATTTAATTACTGATATGAACAGATTCAGGTCTAGGATTTTATTTATATATTTCTGTTTTCTATTGGTTTCCTCTGACATGTTTCTACATTTTTCATTTCCTGCCTTCATGCTAAAAAATAATTTTAGCCAGGTGTAGTGATACATGCCTGTAATCTCAGCACTCAGGAGGCTGAGGCAGAACTGTTCAGTGAGATCAGCCTAGCTACATACTAAACTCAAAGCCAGCCTGAACTGTCTCAAAACAAACAAACAAATTATTCTATTTTTTCTATTTTTATAGTTTTTGCTTATGTGTATTCACAGGATTTTTCCCCCAACTACTGGGAATGGATTATGTTTAGTAACTGACTTATAGGTTACAAAATACATCCTTAACTTTTCACAGCCCATTTGCAGTTGAAAGTGTGCTTCCTTATGTAAATTCTGCATGAAAAGTACATTTTTAAAATAGAAAACTCACCAGATGGAGTTAACCACCAAAGGGAATGTTAAAGGAAAACGTTAAGTAAACTTTAATATAAATCAATCAAAATTAGTCAAAATGAGTAACAGGAAAAAGACTGAAAACAAAATGAACAGTGTCCCAGGGACTTGTTAGATGACAGCAAATAGGCACATGTAACTAGACTCTCAAAAGGAAAGGAAAAGGGCCGGGGTTATAGCTCAGCGGCATAAGTGCCTGCCTGGCAAGCACAAGGTTCTGACTTCGATTCCTGGTACCAAAAAAGGGAAGAAAAAATGAAATAGAAAAAAATTTTTTGAATAAATAATAAACAAAAACTTCCCAAATGTAATGTAAACAAAAATTCACAAATATAAGACACTAGACAAGTGCCCTGTAGGATAAACATAAAACCCATTCCAAGGCATATTTAAGTCATAAACCTTAAAGGCATAAAGAGAGCAAAAAAAGAGAAAAAAAGACTAACACTTGGAGCCGGGCGTGGTGGCTCACACCTGTAATCCCAGCACTCGGGAGGCTGAGGCAGGAGGATTGTTGCGAGCTTGAGACCAGCCTGGGCTACAAAGTGAGCTCAAGGCCAGCCTAACCTGCATAGCCAGACCCTGTCTCAAAAAGACAAAGACAAAAAAAACTAACACTTGGTCATTTTTCATTGTATCTATTTCTCTGTGAAAACTTCCCATTTATTTGCTGAGATTTTGATTTACAAAGAAAAGCCTTTTCCCTTAATGTCTTTACTTGAGTTATAGTTTTTAAAACTATGAAGCACCTACAAATGCTTGCTTTGTGGATGTCATTTTCTAGTTCCCTTCCAGCTCAGCTGTGGTCACTTTCCTCTCACGACCATGTTCCTTTTTCTCTGTTCTTTATATATAAGGTCATTCTGGACTGAATCTTGGATATTATGAACGTCAAATTGTGCAGATTCCAAATTCTGCTATTTCCTTGTAGTAAGTCTTGTTTCAGCAGATCATTCTCTATCATGCTTGAAATGGAAACTCTGCTTCTTGGATCTGGTGAGAGGCTTCAAGGACCCCCATGTGAACTCACTGCCGGTGAGCAGACTGTGCTTAGCAGTCTTGGGAGCTTCGGGGAGCTGCAGGGGAAGGGGGGGGGTCTCAAACTTGGCCGCTCCTCCCTGTTCTCCAGGACATGTGACACCAGTGGCTGCCTATTCCATTACCTCATCAGGAACTTCAGTGGTCACTTTGTGAATTCTGCCCCAGTTTTAGAGTTATTTTCTGCAGCAGTGGTCACAATATGCAGAATAGCCTATAATGCCCCAAAGCAGAAGCCCACGCAATATCATTCTCACGAAATGATAATGTCCTAATTCATCACCCAACTTACTTATTGTAGTTGTCCTGTATGACTTGGAAATACTTTTTTAAAATGCAAGAATAAGTTGGATGTGGTGGCGCATGCCTGTAACCTCAGCTCCTGGGAGGCTGAGGCAGGAGGACTGTCTCAAGTTTGATGCCAGCCTAGGCTGCACAGTGAGACCCTGTCTCAAAAAACCAAAATCTAAGAAAACTAGAAACAATTTTTTTATGGGCCCTGAGGGAATTTTAAGAGATAAGAATGAAAGGAATTGAGCCAGAACAACATAATTGGAAAAAGTTGGCTCTTACATACTCCCCAAAGAGAGCAAGCCCAAATAAATAACCTCAATGATGCACATCATGGTTCTAGAAAAACAACAACAATCTAAACCCAAAGCTAGTACAAGGAAGGAGATTACAGAGCAGAAATCAATGAATCCGAGACCCACACAGCTCACCCCGCCCTTAGTTTTCTCATTGCTGAAACGAAATACCCAACACTCACAAGATAAGGGAGGAAAGGTTTATTTAGGTCACAGTTTGTAAAGGTTTCAGTCTACAGTCAGCTGGCTCCAAGGCGGAGTGGCACATGGCAAACAGGTATCATAGAGGAGAAAAGTTCATGCAGACAAAAAGGAGCAAAGCAAGCAAAGGCCGACCACAGCTCTTCCTGTCCCTTGTATCTTATCCAGGCTCCTCAGGGCAGACAGCGCTCACACCCTTCACCCCAGTGCTCTTGATCCTAGCCCTGCACTGTGAATCAACCCCAGCGCCACACTCTCTAGATCCAGCCACCTCTGAAAAAGCCCCACCTGTGACCAGGGCGGGGTGGGGAGGACATCTAGTCACAGCCATAACCCACCTCCAAAAACCCCACAAACAGGCTGGGGATTTAGCTCAGCGGAATGAGCGCCTGCCTTGCACGCTTATGGTCG
This sequence comes from Hydrochoerus hydrochaeris, assembly GCA_004027455.1. NCBI lineage: Eukaryota > Metazoa > Chordata > Mammalia > Rodentia > Hydrochaeridae > Hydrochoerus > Hydrochoerus hydrochaeris. Next base: position 128,333 of record PVLA01002729.1, on the reverse strand, counting down.
TGAGTTTGATCCCTGGTACCAAAACAAAACAAAACACCCCCACAATTTATTGAAGTGTTGGTTCTCTGAAAATAGAAAAACCCCTAGCCAATCTAACCAAAAACAACAACAACAAAACCAGAACAGAAAGAGAGAGACTCAAATCAATGCAATTAGAAATAAAAAGAGTTAAATCACAACGGACACATCACTGCCAGAATAAAAAAATTACTAATAACTTCACAAACCTGTACATCAATAAACTAGAGAATTCAGAAGAGATTAATAGAACCCAGGGAATACCGAATATGAATTACCAAAATCAGACCAAAAAGGCAATGAAATTAAAGCAGTAATACATAACCTACCAAGAAAGGCCCGGTCCTGATGGGTTCACTGCTAAATTCTACGAAAGCTTCAGGAAGTTCTAACACCAATCTCCTTCAGCTTTTTTAAAACTCCCGAGTTTAAGGCTTAAGCTTTAGTATGTGAGCATTTCTTCATGTATTTATTGGCCATCTGTACTTTTTTGTGAAGTGTCTATTCACTTCAGTTGCCCATGTTTTGATTAGATCCTTTATTTTGGGAAGGGTCTAATTTTTCAGTTCTTTACATATTCTAGATATTAATCCCCTGTCTGAGGAATAACTGGTAAATTTTTTCCCCCGTTCTGTAGGTTGTCTTTTTGCTGTGTTGGTTGGGTTGCTGTTTGGTTTTGTTCTGCTGTGTAGAACCTTTTTAATCTGATATGATCCCATCTGTTGATTCTTGATACTCTTTCCTGTGCAACCTGGGTTCTTTTCAGAAAGTCCATGCCTATGCCTGTAACTTCAAGAGTTCTATTTTGTCTTGCAGCAGGTTGAGTGTTAACTATTTTAACATTTAATTCTTTGATCCATTTTGATTTTAGTCTAGTACATTGGAAAGATATAGGTCCAGATTCAATCTTTTGCATTTGGCAAGCCAGTTCTCACTGTGTCATTTATTAAAGAGGCTATCTGTTCTCCAGTGTATATTTTTGGCCCCACGGTCAAAGACCAAATAGTTAAATGTGTCTGGGTTGTTTCTGCATCCTTTATTCTGCTCCATTAGTTACTGTCTGTTTTTGTGCCAGCACCATGCTGTTCTAATCACAGTACTTTTGTGATATAACCAGATCTGGGATTGTGATGACTACTGCTTTGCTGTTTTTACCCAGTATTGCTTTTGCTATTCTGGGTCTCTTCTGGTTCCATATGAATTTTAGGATTGTTTTTCACAGTTGTATGGAGAATGCTGTTACAATTTTGATTGGGATTACATTAAATCTGTATGTCAATTTTCACAGTATGACCATTATGACTATTTTAGTTCTGTCTGTCCAGGAACAGGAGATATCTTTCTATTTCCTTTTTCTTTTTTTGGTCTTTTTGAGATGGGGTCTTGCTGTTCCTTGAGATCATTTTGTAGCCAAGGCTGGTCTCGAAATTGCAACGATTCTCTTGCCTCAGCCTCCCAAGTGTTGGGATTATAGGCATGTTCCACTGTCATTGGCTATCTTTCCATTTTCTGATGTCCTTTCTCATTTCCTTTTTCAGAGTGTTGTGGTTTTCATTATAAAAGTCTTTCACTTACTTAGATTAATTCCTAAATAATTAGGAAATTAAATAAGTATTAAATTAAATATTTAATTTTTCTTGGTGTTATTGTGAATAGTATTTTTTTATTTCATTCTCCCTGAGTTCACTTTAGTATGGGTTTTTTTTGTGTATGCTGCACATTACTGAATTTGGTCATTTTGAGTCTTTTGGTGGATTTTTTCAGGTCTGCTATGTAGAGAATCATGCTGTTTGCAATCAATGATAATTTTACTTCTTTTTCTATACATAGCCTTTCACTTCTTTTTATTGCCTAAGCACTATTGCTAATGTTTCAAGTATTGCGTTGAACAGAAGTGATGACAGTGGACATCCTTGTCTTGTTACTGATTTTTTTTTTTGTTATTGAGTTTAAACAGAAAGCTTTGGTGTTTCCTATGTAATATGATGTTGGTGGTAGGTTTGTCATAAATGGCTTTTATCTGATTGAGGTAGAAGTTTCTATACTTATTTTCTTTTTTTTTTTTTTTTTAAACAGGGTCTTGCTATGCACTTCAGGCCGGGCCTGAGCTCACTTTGTAGCTCAGGCTGATCTTGAACTCACAAAGATCCTCCTGCCTCAGCCTCCTGAGTGCTGAGATTACAGGTGTGCACCACTATGCCCAGCTTTATTTTCTTTTATACCTATTTTCTTCAGAGTTTTTTTTATCATGAAAGGATGTGGCTTTTCTCAAGTCTTTTTTTTTTTCATCTTTTGAGATGACTTTGTGATTTTTATCTTTGGTTCTGTTTATGTGGTGTCTGACATTTATTGATTTGTGCATATGGAACCATCCTCATATCCCTGGAATGAAGCCTACTTGATCATGATTTATGATCTTTTTAATGATTGGTTGCATTTTCTTTGCTAGTATTTTCTTGAGGATATTTGCAATTTGCATCTGTATTCATAAAAGACATTAGTCTGTGGTTCTCTTTTTTGGTTGGATCCTTGACTATATTTGGACTCAGAGTAATGTTCACTTCCAGCAATGACTTTGGGCTACTCTTTCCATTTTGAGTTCATTAAAAAGCTGAAGGCTTGCCAAATGCAAAAGATCGAATCTGGACCTATATCTTTCTAATGTACTAGACTAAAATCAAAATGGATCAAAGAATTAAATGTTAAAATAGTAACACTCAACCTGCTGCAAGACAAAATAGAACTCTTGAAGTTACAGGCATAGGCAAGGACTTTCTAAAAAGAACCCAGGTTGCACAGGAAAGAGTATCAAGAATCAACAGATGGGATCATATCAGATTAAAAAGGTTCTACACAACAGAACAAAACCAAACAGCAACCCAACCAACACAGCGAAAAGACAACCTACAGAATGGGAAAAAAATTTTACCAGTTATTCCTCAGACAGGGGATTAATATCTAGAATATGTAAAGAACTGAAAAATTAGACCCTTCCCAAAATAAAGGATCTAATCAAAACATGGGCAACTGAAGTGAATAGACACTTCACAGAAGAAGTATAGATGGCCAATAAATACATGAAGAAATGTTCAGCATTACTGGCCATTATAGAAATGCAAATTAAAGTAATACTGTGATTCTACCTTACTCTAGAAGGAGTCTGTCATCAGGAATTCAAATAATAAACTGGGCATGGTGGCACATGCCTGAAGCAGGAGGATCATTGTGAGTTTGAGACCAGCATAGGCTATAAAGTAAGTTTATGGGTAGCCTGAACTGTATAGAGAGACCCTGTCTCAAAAAGACAAAAAAAAAAATAATAATCAAATAATAACAAATGCTAGCAAGCCTACAGGGAAAAAGGAACTCTTCTACATGTTGGTGGAAATATAAATCTCTTTGGAGTCAGTATCAAGAGTCCTCAAAAAACTGAAAGTAGAAATTCCCTGTGACCCTGCTGTTTCTCCACTAGCCATCTTCCAGAAAGAGTCAAAGGCATCGTATCACAGTGATACATTCATGCCCATGTTTGTAGCAGCACAATTCACCATATTGTGCTAAATCTTGGTAGTGGTCCATAGGTACCTCAGCAGATGAATGGATAAAGAAAATGTGGTATTTACATACAATGGAGTACTATCCTGCCATAAAGATAAATCTGAGTCATCTGTAGAAAAAGCAGGCCATAATATTAAGTAAGTCAGACTTAAATATCACATGGTTTGTCTTATATGAGAAACCCAAATATAAGTAAAGAACAAAATAAAAGAAAAATAATAGGAGGTAGGGGGATAGATCTTTCTCAAAAGGGAAAGGGATCGAGAAACAGGGAAGAAGGGAGGAGAAAGGAAGACGATGGAAAAAGGAATTAGGATATGCCATGTCCCGCTACCAGATCCCCACAAGGAATGCAAACCTTACATGCTACAAACACATACTAAATTGTTCTGATAATTATTACCTAATATCTGTTACCTCTTTTTCGTAGTAAATCAAACAACACAAAACAACCATAATTTGTTAGCTAGGCACATAGCTATTATGAACAAAAGCTACATTTCCCAATCTTCCTTTCACCCAGGTGGCCATGTAGCTAACTGTTAACCAGTGAGATGAAAACAGGAACATCGAGTTCAATTTCTGGAATGTATCATTAATGAAGAAAGAGGAGTGGAAGTCCTGTTTTTGTTCTTTTCTTTTCCCTGCTGGCTGGAATGCTGACGTGATGGCTGAATTCAAGCAGCCTTATGGAAGCCACGGGCCAGGATTGATGGAGTCTCATTCCCTGACACTATGGAGTTCCTGAGCCTGCCCTCAACTGCCCACCCAAAGATTCCCTTTATGTGATGAGAAACAATCCACTATTTGCCTTCTATTACTTTCAATTTCTAAGAGATTCAGCCAATTCAAATCCTAATCAATATTCTCATTACTCAATCGGGAAGAAAAACAGTTGCATTGTTTTGTCACCCAGTCACCTGGCCTGATAAACTGTATCACTTAGCAGCTATGCCAGCAATTGGCCCACCCCACCCTACAGAGAGAGTGCCATGCACAGGAGGAGCCTGAACCCCAACACTGCTCAGGTGCAAGCTCGGTCGGCTCCAGCTAAAGTGGGCACAAGTCCTCCCCAGCCATCCCGCGAGCAGTCTCGTCCCCATCGCAGAGCTCCTCAGGCGCAGTGTTCCCGTTCTCCTGTCCTGCCAGGGCTGCACGCCAGCCTAGCCACTGTCCCACTGCCATCTCCCTCACAGCCTCACACATCCACAGCCTCACTCCATCTCACTTGCTTCAGTGCTTCCCAAGAAGACAAAAAGTTAAAGCTAAGACAGAGTCAGAGAGCACAGCTGGAGAGGCCGGTGCAGAAGCCATCAGGTTCCGGCCTGTTCCACCTCTCGCACTAATGCTGTAAGCGACACCGGTGCCAGGGATGCTGGCTTTGCCCATAGTTCCAGAAGCCACGAGGAGCGGAACCTCACTCAGATGTCCCCACCAAGCACTAGTTCCTTCATTCGCACTGCATCCAACCCAAAGATCACACATCTGTTACTTTCACTAGGAAAAAACCATTTTACTTTAAAAACCACCTCATTTGTACTCAGTGTCAGAGCGAGGAATTACCTTTGGCGATCCGCCTCTGAATTTGCTCTCTGTTTACTCTGAAGAGTGGACATGACCGCAGCCAAAACCAGGACTTTGTTTCTGCCTTGGAACCCTCGGGACAGAGAGTGAAGTCAGGTGAAAGTCACATGCCTACTCTCGAGGTAAGTAAGCTTTCAGTGCAGGTTTCTGGCCAAATGCCTCTCGCCTAAAGCTAAATCGCAGAAATTCTCCTTACCAGTCTACCAGCCAGTGTGAGGGAGTTTTCTAACTAACTGTGCAGGTAATGACAGTCTGTTCAAAAAAAAGAGCCTTTGTTCCCTGTTCCAAGGTGATGCAACTGTCACCTGCAGCAGCTCCGCAGTTTCCAGGCCCAAGCTGCAGCTCAGGCACACAGCTGTCAAGTCCAACAGTCAGGAGTCGGGCAGCAGAGTCATGGAGAGGACTGAAAGCGCCCCTGCATGCTTCTTTCTACCTTCATTTACCTTCATTTCTGTTCCTACAGGGTGGCTCTGGGAGGGCATGCCCACTGTCCACTTTGTATTGATTTTCTTTTTCAATAGGCGATTCTTTTGTGTGTGTGCTCCTAGCGCTGTTTTCAGAGGCAAACCTGCCTCTAATGGAAACATCCTGGTCTTGTCAACCCTTATACTTTTTGGGGTCTTACTTTTGCAGTAGTTACCTGGGTCAGCCTTTGCAGGTTTTTTGTTTTTGTTTCTGCATTTGTTCTCTTTGTGGTGCTGGGCACTAAATCCAGGAGTGTTCTACTGCTGAGCTACATCCTTAGCTCTTTTTTATTTTTACTTTGAGGCACAGTCTTGCCAAATGGCCCAGGTAGACTTGGACTGGCAGTCCTCCTCCTGCCTTAGCATCCCAAAATTCTGGGATTACAGGCATGTGCCACCGTGCCCAGCCCCTTTAAACACCATCTGACCCTACTTCTTTGGTCCCAAAGGAAGGGGTTTATTCACGACAGCCTGATTTTCCCTTCATTAGCCCAGGAGGTTCTGGCTTGGTCATTCCACTGAGAAACAACAGAACAGACAGAAAACACAGGAGGCTGGTGAGAATCCTGAGGGCCTGGGTTCAAGGAAGCTTTTAATTTGTAAGCTTTTGGAATTAAAAACAGTACGCATGGCTCATTATATTCAAATAACACCATGAATATTTTTTAAAATGTCACTGTCTCTGGCTAGGCAAAATAAACGGGACCTATGGAGCCTGAAAATGCCATAAAACAAGTAAACATTCAGAGGAGGTCTCCGAAGAGAGGCAAAGCTTAACTCTGTCCTTAGAAGTCATGCCAAGATTTTAATTATTTATTCCTGGGCATTTGTGAGCCAGAGAGAGCTGCCAAGCTACAAGAAAAAGCCACCACAACAGCTTTCAGCCTGACGCAGGTTAAATAGAAGGAACAATAAGCGGAGGTGGAACAAAACATAAAGCCACTTGTCACCCACCTTCCTGCTGAGAAGCACCAGAATTGCACTGGGATGATTCTGTGCCTGTAGATGAAAAAAACCCACATCGCCCATGAGCATGGCAGTGAGGATGGAAGAAAATAAAGATACCAGGCCCTGCCAGGTGTGGAACCTGCAGAGATCAGTAGGGAGTGCTGTGTCCCAGAGAGGGGCACTTCAGACAAGGATTTGGTTTGCATAGGCTTTGCTTTGAACGTTTTCAATTTCCTTCCCTTTTATTCCTGTCAACTTTTCGATGTACTTCTCTCTGTATACCATCACCATTTTCTTTAGCAGTTGGGATCTAAAACGGTACAGGCAGAAGGGAGAGCATTTTGATCCTACCTCCAGAACCCCATGGGGCAGACAGCTAATGCCAGAAGAGAAGCAGCTTAGGAGCAAGGTGGGCCTGCTGAGAAACACAGACTCTGGCTCCCAGGACCCAACAAGGCCGAGGCCGAAGGGCAGTCACCGGACCCAGGAGCTTAAAAGTGACCACGGGGACCCTCTGGCCTTAAATCCCACCCAATGCAGGGGTCCTCTGCTCAAGATTCCTAGTCAGGCGCCAGCCAGTCTTTGCTTGGAATAATCACAGATAGAACCTTTCCGGCTGACGCACACAACCCTCACATCTCTCACCCACATCTCTCTCCAGGAAAGGACTTAGCAACTGAGCCTCAAAAAATGCCAATAACCCCTATGTGCTAGTGTTGTTAACATCCAGATCAGCTTTCAAGCTGAGAGCCACCTTCTCTAGTAGTCCCCAACCTGTGGATTTATTAGCTCAAACATCAGGACCTCAGGGAGGGCACTTCTGACTAACCAGGTGGAAGCTCTAGGCCTCCACCCCACCCCGTGGAATTCCCTATTATCTTGGCTCAGTTCTGTCTGACGTTATTTTAATTTTATACATTGTACCATGACGCCCCTCATCCATCAGGCCCACAGCCTCATTAGTCTTGTCTACAGCTGTTTTTTCAACTGCCTAGAAAGGTATGTTGAAATAGAGCAGGCGCTCAAAAAATAAGAATTAAATGAAGAAATTCTAAATTGGTCTATTTCCTTGCACAGGATAGTTATTCAAACCTCCAGACTTGGGTCTCTCCCAGTTTTCCTTAGGCAGAAAGTCTTTAGATTCCTTGCACTCCTCACTTGAAATAGTCCCTTTGCACTGGCTTATGATACAGTACAGATATCCCTTGTTTAATAACCTACCTGTCTAATGACTCTAGGATTGAATGACTTTTGGACTTCACAACCCAAGGAGCACTCTTTGGATTTACAACCTGCCCCTCAGACTTATGACCTGTCTTGTTTTTGGGACATCTCTGTAAATTTTCTGTATAGAGCCTTAGTGACTTTCTTTATATATATAGAATACTTTATATAGTACTATAATTTTTACTGATTATACTTAATAGTACAGTACTATAGTTTTATGTACTATTATACATTTCATTACTGCATGTAAGAGTTAGGTGAATAAAGCAAACTCATCAAGCTGGGGTTTTCTGTGACCATTTCTTTGTTCTGAATATTGTTATGTACATACTATATGTGATTCCTCATTTAGCAACCAGTTCATATAATGACCTACTTGCAGGAGCAGAACTTGGACACTAAATGAGGAGTATCTTAACTATATGTATGTTTAAGTGTGCACGATAGATAACCATACTACTGTCTTTGTTAGTTCATCAGACAGAATGGTTTGTACTGTCATTGTTTGATTATCCAATTTTTATGCTTTGATTTTGTGACTTGAGCAACTACTTCTAAGATAACAATATGTAATTTCTCAACTAGTGATTGCTTACTGGTTTTTTTTGCAATTCTGTATTATTTCTACCCTTTTTTGTTTTGCTTTTTTCTCTAAATAAAAAAAATGAGGAATATCTATAGTAGCAGGAGTAATATTTTTGTGTGTTTAGTGCTTTATCTTGTGCCATACACACAGTAAGTACTTTTAAAACACTTTCACTTTTAATTCTAACAAAAATTATATTTATGAGTCAGGTCCTGGAAGATCTCTGGGATGTCATTGTCCCTCTTAAAGAATGACTCCAGTTCTGACTGCAGTGTCTGGATGAGATCTGAACAGCAGGACTATGTCTTCTCTGAGCTGTTCGCCCATGAAAAGTGCACTTGAGGAGGTGAGATTGCTCCAGGAGTAGGGGCAGTACTCTCAATGGCCACTCTCTGATCAGCGGCCACCACACTGGTCTGTGATAAACAAGGAGCTTGTGGCAGAGTGTCCATCAGCTTCCTCACCGAGTGCTATCTTGGCTCTGTGACTTATTTTCATGCCAAAGCTTTTGTCTGCCTTCTGACACTGTTTCCGTGGCTTGTTGTAGTAGCACTGGTCTCAGCCATAATCCCCGGCAAGGTTTCTTCTTCCATGCTGTAACACAGGCTTGACATCCTGTACATTCCCATTGCCCACCAACTTCCAATAAGTGAAACCACTCAGGAAATAAATCTACAATAAACACTCAAAGATTGTCTAGAAGGAGGAAAGTTGGTAAAAGGTGTTAGAATAGGAAGGTAGAGTGTGAAAAGTCCTCAGTTTGGGTCTCAAGACTTCTGTGTTAGTCTTGGGTCTATCATTTACCAGTTGTGGGTAAGAAAATTCTCCTTTCCAGATCTTATCTCTAAAAGGAGGCAGCTGAGCTAAGAGCAGAGCGTCTTCCAGGTTTTAAGGTATAGGATTCAACCTTGTGAGTCAAATGAGTCCCACATCATAAAGTCCATAGATTAAGTCTTCCGTAATTTTCACGTCCCCATCACAGCCCACCGTCTTGTCTCCCACAGTGCTTTGCCTGGTAACTAATCAGCTAACTGGCTTAAGAAAAGCCAATGATATTCAGCTGCAAGGACCAAAGATAAGCCAATTAGTCTAGGAATCAAAAGTCATCTTCAACAAAGTGTGTTCCCCAATGACAGACCAAAACTCTTGTCAAGGATGCTGTGTCAATAAACATGTGTCATTTGGATTGCTCTGAAGGAACTTGCTTATGTGTCTGTCACACTGAGGTTGAATAATGACCTCAAAGATACCAGGGCCTCACCCATGGTATTTGTATATATTATCTTCTTTGGGATAATATTATCATATTTGTAAATCTGTTACCTTATTTGCTAATGCAATTAAATTAAGGATTTGGAGATGGGAAGATTATCCAAAATTATTTGGCTGGCCCCTAAATACAACCACATGCATTGTTATGGTTTAGATCTAGAATGCCCCTCAAAAGGCTCCTATGTTCTAAGGTTGGGCTTTGGAGGTGACTGGATCCTGGGAGTGTTCTATTCATCAGTGGATTAACCCACTAAAGAATCCATAGCTAAATGTACTGTGTGGAGGTGGGGCCTGACTGGAAGAGGTTCCTGGGGGTTTCCTAGAGGTGTATATTTCCCTCCCCAGCTTTTCTCTTCACATTCTACTTTTTGACAGCAGTAATATGAGCAGCCTTCCTCTGTCAGACCTTTCCACAATGCTGTTTCTGACTCAGTCAACCAACCATGGACTTAAAACAAGAGCCAAAATAAACCTCTCCTCCTTTACACTGTGAGTTTTGGGTATTTTGTCCCAGTCATGAGAAAGTGACTACAACAAGACTTTATAAAAGGGAGGAAGGGGAGTTTTCACAGACAGAGGAAGAGATGGCAATGCAATCACAGTGACAGATACTAAAGAGATGTGGCCACAAGCTGGCTAGGAATGTTGGCAGCCACTAGAAGCCAAAAGAGGCCAGGGGCAAGGAACAGATATCTCCTAGGACCTTTGGAGAGAATGCAGCCCTATCCATGCCAAACAAGCCCCGAGACACTGACTTTGGATTTCTGACTCCAGAACTGTTGAGAGAATAAATTTGTGTTGTTTTAAGCCACCAAGTTTGTGGTCATTTGTTATAGTCACCATAGGAAACTAAGATACATCTTCCTAATTTCAGGCATAACTTCCTTTCGAACAGATTGTTTGGATCTTAATGACCCCCAAGGACGCACATGCTTGGTCACAGCTCTGTGCTACTGGAAGTGGTAGAACCTTTAGGAGGTGGGGCCTAATGGAAGGAAGTTAGGTCATTGGGAGAAGGCCTTGAGGGGTACTTGAGTGCTCTTTCTCTCTCTCTCTTTCTCCTCTTCCTAGCTATTATAAGATAAACAGCTTTGCTCCACCATGATATTCTGCCTCAACATAGGCCAATGGAGCACACTAACCATGGACTGAACCTTCCAAAACCATGTGCCAAAATAAATATTTCCTCCTTTAAGTTGATTTATCGCAGATATTTTGTCCCAGCAAAGGAAGGCTGACACAGAGATTTTCTCTAATTACTATAAAGTCTCCAATTAGATTTTCTCTAATTAAAAAAAAAAACAACCAATAGGTATCAGTCAAGTGGCTGGCAGGTAAAATGCTCCAATTTGAGAGTTTAATAAAAGGACTGTTTACAAAGGTCTGAGAATGGATTGAGACTACAAAAGACAGTAGAGTACCCTGGGGCAGGCCAAAGAGGTCAAGGTTTAGTGGGACAATGAGTGGAGAGGTCTGGCTGCCTGGCCAAGCAATGGCATTAGTCAGAGTACATACCCAACCCGCAGCAACCCATCAGAAAAGGAGCAAGAATGACAATCAACTTTCCCACTCCTGACTTCTTACAGATGCCTTCCTATGGCCAAATCTAAGTGGAATCCAAACACAAGGGAGCCACTGAGGTCAGCTTCCTGGCACAGAGCGGAGAGGAGCATAGCTTTATAAGGGCAAATGGAAATACCCAGTAGGTGGGAGCTTTAATTCCACCTGACGACCCCCCACCCCGCACATAACAGCCTTGATTTTAAAAATATAAGAGCAGCCTGACCCTGGCCCCCTGGCCTTGGGCAACTCACTACCTCTCTGGGTCTCCTCCTCAAATGTGAAATGAAGAGTTTGGAGCTGAGAGTTCCTAAGCCCATTCAGCTCTGATGTGTGTGATTCTGGAGGCAGACTGAATGCCTTCCCCAGCTGGGCTGACACAGGCCTCAGCATCATCTCAGCTGTTTATTTACTGAAGGACAACCAGGGCTGCTTTCCATTACACATGTATTTCAGGGTCTGGAGGAGCATACCAGCTACTGAGCCACCTGAAAGGGCAGGGCGTGCTCATGTGCACTCTCACATAGGTCATAGGCGTGCTGGGACTAGGAAAACCTGACTGGGGTCCAGAAAACCAATTGCTAGAAGCCAAGCAATAAGGCAAGCCACTTCCCAGTGGGCCGACTTGGCCTGTTCGTTGCGGAGCTTAGCAGCTGGCTACAGCAGGTGAAGCCCTTGTGCCAACCTGCAAATTAACTGCAGGCTGGGCACCCAGTAAAGGTCAGCTGCCAGCAAACACAGAGATGGTAAATAATTAGCCACAAAGTCAAACTATGGACACTTTCAAGGGGCCAGAAGAATCTTGTGTTGAACAATAAACATTTTCCTTGCTGCTTTGAGACACCTTCTTCTGTATTGTGTCTGTTTTTTCAACTGTTCTTGTCTGCTTAGATATCTCTAGAACTGCCTTTTAAAAATACAGGGCAAGTGCTGGGAATTTAGCTCAGCAGCATAAGCGCCTGCCTGGCAAGCATGAGGTTGAGTATTTGATTCCCAGTACCAAAAAATAAAAATTAAAAATATAGGGCAAGGTAGCTGGGTGTGGTGGTGCATGCAGGTAACCCCAGCACTCAGGAGGCTGAGGCAGGAGGATCATTGCGAGTTTGAGAACAGCCTGGGCTATATAGTGAGCTCAAGGCCAGCCTGAACTGCATAGCAAGATTCTGTCTCAAAAGAAAAAAAAAAAAAAAGGACAAAGCTAAAGAAGAAAGGAGCCTTCCCTGTGTCCCTGTCCCCAAGTATCTTGGGTGGCCTGGGGTAAACAACAGCTTCTCTTCCTTTCCTCCCACCACACTCCTACTCACTAAGCCAGGAGCCCCATAATTACTGATGGGCCCCAAATGAGCACTGGCTCAAAACATATGATTTAGAAGGGAGTGGGAGGCCTAAGCAAAGCCCACATTCCAGAATCTTAAAAACACTCCCCCAGTTGCTACCTGATGGCTGAATTACACAGCTATTTGACTATACTTATGCACAGCTACTTGACTATGCTTATGCACTCCGCCTCACTTGGTGGTGTGTACTTGAAGGCTGCCCATGAATTACAGGCCTCCAGGCCTTCTGGAGATCAGGAAGGAAGGAAGTGGGGAGGCTGGATGGCAGAGGCTGTGAAGACAGACAAAGAGACAGGGCTCCAAGAATAACACCGCCCTCTTCACACTGCGGCTGGGCGCCATCCCAGCTGAGTCAGTGCTGTCCGTGTCTGGGTAATCCAGGTAAGCAGCACCATTATCAAGTGCACAGCAGAAGTTTGCCACCTGGCCTCTCCCACCCGCTGACTGGAGCAGGTAACTACTGTGGAGTGTAGCCAGAGGGCTCCGGGACATCTCCCCGCTCCAAATGCTACCCTTATTGTTACAGTGGAGCCTGCAAGTCTCCCATCAGAGCAAAACTTAGTGTATAGCGTATTAGTTTCACCCATCCAAGATATTGCTTTTCAAGGTTTAGTTATCTACAGCCAGCTGTGGCCTAATGTAGTCCATAGAAAATTTCAGAAATAAACCCATTAGTTTTGAACTGCACATGCTTCTGAACAGCATGAGGGGGGTCCCATGCCATGCTACCCCATCACGAAACATCCCTTTGCTCGGCATGTCCACGTGGTACCCGGAAGCCCCTGCTCACTCATCGTGAATTAGGTGGCTTGGTTACCAATGAACTATTGTGTGTCACAGTGCTTGTATTCAAGTCCCCTTTATTTTACTTACTAGAGACCCCAAATCACAAGAGTAATCACGCTAGGAATTAGGCCATGCCAAAGAAAGGATAAACAACCTCCTTTCTGTAAAAAGATGAAAATTCTTGACTTAATAAAAAAAAAGTATGTATGTTTACTGAAGTTGCAAAGAGCAGTGGTAAGGTCAAATTTCTATTTATCAAACTGTGAAGAAAGAAAAAGAAACTCCAAGGTTTCAGGTATTCCCTGGAGGCCTTGGAATGGCTCCCCCACAGATACGGAGGGGCTGCCAATCTCAAGGTGTTGGAGAGAGGTCAGGCACAGGCAAAAGGAGTTTCCATAAACCAGAAGCAGGACCGTTGTTACTCTTGCACGAGGGACACAGAGGGCAAAAGCTGCGGAGTGGGGCTCTGTGGGGGCCACAGCTAGGACCTTCTCTGCCTGGTCAGAAGTGGACTGAGATTCCTGTGAAGAGAGAGGAACTTCTGGAGACCTCAGGAGAGCACAGAGAAGGCTGAAGAAGACACTCTGCCTCCCATTCTTACCTACAGCCAGCACTGCCTGGCAGTTTTCTTGCTTAGATGTAAGTTCACCGTGTACGGCCTATCAGGTACCCTTAGCACTGCTGGCTCCTCCTGTCCAAAATGTCTAAGAGGGCTTCCAGCAGACCCAGTTCCCTGAGAGTTACTGCTCCCTCCATTAATTTTATGGCCAGAAGTTTTCAAATATACAGACATGATTTAAATCAGGAAGGATTACATCAAAGCACCCAGAACTCTCTAGGCAGTCCTGAGTTCAAATCCTGACCCCAGCACTGAGCAGCTGAGCCCTGTGCACTACTATTACTTCCTTCTAAGCCTTGCCATCTCACTGGCACACAGGGAAAGCTAGACATACTCACCTGGCAGGCAGGCACAGGGATCAAATGAGTGAGGCAGGGCGAGGGACACTTTGCTCACAGCAAGGATGCCACCAATGTCAGCCATGGATTTCTTCCTCACCTATGTGTCTTTCCAGTAAAAACTGATACACATGCACTTCAAGATCATTAAAAATTTAATCCAGATTTAGGCAGTGCTCACAAAGCTGTTCTTTGAGAAACTTACAAGGTTGTTCTGTAAGTCATGATCTCATCGCTGTTTTTATTTTAAATAAGCTATATTTAGCTTTCAAATTGTATATCAGCTTGAAATCCTAAAGTCATCCTCCCAGAAATACGAGTGTTCCAACCAATTGCATTTATTCACCAAAAACAACGAGCGCAGTGTTTTTGTCAGATAATGTCCCTATGGTGACCTGGCTGATGTGTGCCCAGGCCTGTCTCACTCAACTATACCATCCCAGGCCGGGCTGTAGCTCAGAGGTAGTATACCTGCAGGGTATGTACAAGGCCCTGGTTCCACCCCAAGCCCATAAACAAAGCAACCTCACCATCTTCTTGTAAGTGAATGAAGTTTATCAGAATTCAACTCAGCTAAAAGTCTTTCAAAGCTGGGCGTGACGGTGCACTCCTGTAATCCTAGCACTTGGGAGGCTGAGGCAGGAGGATCACTGTGAGTTTGAGCCTAGCCTGGGCTACAAAGTGAGCTCAAGTCCAGCCTGAACTGCATAGCAAGACTCCGTCTCAGAAAGACAAAAAAAAAACCAAAAAAAAACCTTCAAGCCAGGCACTATGGCACACACCAGTAATTCAAGAAACCAGGGAGGCTGAGGCAGAAGGATCATAAATTTGGGGAACATGGTGAGAGCCAGTCCCAGAAAGAAAGAAAGAAAGAAAGAAAGAAAGAAAGAAAGAAAGAAAGAAAGAGAGAGAGAGAGAGAGAGAGAGAGAGAGAGAGAGAGAGGAAGGAAGGAAGGAAGGAAGGAAGGAAGGAAGGAAGGAAGGAAGGAAGGAAGGAAGAGGTTTGGCGGTAGAATACCTCTCAGTTCAGTCCCCAGTACTGACAGCAAAGGTCCTCACTCCACCTACTCAGAGGCTGGCTCTTCCTTCCACAGAACATTCCGTCCTGGCCCTGTGACCCTGCTCCTCCCACCTATTCTCAAGGCGCCCTTTGGCAAAACACAAAAGAATGTTCATGGTAACAACATCCTTGTGACCTCTGACCTCTGTACTCAAGGTGGCCTGGCTCAGAGGGGCTCTGGGGCTCCAGTCTCACTATCACCACCAACCGAATGCTGCTCTTGTGTGGGTCCCATGAGGTGCCTCTCCTTAGATTCCTCTGTGCAGAGGGTGGGCAGTGTGCCTCCCAGGGCTCCTGTGAGGATTATATGAGCTAACCTTCCTAACAGGAAGCAGTTATCACGCAAAAAGATCTGTAATTAGGTACTCAGATTATTGACCACATAGTTTGCAACTGGAAGCACAGATGAAAAATACACCTTCTGCAGGGACTCAGAAAGAGGCCAGGCTGGTACATGGGCTTTCCCGGTGCCACCCAGTACAAGGTAATCCGAGTGCTCTCTCTGCTCCTGGCTGCCTCAGTAGGCCTCAAGGGCAGGAGGTGATGGGGGCCAATGAGAGGGTGAGTGAGAATCTCCAAGGAGAAGCTACAGAGCCCTCTGCCGAGCAACTCCACTCCACTCTTCCGGTCAGATCTGCACAGTGTTTTTAAAACTTTCAACTGGGAGCTTAGAGCTGCAGGTCAGATAAGGGTGGAGCTGCTTTGCTGGAAGTGGGAAAAGGAGTCACAAAGCGCACACAGCTCCACACCGGGCTCCCCACCAAGGGGACCCAGGCTCCTTCCAACAAGTGACGATGTCCCAGTTGAGAAATATCTTCCAGGAGGAAAGAATGTAGAGAACATGTGAACCCTGTCCTTGTGGAGCCAATTGTGAACTCCAGTCTTATACCAGCTGGCAAGTGAACACCGGTGACCCTCAGTGAAAGCACTAACCCTAACGAGGCTCTTCTGGCCCTTCCTGAAGGACTCTGAGACTACACAGTGGAGAGGGAGCCTCAACTGTTCCACCGGACACGAAGATGAGGGAAGAGCTCTCATGCCTTGTTCACCTCCTCCAGGAGAACCACCTTGGAAAACCAGTTTACCTCCCACCACAGTTTTATGAGGCAGCATTATGAGCCTATTTTAAAGATGAGAAAAACCAGGCAGAGAGCAATTAATTGTCCCAGGTCATCCAGCCAGGTTCAAACCTCAGCCTCCCCAGTTTTTGAGCATGCCTCCAGACTCAGGCTGCCTCAGGCAGGGTCCATCCTCTAAAATTCGTTAAGTGTTATCTCCAGCTTCGGTTTCTTCATCCATGAGGATGACAAGGTCAATATCCACACCTGGCACATGGCGAGTGCTCAACCAGAGAGAGCGAGGTCGCAGTTGCTAGTAGCTATCGACTATTTTGTTTAATTTCCTCCCTAGCTAGCCTGTCAGAGAACAGTGGAAGATGCAGGTAAGAAGTCACCTGCAGAGTGCAGAGAGAAAAAACCACAGGAACTCAGGAAAAGGCATCTGAAATATTTCATTTATGACTGCTCCATGGATAAAGCCCTCAGGACTCCCTGCGCAGGCAGTGGCTGCGCTCTCTGAGCAATCGGTGTCAGCACGGTTGCCAGCGCCAGCCTTCCAGCTGGGACTCCAGGACCTTGTGCCCAAGGAGGCCAGGGGTCACAAACAGGCTTCGGGTAGACCAGTTAGCTCTACACAGACCTGCTTCAGTCTGTGCCCATCACAGATATGCTGGCCAGGGCGGTGCCCCTTCCTCATACCCAGAGGAACAGCTCAAGGCCCGCCATAGCCTTAGGGCCACAAGCACACATGGCCCCGGGGTGCAGAGACTGGGCCCTGGTTCATCCTGGCCCTGGTTCATCCTGGAGAAACTACCTTTCCCCACTTTTCCACCTGGTGTTTGTTTCTGAACCACCAGAGCTGAAGGAGCCATGAAACACTCCCTAAGGTATCAGGGACTCAGAAAAAGGTAAAAAACAGAGAAATCGGGGCACTCACAATATCCCGTATTCCCAGAATTCTGCCCAGAATACTTCCCACACCAAACCAAAGGTGTACATCCAGAGACCCAAGAATTAAATCAGGAGAGGGGAGAAGAGATGCCAGCCCATATTTTGGATTCTGCTTCATCCACCATGACCTTATATGCCTTTACGCGTCACTACTTACACCCACACGCCCCACGCCTCCGCGTGTCCCCACGCGCCTCTACACACGCTCCACGTTCACCACGCCCCCATGCGCCCCACGCACATCCACGCCCCCACGTGTCACCACGCCTCCATGGACCACAACGCACACCCGTGCTTGTCGGCCCCGCGGCCCGCAGTCATGGCTCCTACCTCCTCCGTGGGGATCCCGGGCGTCCCTGCTGCCGGCCGGCCCGCGAGTGCGGACACTGTCAGGGAGGCGGGGCCGGAGAGCGAGGCGAGCGGGCAGGAAGGGGGCGGGGCGGGGGCGGCCCGGGGGCCGGGCGGGGCCCGCGGTGGGGGGCGTCTGCGCCCTGCCGCTCCGCCGTCCGACTTCCGGCCTCCCCGCAACCCTCCGGCCCCTTCCTCGGTGGAGGCCCCTGTGTGCCTCCTCCGTGGGAGCCACTCGAGTCTCCAAGACCAGTTTACTAAGAGAGCGCGCCGGCTGTTCGCCAGCTCTGTCCTGGCCACGTGTTAGGCAGAGGTTCTTCCCTGAGCTCTGGATTCCAGCACAGTGCACAGCCGCAGCCTCCCCTGCTGTCCCGCCTGTGACCGCGGAGCGCTGGGCGCGGTGCGTGCAAAAGCCCGGCCCGCCGTCTGTGCGCAGCTCCGGGGCCCTGCCGAGCTCCGGGCCCGCTGCGGTGGTCGCCGGCGCCGGCCGCCCTTCCCAAACAGGGCCCATGCTGCGGCCGCGTTAAAGTCGCCTCTGCTCGGCTTCCCGGGTGGGACAGGAAGTCAGAAGGGCCCGGGCCGGGAGCCCAGCCTGTCACGCGTGGCCGGCCAGTGCCGCGCAGATGGGGAGGCTCTGGGGTGTCCTGCATCCCGGCAGTGCGCCTCCTGCTACCTGAGTTTGTTTACAGACAGGAAACGAGGATGCTTCCACAGTGTGTATGGGAAGAAGCTGGGCTATAAACAAACTAATAGTGTAAGCAAGATTGTAAAACCAGATGTGTGGGCAAGTCACCATGTGAGAAAGCTTCTTTAAATTTCTTTTTGTTGCTAAATTCACTTTTTAACTGATACATAAAACCATGAAAACTGCCAATTAATGTGCTGTCATGTGACATTTCAATGTCCATATGCTGTGAATGATGCTTAAATGGGGTTAGACATATCTACCTCAGATATTTGTCTTGATAAAAACGTTCAGGGCTGGGGATATAGCTCTGCTGCACAGGCTCCTGCCTGGTAAATGCGAGGGTCGTGAGTTCAATTCCTAGTTTTTTGTTTTTTTTTAAAAAAAGACGTTCAAAATCCCTTCTAGCTCCTTGAAATGTACAGTACATTACTGTCATCCGGGGTCACCCCAAGTGCAAGCACATGCCAGGTTTTCTTGCTTGTAACTGCAACTCACTAACCCTGGTCAACCTCTCCACCCCTTTCCTCCCAGCTCCGCCCCACACTGGTGACACCTCCAGTCTCACTTCTGTGAGGCTTTTTTTAAAAATATTCCCCTTGGAAGTGAGATCATGAAGTACTTACCTTTCTGTGAGGTTAGAAATGCTTTAGGTTTTTTCCCCACTGTGTGTGTGTGTGTGTGTGTGTGTGTGTGTACTGGGAATCAAATTCAGGACCCCATGCTTGCCAGGCAGGTGCTGAACCACTGAGATATATACCTGGCCCGTTCTGGTCTTTGTAGAACTGGAGATTGAACCTGGGGTCTTTACACGGAGCCATATCCCCAGCTTTTTTTTAATTTTAGAATTTTGAGACAGGGTCTTACTAAGTTGTTCAAACTAGGTTTCAACTTGCTGCAGCCCTCCTGCCTCAGCCTCCTGGAGTGCTGGGATTACAGGCATGTTCTCACATGCCTGGGTTAGAAGCCTTTTTCATTTACAAAATTACACTGCATGCATAATGAACTAAAACTAGCTATTTTCAGATGGTTGCGTTAATGCACTGATTATTTATCTTTATCTAGTTGGTAGGCAAGACTGACATACATGGTATTTTTCTGTCTAGCTTGATTTTTATTCCTGAACTGAAATTAATTGAAATGCATTTATCCTCTGAAACTCAGAGATTCTTACCATTTCAAACTTGTGTTGGTGTGGAAACAATCATAACCAACAAAGTTTAACCCATCAGTAAAAGTATTTAATTAGATGTCATAGATGAACTCATTTTGCTAAGTGAAAGAAGTTGTAGACGCCCACATATATGATTACCTCGCTAGGAAACGTTCACAAAGAGCAAATCTATGAAGCTGGAAAGCAGACCAGTGGTAGCCAGAAGCAGCGGGTGGAGTGGTGTGGGGGGTGGGAGTTGACACCTAACAGGCACAGTTTCTTTTGAGGATGATAAGCCTGTTTTTACATTGTGAGAATGGCTGCAGA
The DNA here is from genome assembly GCA_004027455.1 of Hydrochoerus hydrochaeris. NCBI lineage: Eukaryota > Metazoa > Chordata > Mammalia > Rodentia > Hydrochaeridae > Hydrochoerus > Hydrochoerus hydrochaeris. The sequence goes on along the minus strand of PVLA01002729.1, from coordinate 108,454 downwards.
GCTTTGTGAATGTACTGAAAAACCACTGGACTACAAATTATAAATGGGTGAATTTATGGTATGTGAGGTATTTCTAAATAAAGCCGTTGCGGAAACAAAACCCAGGCCTGAAGAAATAACTGTATCTGTTTATTTTGGAATCTGTCCTGCATTCCAAGGGGGCATATCCCAGGTCCACTTTCTTGTTTGGTTGGCTAGTTTATTTTGAGTTTATTTTGAGAGAGTCAAGATACTGTATGAGAAAATAAAAGATGACGTGGGATATTTCAGTGAAGACCTGTGTCACGTAAGAGCACATTTTCCCATAGACTGAGGATCACTTTCTTTGAAGAGCTCCCTTCTTTGCAGGAATGAGCATCTCCATCTCTTTCCATTCTGCCCTCTACTAAAAGGCAGGACCCTTAAGGTACCAGGTGTGACTGAGAAGTATTTCAGTAAAAGGCACGGTGCCATCCGTGTGTCACAAATCCCTCCCGTCCCTTCTAACACACGGCCAGCCTTCCCGCCGCATTGTGAAGCAGTTTTGGAAGGCGTCTTTCACATCTTCAGTTGTGCTGTTGTGGCTGCCTTGATGTTCTAAATTGGATCAAAATATTTCTCTTTCATGGTAATTTTGACTTTGTGGAAAAGCCCGAAGTCTTGTGGTGCCCATTCCACTGAATAAGGTGGACAAGGACTCACCATAATATTTTTTCAAGCCTGACTTTCCACTGGATGGCACTTGGCCCCAGTGTTCACTGTATTTTTCATTACCTCTCTCTCTCTCTCTGTCTCCACTGTTATGCAGTTCAGGCTGGCTCACTTTGTAGCCCAGACTGGTTTCAAACTTGCAACAATTCTCCTGCCTCAGCCTCCCAAGTGCTGGAATTATACATTTCTTAATGAAGGAAGGAAAACCTGCTGAAATGCTTCAGACAGTCATAGAATAAGTATGTTCAAGGTGAGATGTATTTGAGGAGGATTCACAGCAATGTGTCTTTTACAAATCTTTTAAACATTTACATCTTACAAATACCTCAAGATTATCTAAAAGCTTGAAAAAAATTACTGTATTTGTATTGAATGAATGAATTTTTTATTGTCTTCTGCTAATCAAATAAATTCATTCTAAATTTTATTTTATTTTATTGGGACAGTGTTTTTTTGTTTTGTTTTGTTTTTGGTACTGGGGATCAAACTCATGACCTCACACTTGCCAGTCAGGCATTTACACCACTGAGCTAAATCCCCAGCCCTGGAACATGGTCTTACTAGACAGTTTAAACTGACCTTGAACTCACTGTGTAGCTGTGGGTGCTTCAAACTCATGGTGAGCCTCCTGCCTCAGCCTCCTTAGTGCCAGGATTACAGGTATGCACCAACTCGCTCAGCAATTCTGATTTTTATTTGTCAAGAATGGATATAAACTGACCTTGAACTCACTGTGTAGCTGTGGGTGCTTCAAACTCATGGTGAGCCTCCTGCCTCAGCCTCCTTAGTGCCAGGATTACAGGTATGCACCAACTCGCTCAGCAATTCTGATTTTTATTTGTCAAGAATGGATAGACTCCCACTTTATTCCAGGTACTGTATAAGGTGCAGGAGCTAAGAGTGTGGCAAGAGAAAGCGAACAAAAGAGTCCAATAGGCAGTTTAGGAGATGTATTGAGACACACAGGTACAATAAGTGCCTGGCACAGGTGAAAATAGGCAGTGTAGCAAACTAGGGGAGCAATGGGGTGGCCACACAGGGAGACTTCTGTCACCAGTGGGGAACACTGAAAGGTTTGAAGCAAGTGTGTGCTTCAGAAGGGACATTGTGGAGGGAGGTGGTGGAGGGACTTGTGGCGAGGGTGAGGGTGAGTGAGGGTTAGGGTTAGGGTTGGCTGAGTGGCTGGAAGTAACTTCCGTTGTTAGTATTGTTTCTGTTGTGGCCATTAATGTTTTGAAACATGAATTATGCAGAAGCAACTTAGTAGCTGCTTTCTGACCAGTGAAATACCATTTGCAGTTTCAGGAAAGAAGGTATTCCTTCCCCTGTAGTTCCTCCGGAAATGGAAGTCATTCTTGCCAACGTCCAGTAGATGGAGGCATTGCTGTTCCAGAAAGAAGCACCACGCTTCTTTCTAAAGATCTGCTCATTGCGACTGATGTCCCTGGGATGGCCATTTACTGCTTCCTGTCTGGGACAGCAGGCAGGTGGTCAGACAGATCACGGACTTAGGTGTCGACATGTCCATGTGCTGACCTGCTCTCCTGTCTTCAGCATGGCCTTGGGCACATGGCTTTCCTCTCTGGACCTCCAGTTCTGTACACAGCTCCATAACCCCTCATCTGCATTTTCAAACTTCCACACTGTGCAAAACCACTAAAGTCATTTGGAACTCACTTGACAGCAGGCCCTGACCTGATCGGAAGCCACTCATTACCCGTGTGACTATCTTCACGGTTTGCAGCAGAAGTGTGTCTGATCACTCGCCTCTTCCAGCCTGTTGGGGTAGAAAGTTCACTGTCCTGTGTTACCTTCCCACTATCGGACTCCTAGGGCTCCCCCTCCCCTAGTCCTTCAGTACCTAGCACAGAACCAGTGCTTTAGAAAGATTTGGTGAAATGGCTAGGCGAGAATCAAGGGTGGTAAAGTTTAGGGACAGGTGGCAAAGGAAGCCACAATGTGGTCTGCACATGGAGCAGACCCTTCTCTTCCTTTTCACGGTACCTGCTGCAGCGCAAGTGGGGAAAGCTCAGGAGGAAGAATCCACTTAGTGCATGCTGGCCGGGACCCATTCAACAAATCCACAGGAAGAGCCTCCGATGTTCAAGCTGCTTTGGGACTGGCGAGCTAGAGCCTTCTGCTGAGCCTCTGCCATCTCACTGGAAGACTCAGCGACTGCTTGGGCTTGTCCTTTTCGGGCTGATGACTCACTAGGTAAGGTGAGAGTGAGATGGGGTGGCCAAGCGGCTCCTTTTCCATCTGGCCCCAGACTTTTCACACTGTCCTTGAGTCTCACTCTGGGAGCCTGGTGCGGTTAAGACTTTTTCTGGGGGCAGTAGGGTGGAAGGAGGCAGCGGATGGAGGCTCTTTGCATGCAGCTGGCACCCTCAAGAGGAGCAGCTCACGCTGATGCCACTCTGAGGTCTACTTTGGAGTCACTACCAGGACCACGGGGACACCGTCATGCTCAGCCTCCTGTTCTTCACACACTGCTTCCTTTGCACGAGTTTGGTTCCTGCCAGTCCCTCTGTGGGGGACACAGATGCCCGACTGCCCTTCCTCTTTCCCCAGAGTTGGGTCATCCCATGGGACACCACACACATGTGACACACGCACACTTCCAGGTCACCGTCAGTGTCTCCACGCATGTTCTGTCCTTCATGTCCTGGTGCTCCCAGGGCTCGCCATGAAGTAGGCACTGGCTGAATGAACGAGAGTGGCCAGTGTTGAAGAGCTCTGTGCTCTTGAGAGACATACAGTTTTACACCACTGGATGTGATGTGCCCCTGCAGCCACTGTGAAGAAATCCGAGACCTATTTCAAAGACAGCAATTCACCCTAAATGACCTATTGCCTCTTCACTGGGACAGAGCCTGCCCTTGTGCAAAGCACGCTGGACTGGACTGGAAGTTTCAGAGTCTGGGTCCTGGCTGCATCTGTCCTCTGCCAGCTGTGTGATCAGTGACCTGCACCACTCGATTTAAGCTGCTCTGCCCTCCCAGGCAGACAGAATCCAAGCAGTGCATCTCCAACGTTTCTTCTTCTCCATTTTGTTTGTTTGTTTGCTTGCTTGAGACAGGGTCTCACTATAAGTCCAGATTGGCTTTAAACCTATCTTACTGTGTAGTCCAGGTTTAAATTTCCTTCTTGTACTAATATTCTGTAACTTTCTTTGAGTGCAAAGAGCTATGAGCTTATAGAATAAATGACAACATCTAACCAAACTTTTAATTCTAGAATAGGACAAGGATGTATCTGTGATGTGGATGGTGGACAATGACTAGTGATGCCAGCAGAGTGGGTGGTGGCCATTTGCACAAACGCTTCAACTTTTACAGACTGATTCCTTTTCTGCCTTCAAGAAGTTCTCTGAGCCAGGAATGGTGACACATACCTGTCATTCCATCACCTGGGGGACTGAGGCAGAAGTATCCAAAGTTCTAACCCAGCCTGGGTGATTCAGCAAGACCCTATCTCAAAATAAACAATGGAAAAGGTGTGATGGTTAACTGTTGTGTCAATGAGAAGTAAGAAGCACCCAACCAACTGGATTCGCATAGCTCTGGGTACAGCTAAATGGATCTGCTGAAGATGGAAGACTCACCTTGGATGTGGGAGGCACCAACCAATGCGCTTGTAGCCTGAATAGAATAAAAGGGAAATAAGAAGGAATGCTCAATTTTGCTTCTTCAGAGCCCCAGTCTTTGCCTTCGCCTTGGGTGTCGTCTCCTGGCTTCCAGCACCGACCCTTCGGGCTCCTGATCAGACCCATGCAGCACACAATGGTGAGCTCCAGGCCTCGGATGTGTGGCTGGATCCCACAGATCTCCAGTGTGTGGACAACCCTTTTGCAGGCGTTTCCTCACCAGCCTGCAAGCGGCCGTGAAAAGCCTACTGTGGGAATCCTTATGGATTTATATAGCTTACATTCAATCTGTTTCTCTAGTGACTGACACAAGCACTGAGGATGTAGATGAGTGCTAAAGGCCCTGGCTTCAATCCCCAGTACGAGGAAATGAAGAAGAGGAAGGGGAAAAAGGGGCAGAGGAGGAGAGGAGGGAAGAAAGAAGTTTTTGTAAGGCAAGCACTTATACCGCTGAGCTAAATCCCCAGCCAGAAAGAAGTTTTTGAAAGTTCAAGTTCTTCGGGGTTCCTTCCATGACCTTAAAATCACAGCATCCCCAGGCTGTCGAGCAGCTCAACAGGCAATACCCCAGCTACCTCTGAAGACCTCAAAGCGGTAGGCATGAGTCCCAGTAACCTCTGCAGCTGCTGACAGGGTTACAGGAAGGCACCATACTGTAGAAAAGCCGCTGCTGCTTGGCTGGCTTCTCCCTAGCCTTTCTCGGCAATCACACACTTCCACAATGCAGGACTTGGCTCCAAACGCAGTAAGTGTGGCATCCTCGTGTCCAGAGTTCACACCCATGGCTTTCACTGACCGCAGATAGAAAGTATTTCAAAAAATTTTGTTCTGTACCAAATATGTACAGACATTTGGTGTGTTATTTCCTAAACAATCCAATGGGACAAATATTAGCATAGCATTTACATTGTATTAGGTATTATTAGCAGTCTAGAAATGATGTAAGTCCAGGAGGAGGCATCTGGGCTACAGGCAAATGCTACACTGTTACTGTGTGTGGGGCTCAGGCATCAGCCGACTGTGGCGTCTGTGGTGGCCCTGGGAGCAGCCCGGTGGACCCCAGGAGGTGGGGTGCTTCTGCATCTCCTGGTCCTCTCTAGGCTTCCCTCTGCCATCCATTGGCCACACAGACCAGCCCTGTCCCCGTCGCTAATGCTCGGCTGTTCATCAGAGCTGCCACCTCTACAGATACAGTCCCAGTTAGGTCTCCTGCCAGCACCTCCACTGCCAAAACGCAAGCAAAAACTCAGTGCCATCGCATCAGGACTGAGGGGAGCGGATCACTCCTGCTCCCCACGATGTCACCATCTCCACAGCAGCCAGAACCACCTTCAGTTTCAGGTCTCCAGGCTCCCATCAAGGGACAGGAAGGTCCAAGGTCCTCACGGGGCTGGCCAGGCCCCGCCACCTCTCAGGCTCTCCTGCCAGGCCACTGCCACTCTGGGCCCAGCACGCTACCACTGCAGGGCCTTCAGATGTGTTATCACTTCCTTCCCCGGATCTTTGTGCATCTTCACCCCAACATTAGCAGGGTTCCAGGACAGCAGTGTAAATGGAAGCCCATATACCATATCCACAAATAACACTAAGACTGTGGTATAAATATGTTCTGTCCCCTCCTATGACAAGTCCTTCACAAGGACAAAATGGAAAACTGTGTAAATATATAGTTTCTATGGTTCCAAATAAAATAGAAAAGACAACTGAATTATCATGGTGCATAACTGAGTGTTCCATTTTTGTTATATTTGAATGAGTAATAAAATAGGGGCACACATTGTTTATTCTGCAACATTTCATTTTTGCTTTCATTTAGGTGAAGTCATTAATATAATTCTCAGGTGATTTCTGTCTTAAGATGAATGATAAATGGGGTGCAGTGACACACACCTGGAAATTCGTTACTCTGGGAGGTCAAAGCAAAAGAAACAGTTTAGCTCAGCCTGGGAAACAACAAGAACCTCATGCAAAATAAGAAATTAAAAAAAAAAAAGTGCTGAAGATGTATCACAGTGTAAAGTTCCAATCCCCACTACAGGAGAAAAATAAATAAAATAAAATAAAATATGAATGACAGAAAAGTTTTAAAATGCTATTGCCCTCAAAATGTACAAAATCTAAATATATTATCATTAAAATATAAGTGAAAATAAATACTAAAATTAGAAATTAAAATCGTTTTCATGTAAACTTTCAAAAAAGCTATTTTTTAATCAAGTATTAAAAATTATTTATAATTAAACAAGTACAAATTTAAATGAGTGAATGTGAAAAACTTTCAATGAGAATTACTTAAACAAAACTGGAATGCCTTTTTGGAAAGTTAGCTAAAGTATATCAATTTGTTTGCTTATTTACTTTCATGCTAGGGATTGAACCCGGAGCCGTGTGCATATTGAGCACAAGTCCTATCATGAGCTGGATGCCCGGCCCCTTAAATAGTCTTGATTTTAGGGTGCAGTGGCCGTCTCACTATCAAAGGAAAGAATTGGTATGATTTGTGCATTTTGTGGCCAAATCAACGCGAAAGCACATTTTCTAAAATGTGAATTTCGCTGCTTATACTCCATGTGTACAGAGGAAAACCTAGGGGGCACTGGGAACTCGGGGAACAGCTCTCAGCAATCATTTATAATCGTCTCTTGCGCAGATGCCATCTGGGCAGAAGTGCTGGTGGATTCGGCTATGCTTTCTCACACCAGGCCACCGTCATCTGTCTCAGACTTTTGTGGCCCTGCAGCCTACAATCCTGACGGCTTCAGGATGAGGTGGCAGAGAAGCATCTACCTGGGGCCTGAGTGGTGCTGAGTAAGAAGGGTGGCCCTGTCCAAAAGGCAACTTCCTTCCTCTGTGTCCTCATGGGTCCTCCCTGTCTGCCCGCGTGTCTTAAAGTGGCCCCTCTCCCCACCCCACCTTTCTATGGGTTTCTTCAGGCAGGTAACACTAGCTGAACGTAGATGTTGTTTGTTCAGGTCCTTGCTCTTTCTCTGCCCACCACGGACATCGTCCTGTCTGCAGGCTCTGTCACCACTTGTTAAGACCTGGACCTCACTGGCGTAGAATCCCTGAGGTGAGGACACGGTGCTTGTCTCTGTGATCCTTTTGTGCTGCTGTGGCACCTGCCCTCTCATGTCCAGTAATGGTCCCAGCCCACAGAGTAGAGGGGTGCGATGGGCTACGAGGAGTCTTGAGATTTGCCACTGAGAGTGGGTGGCACAGCTGGAATTTGAGACTGTCTTCCACTGGCAAAGCTTGGGCTCTCCCGCTAGCTGGACCTGCCCTGTGGCCCAGGGCCGGTGACCAGGCCCTGCATTTCTCCCACTAGGAGGCAGCAGCTGCACACACATGCACCCTGCCTGTCGTCCACCAGCCGCAGTGATGGGTGAGCCTGTCTTCACTGGAGTTCAGACCCTCAGAACTAGCCACCTACCCCAAGGCTGGAACTGCAGTTCCACAGATCTCTCAGTCTCGTGTCTCCAGAAATTCCAGGACTTCCAACACAGACCTCTTGCCTGTACCCTGGCTTCTTTCAGTAGAAAGTTAAAATTGAAAGCCAATCCAGGTTTCTTTGTTCCTTTTTGCTTCAAGGCACTGAATCACTCATTTGCTTTCTTGGCACCACTGACGTTTGGGGCCAGAACATTTTACAGTGAGGGCTGCGCTGGGCATTGTCACAGCACCCTTGACCTCTGTGCTCTGCTTGGCGATAGCACTCACCCTTCCTTTAGGGTAACGACCAAAAGTGTCTACAGACAGGACCAAATGTTGGGGAGTGGAGTGGTGACGAGAGGAGAAATTGCCCTGGCTGAGAATCGCTGTCTGAATTGTAAAAAACAAAAAGAAAAAACCTCCCCTGGGAGAGATGTCATGGACTCTGGTCGCCAAATTGTGCTTCAGAAGACCACGGACGAGAAATTTGCAAATGTTTCCAGCAAAGGATCACACGGTTTCTGTGTAAACTTTTTTTTCCCAGTGACATTAATTTTTTTTTTATCATCTTCAAATGGTAATCGTTTGCAAATTAGTTGGTGTTTATCCCCCTGGCTATGAACTGTAAATGAGTACAGGGGAGTTTTTCCTTTTTCTCCTGGTCTGCACAGTCCCCAGTCCCCAGGAGCCATTCATCTCCCTTTATAACTGCTGCTCCTCACATGGCCTGCCCTCCACAGACGGGCTTAATAACTGGCCATCATCACATGGCAGCCACCCCCGCACCGCCGGATCAGACATTTCCCAGAGCCCAGCCGCTCCGGAGCCATGGCTTCTTTTGTTTTCCCAGGCAGACTCTGGTTTTGTGTCTTGGCTGTCCCTGAATGAAGAAAATCTCAAAACACTGTGTGGCTGCAAATGGCTTTGTAGAAGCTGAAGGAGCAGTAAACAGGAAGTTGACAGCAAAGGAGGACTACAAGTGATCTGTCAATTAGGCTGCAAGGGTGACTTACATCCTTGCTCCCTGGGCATCTTTGGGGGAATCTGGGCTGCATTAATCAGGCCCAGGCAGAGCTGCAGGGAGGTGTGTAGGAGCCAGAGAGGGGGGTGAGTGCCAAAGCACGCTGAGCCGAAGGTCTGCCAGGAGCAAGAGCACCATGGCCATGTGCATGGTGGAAACCATCGCAGTTAGGGGACCAGGCACGACCGTCTTCGTCCCACCCCAGGGCTGGATGAGAGACACACTGTGTGTGAGCAGAGGCACAGTGGCCCTGGTGTCACCGGCCCATACTCAGCCCTGCCTGCTGACCTCTGGACTCTGATGTTCAGGACAGCGTGGTGGGCTCAAAACTGCTCAGGGACAGACTCACACTGGGCGCGGTGCCAGCTCCTCAGGGATTTGCTGTCCTCAGCTGTTGCCCGGTGCCTGTGGCTTGAAGGCTGGTGTGCTGACCCAGTGCTGCCCCAGCAGAGCAGGAAGCACTGTCACACTGGCTAAGACTGTGGTCCATCCAGCCTGGGCCTGTCCCCTGAAGACAGCAGGGGCTGGGCCGTAGCTTAGTGGTAGAGCACGTGCCTAGCACACTTGAAAACCCAGATTCAACCTCAGTGTGAAGAGGAGAGGAAGGGAGGGAGGAAGGAAGGGGGCAGAGAGAGAGAACTACTTTTAGGGGCAATGTAGTGACCACTGTGATGTCATCCTGAAGAGGAGGGACAACTTCCAAAATGGGGGCAGAGTGTCTTTCTCACCCATTGGACAAGGAGGATCAGACTGTGCAGCCTTCAAACACTGACTTAATTAATGTAAAAGATCCAGATGGTGGGGAAGTAGTCAAGGTCAGAAGGGCAAAAAGTGCTTTCTCAGGCCAGTTTTTAAGGGGACAAGTTATGCAAAATATAAAAAAGGAGCTGTCCAATCCCAGCTCCTCTGCTCCACCTTTTTTTTTTTTTTTTGTCACAGGTCACACCTGTAGCCAGGGTGACCACAGGGTCTCCACAGCAGAGGGTTGAATGAGAAGGGTGGGAGCACTTAGAGGAAGCCCAGGAGCACACATCATGCGAGCTGTAAAACCCCAGCCACCATGCTCCTAGACTAGAGAGGATTCCGAAGCAGGTGGCTTGCCAGCAGCTTGCCTCAGAATCTTGTGGCCTCCTGGAAGCAGAGGTTTGAGGTGTGCAAAGGCCACCTCGCAGAAACCTTTCCCCCACCCCCCGCACTCTGGGTGACAATTTGGCTCACAGGGTGCTGCTCAACCTGCCCAGGCATAGACACCACATCTCTCAGCCTCCCTGTGGCTCTCCAGCCTGGCTGTAAGCTCTCCCGGCAGGGATCTGACAATCACAAACACGCAGCTTCTTGTGACCACAGGGACCCAGGAGCTGTGGGAAGGAGAGGGCTCAGCTGGGGCGGGGCAGATCTCCCTCAGCTTTCTGTCTCCCCAGTAAGCTGAGTGCTCCCCGTGGGCCCCACTGGTTATCCTGGATGGCCAGTGAACTCCTCCATGGGAACCGTTACCTGTGCCCCTCTGAGAGGCTGAGGTAGGAGGATCAAAATCTCAAGTCCAGCCTGAGCAACTTCACAGTGTTGAGTGAGATCCTTTTGCAAAATTTTAAAAGCGCTAGGGATGTGGCTCACTATAGGCCCTGATTCAGTGTGGTCCCAATACCACCAAAAGAGAGAGAGGAGAGAGAGAGGAGGAAGAGAGAGAGGGAGAGAGAAAGAAAGAGAATCCAGAGAGGGTCCTCCCTTTGGCGTAGCTGCATTGTACTTGAACTCACAACACCTACAAACATAAGATGCATAACTGCTGGCCTCAGCCAGCTCAAGTCCAATCTCTGTCTCTCTCTTTGTCTCTCTCGCTCTTTGTCTCTGTCTCTTTGACCCAGTGCCTTCTACAAGCAATGTACACTGTCTACCCCTGCCCTGCATACCCACCTGCTCCTTTCGTGTACTGTGTCCTGCCTCTAGGGTGGGAAGCACCAGCCCTCTTAGGGCCCATCACACACATGTGCGCATGCACGCAGGACACGGTGCCCAAACACGCCGCCAGGATCACTGCACGGAAAAGGCCAAGCTTGGGGCGGCACCTGTGCAGAGCACCGTGTCGGCCTGCAAGGGCTGGAGGCACGAGGCAGCCGTGGAGACGCAGGAGGCAAACGATGGTTCAAGTATTTCTCTGTCTTTTGTTAAGTAGTTATTAAAGATAACATTTTAAAATTTAAAAAGCATCCCTATTCATTACAGAACATGTATAAAGAAAAATGCAAAGAAAAGAAATTGAAATCACAGATAATTTGCCTGCCACATGTGACTAAGTGTGCAGAACACATAGGCTGTAGCAAGTGCACTGGAGGAAGATGCCTGAATCAGTAAGAGGACAAGCCACGGAGGGCCTGAGCTAGGGAACAGGAGGCCCCTCAGGTTGGGGTCTGCAGGATGAACAGGGATTGGAGGAGGAAGTGATGGAGAAAGCATGTAACAGCTGGTGCGTGTTCAGGAGATGTTGCTGTCCATTTCTTTACGGTGTTGGGCATTGAAGCTAGGTCCTTACACTTGCCAAGCAAGTATTCTACCACTCACCTGTACCCTTACCCCCAGAACATTATTTTTTAAAGATCACTTATGATATGGTGAATATAAGAGGAATGTATGTCAAAGATTTTAATTAACTCATTAATTAATGAGGGAACCAGTAAGATATTATAACTGGCTCAAAGAATTTAAACTACATTTATAGAGGCTGCTGACAAATCCAAAACTGGATATATAAATAGATGCCAGACCAGGTGGGCGTGATGGTTACCTTGAATGTCAACTTGATTGACTTGACAGATGCCTAGATTAGTAAAGCACACTTTGAGTGTGTTTGGGTGTGCCACGGGGATACAGGTAACCTCGGGGGCTATATCTGGTTCCTGTGCTGTGCTTCCTGGCTGCCATGGTGAGTGACTTTCTTATACCATATGCTCCTGCCATGATGTTCCTGTCTTGGAGCCCGCCCATCATGGACTGAAGCCTCTGAAACCATGAGCCACAATAAACCTTCTTCCTGTAAGTTGTGTGTGTCAGGTATTGGGTCACAGAAATGAAAAGCTGGCCAATACAGTGCATGAAGACCATCTGTCCCCTCAAATGGATAGAATTTATTGGCATATGAAAAATAATGATTTCTATTTACTCTCAGTTTCTGTAATATACAGAATTAAAAACTAACTCAGACAAAATGAAAGCTGGAGATAAACAGCAAGCTAGCTGGGACATCCACAGGTTCTGTCCAACTCCACCTTTTCAAAGCTTGTCACTTTTTTTTAGTGGAAGGTGGGCTGGCATTCATGAGGCTTTGGGTTTGATGCCAGTGCTGCAAAACCATAGCAACTGAGTAGAAAGCCTAGAAATTTCTCATGTGTTCCTTGCCCCACATATGCACAGACTTCCCAATTATTGACACTTCCCTGCCCTCACCACCAATGAAGCTACCTGCACACGTCAAAGCCAGCTGAAGTCTGTAGCTTATGCTAGGCTCAGTCTTGGACATGTTCATCTGATGGATGTGGACAAACACACAATGATGTATATCCACCATTACAGTATCATAGAGAAAATTTCCACTGCTCTCACAGCTCTGCTGTGCTCTGCCAATTCATCTTCCCTCTCTTCTTATTTCCTCATTTAACAACATGGAAAGAAGTTCCCCTGTATTGTCAAATGTCCCTCTGAAGCATGTTTTAAAGACTGCACCATGTTCCCTGTAGTGGACAGCAAAGTTCACTGAAGTTGTTCATTGAAGTTGTTCCCAAGCCATTAAGATTCTTTTACACGAGTCTTTGTTCTCACATGCATTTCTCATTATTTCTTAGGGTAGATTTCTCAAAGCAAAATGTTCAGATAAAGATTATTCTAAAAATGTTTATTAACAAAAATTGCTTTTAAGAATTTTAGGAAGAAATAGAAAGACAGGAGAGTAAGATACTGAGATGAGCTAGCAGGTCAAGTGACAATAGAGGGCTCAAATAGGAGAGAGCAATGGGAGCAAGAGGGTCAGAGGTAAGAAGTTTTTCAACAGAACACAGTGGTGCACTCTGGGAGGCTGAGGCAAGAGGATTACAGATTCCAGCCTGACCTGGGCAAGTAGTGACTAAGTGAAACTCAGCCTCAAACAAAACAAAACAAAACAAAACAAAATAAAGCAAAACAAAACAAAACAGAGGCCAGGGACTGAAAATGCTCCTGTGTGAATGCCCTGGGTCCAACCCTTTGTGCAAACAAGCAAACAAACAAACTGGGAAAGGACGTCTGCTTACACACATAAGTAAAGTAAAAGAAGTGAGAGTCTTTTAGTGGCAGCGGCAGTTTCAGAGTCTGGGAGAGGGAAGGGGCAGAAAATTATTCCAGGGCACTGGGCTTTCGTTTCTTTAGACCGTGAACCGAGCATCTTAGGAACAAATTGGAGGAGAGAACATGCTTGTGTTGGGAAGGTCGTGGGGGCAGCATTTGGTCTGGAGAAGTCCATTTGGGGGTCTCAGGAGAGATCTGATGCCTGGCTGAGAGTGCAGGGCAGCACACCTGTGTTTCCTGGGGCAAAAACACAGGGAAAAGCATAGGGAAGGGAAGCTGCAGAGCCGGAGCAATCACCGCGCTCCATTCCTGCCCTGGGGTCAGAATGAGCGAGCTGCACAGGGAGAAAAACCATCATGTTGGGCCCCACGCAAGTCAGGGTGACCCGGAGGAGGACAGTTGCGCCAGAACAGTGGGGGCGGGAGTCAGTGGCCAAGGAAACGGGAGATGGAGGCATTGAGTGTCGGCCACAGTGTGGAGGATTTTGGCAGCAAAGGAAGAGGAAAGTCTGGAAATTAGCTACAAAGTAAGAGAGCAGAGCATTGTTGGTATTCCAGCCCAGCAGCTTCTGCCTTTCCACATCCCCACCGCAGCTTCCTCAGCTTATTTTTCAACCCCAAATAGTTTTTTAACCTCAGCAGGTATCGTGTGGCTTCCTATGACAAGCTCTGGACGCAGGGTCTGCACGTAGTAAGTGCTCACTAAGTGTTAGCTATTATCTTTATTTTTATTAATTGAGAGTCCTTAGGGGGAAATAGATGAGTGAAAAGGTCAAACACAGGGCAGGCAGAGTGCAAGTGGGAATGAGGTAAGATGGGGCTGATGTTGGCAGGGAATTCTGACTTTGCTTGGTCTGAATTCTAGATCTACAGTTGATGGCTTCTGCACAGACACTTGGAGCCTGCACTTTATCCCTCTGTCTCTTTGAGATTCTTCTCAAGGATCATGTTCTGTGTTCTTGTTCGGGCTCCTACTTCTGTCCAAATTTAGGTCTTACCCCACCCCTTGAGACCACAGGATACAGCAAAGAACTCTCTGAACTCCCTGGGGCTAAAGATTTAGGGAGGAAAAGGAGCAGAGCAGAAATCAGCAGATACAAGTGAGACCTCCATGGCCCACAGGCCCAGCACAGGCAGAGGAGCCCGCCCAAGGCCCCGGACTTCAAGAGGACTGAGTGAAATCTCAGCCAAGCATCTGCAGGGTGGACCAGGCAGGAACAGCTCAAAGCCAGGTCAGATTCTGCCTTCCTGGAGCCAGGGACACCATGACTCCCCCAGCAGGCCATGCAGAAAGATGCACTACACTCCTTCCATGTGGTTCTGCTGGCCTTCCCTGGCCCTCCTCACCCAGTGGTTACAAGATAGAAACCTAACTCTCACCTAGCTTAAAGATACTGGTCCATTTGAATAGAGTTCAGTCTCTAGAGGATAACAAAGCTTCTGGAAGCTTTTTCTTCCAGTTTTTCAGCCCAAGGTCCTACTTTTCCCCTCCGCCAGGGGATTTGGAATGAATGGAGGGAGAGCCTTCAGGAGGAAGGAGATGGGTGTGGCTCATGCCAGGAAAGCTCAGCCTTCCTTCCTGTGTCCAGCTGGTCACTCTGTGCCTGGTGGCATTCAGGCGAAGTAGATGCTGTTCAGTATTTGCTCCGGCCTCCCCTGGCGTAACTGGACCTCATCACCTTCCTGGGATAACTGTCCCTGGCCTAGTTCTCCTGTTGCTGCATGTCCCTCAGAGGTGCTGCCCTTAGGTTCCCACAGAGTCCACTCCACAGCCCCCTCTGTCCAGCCACCCTCTTGTCTTTCTCCCATCGTCTCCGGTTACAATTCTTATCCATAGCAGAAGCCTTGCCCCACCAGAGCTGACCAGCTCAGGGCTTGATTTTATAACTGGGCTAAATGTCATGTTAAGAAAACATCTACTTTGAAGGCCCCTGTCATCACGAGCAGTGTGTACCCTGGATTTCTCTCTGTCAACCAAGGACCAGACCTAGCTGTTTGACGTGACCAGTTGTTTCGGCCTCTGGTTGCAATGGCTCTTTTGGCCAGGACGAAAAACTCCAGAGGTCTTTTATTTCAAACCCTCTGAACTCTGTGCTCAGTAAGTGTGGAAAGTGTTACATGTGGAACTTGCCAGAGTGAGTGGGACGAATATTGCAAAAAGAGAAACTTTCCAATCTTGTGCTTTCCAAAGTGTGCACTGTGTCATATATCATACGATAATACAGATTCTCTGAATGGGGACGCCATAGCCAGTGGAAGCCACACCTTAGTACTCTGCAAATACAGTGCTAGTCATTCATCTAGGGCAGACGAAGAATTGCTAAGAAAGACAAAAATCCAGGCCACTAAGAACCCAGGCAACCTGGAGATGGACGGAAGATGCCCGTTGGGCTCAGAACTTCACTTTGGGAAAAAAAAAATAAGCTTTTAAGTGTTCCTGAAGCCATAGTGTTAACATTAACAGCTGCCATCTGGAAATCCAGAAAATTCAGATTTTGTTTTTACAGATTTTTACTGAAAACCAGTTTTTAGCCAGGGAACCTCACATCTCAGAAGTTTCCAACCCGGCACCAAGATGTAAACAATCATTTAGCAAAATCCGTTGTCAAAATGACAGACCAAGGCTGTTGTTTTCTCCTCTTTATTCAAATCAAGAAAGATGAGGTCAGAGGTGACTGAGTACGTGGAGAGCCACTGTGGTGATGCATTTTAAGCAATTTTTAACATAAAAAGGCCAGCCTCAAAGCCAGCAGAATTTGCCTCACAGACTCTTCATTCCTGCCAAGTATCTGGCGCCCTCATTCTGGACCCCTATTTGATCTGCTTCTTTGCTTCCACCTCCAGCACATGGAAGATAATGATCCAGTGGGCAAGCTGTGGGGGACAGGGGCTGCATCTGGGGAGTGGGTACAACTTCAGATTGTCTGTCTGTTGATGGGCATTTATACACAGGCACTCCTGCTTTGAGGCTGGCTGGAGCTTCCTTTGCTTGGACTCTCCTATCCTGCCATGTCCTAGCAGGCATGAGCAGGGACATGGGCTCCCATTCAAGGTAGAGCGTTGATGATTCTGTGTTTTTGGCTGACAGCAATGAGTATAAGTTTCCCTGGGTAACTGGGTGAAAGAACAGGCTCTGCTCACAATTCTGGGTGCCTGGTCCCTGCTTGTGCATGGCCACTTCCAAACAATTGCAAGTATCAGTATTGCAAAACAAATTTCCCAACCAGAAGACCTGGCCTTCTCAGAGAGCCTCATGCCCTAGACCCAGCAGGGTTGCAGTTCCGTGGCTGTCCATTTGCAACTGGTGCTTCCTGCTGCTCCCACTGGACGGCAGGTCATTCTTGAGTTAAGGAAGGTCCCAGTCTTGCTCATTAGCTGGAAAGCAAAGACAGATACGATACAAGAGTTCCTAGAAAGAAACAAATGTAGTATGACGCCAGTCCTGTTTCCAGCTTTCGGCGGTCATTACGGCTGCTCCCTTTCCTGCTTCCCGGGCACCACAGATCAGCATGCCTTTGAGCACAGTTAAAGTGAAGTGCTTCCAACAGCATCAAGGTTAAAGGAGTGTGGTGTTCAGGGCCACAGTGCTCTGAGTTTTCACTTGACTTTTCAAGGAGGATCTCATGCAAAACTGCAAGTGGGAGCACGCAAGTTTTCTGGTTTTATTCTTATTTGTATGCAAAGTACATTTATTTTCCATACATATTTTTATAATCTCCTTGGAGTCTTAGCAGCATCTTTGGGGGTAGGCAAGGTAGGGGTTCAACTTTCCCCTTGACAACTGGTATATCTGACACATAGGGCATTACCATAGTTGAAACAAAGGCAGGACCCAGACTGTTTCTATTGTATCAATGCATCTTTCATTAAAGACTCAGAGCTCAAGCTCTATATTTTTTTCCCCTAACCAGCATCCATTCCTCTGAGAATTGTCCAGTCCCAATTCAGTGATACTCATTAGTCTGACTGTGCAAAACCCACCATGGTCCCAGAGGAAGATGCAGAATGAACCCTAGCCCATCAGATTATTTTACTATGCTGGCCATGATGATTGGCTCAGGCAAGGTCACATGACCTATGTTAGCCAATTACTATCTTTTCTGGGCCTTTTGCTAAAGCTCACAGAAAAAACTACTCTTTTTCTAGGTTTTTGCTGAGGTAAAGCAAGTCTGCCCTGGAATGAAGAAAATGACAGAAACCAGAACTCAGAGAATGGAGAGAGAGAAGAACCTGAAGTTATTATTTGAACTATTTTGAGTTCACCTATACTTAGAACTCTTCAATCAGCCAGTTTGTTGCTTAAACCAGTTAGAGCTGTGTCTAAGATACTTGCAATTGAGAAGAATCATTGACTAATAAAATTGTCATTTGTTCATGCCAGAACTAGAGAATTCCTCTCTAAAACTGGGTTTATTTTGTTTTGTTTTTGTCTTTTTGATATAGAGTTTCACTATGCAGTTCAGGCTGGTCTTGAGCTCACTTTGTAGCCAAGGCTGCCTTGAACTCACAGCAATCCTCCTACCTCTGCCTCCCAAGTGCTGGGATTACAGGTGTGCGCCACCACACTCAATTTATTTGTAATATGCTTTATTCCTTCCCACAAAAAGCCAGCTTATAAAAATAAATAGCAGCCGGGGATTTAGCTCAGTAGCATAAGCACCTGCCTAGCAAGCACAAGCTCGTGAGTTCAATCCCCGGCACCAAAATAAATAAATAAATAAATAGCAACAAGTGGCAAAAAGCCAAAAATCACAGGGTAAATATAATACATAAAATGCATATCACATGTATCACATGTATAAATAGAGAACAACCTCTATATTAAATTATCAAAATTATTTTAAAAATTATAACACCAAATTGAGAGGGCTAGGAAATGGACATGTTTGAAGAAATTATAAATTGACTCAGGAGAAATTTCTGGAAAGAAATTTAGCAGTGCATATTCATATACACTGTTTGTTTATAACTGACTATTCTAATTCTAGGAGGGCACAGGAAGGGAATATATATCTATATCTATATCTATATCTAGGCGCAAAGAAGTAGTTATAAGAATGATTGTAATAATCACCAAAAGCTTAAAAGCTGCCTTAGTATTCAATAGTGGGGCAAAAAATAATACATTTGTTCGTTTTAATAACATGTAATTTATTAAAATAACGATGTGCCTTTTTTTTGGCCTGGGATGATATCCATGTATTGTGGGATAGCTTTGGACTAGCACATTTCTTCATAGGCATAGCAAGACTCAAATAAATTGACCACTCTTAATCCTGTGCACTTAAAAACAAACACAAGATAAAACAAATTATCTGATATATTGGTTGTGAATAAAAATGGGAAAATATAGAAGTGACAAAAATTATCTCTCTACCTTTGAGTATTCTTGCTTGGGTTGGTTTTGGCTGTCTGTACCTGTGAGGTTAATCATCTCCTGTTGGGCCATGTGCTAACCTTTACTGGTATAGGGAAAGTATTTACTGACCCTGATATGGGATTCAAAGTATCATCTATCCTAGACCAATTGTCACCAAAATGTATGCATGCCCCAAAAAAACTGCTGATCTGTGAGAAGTTTTAGAACTTCTTTTATAGTTAACCCTTTTAAAATTTCTGTTTCTCACATGTTTTCTGATTTGCATACTATGACAGGGTAATTGTGATAGTTAACCTTGGCTATAAACTTGATTGGATTGAGAAATGCCTAGCACATTAGTAAAGCACACTTCGGGGTGTGTCTGTGAGGTGCTTTCAGAGATGATGGGCCTGTGAGGCAGCAAACTGAGAGGAGACCCACCCTGAATGTGTGAGCTGGAGGCCCGAACAGACTCAATGTAGAAGAAGGATAAAGCCCTGTAGTACAGGCTCTCTGTTGCTGCTTCCTGACTGCCATGAAGTGAGCAGATTTTCTCCACTGTGCCCTTCTTTCAGCCATGAGACCACAGTGAGGCCAGCTGAGCATGGACTGAAATCGTGAGCTGATATAACCTTTCCTCTCTTTAACTTGTTATTCTTAGGTATTTTATCACAGCACTGGAAAGCTGACTAACTACACACAATAGGATGTAACAAATGTGCACAAGCTAAAACATTGCTGATAATAAAGGTATGTTCTGGTTAGCTATAGTTACATAAGCAACAAACTAAAAACCCAGCAGTCAAAGCACCATTTGGTCTTCTTCATGATTGTTACGGTTTGGATCTCAAATGGGCCCCAAATCTCATGCGTTTGGCAGGTGACTGGGTTATGGGGGCATTGTAGCTGACTTGCTGTGAGATGGGATCCGGTTGTTGCCAAGTGTGGTGGCCCATGTCTGTAATCCCAGCACTCAGGAGGCTAAGCCAGGAGAATCACCCCAAGTTTGAGGCCAGCCAGGGCCACATACTGAGTTCAAGGACAGCTTGAACTATGTAGTGAGATCATGACTCAAAAAACAAACAAAAAACTGGGAAAGGAAGTGTCTACCAGCAACTCCCCACTCCTCCCCACCACAGACTGGGGGCTCAGCTCCCTTGCAGAAGTGGACTTCAGAAGCTGTTTCACTAGGAATAAGACTCAAGCCAGTGTGGTCATGAATGCCTGTAATCCCTGCCACTCAGAAGGCCGAGGTGAAAGGATCATAAGCTTAGGGCCAACCCGAGTAACTTAATGAGAACTTGTCTCAAAGTAAAATCTTAAAAAGGGCTAGGGATGTAGCTAAGTGCTTCCTGAGTTCCACAGAACCACCACCACCAAAAAAAAAAAAAAAAAATCTCCAATTTTGTTTTCTTCCAGTACTGGGGATTGAACACAGGGTCTTTGCACTGAGCTACATCCCAATCCTTTTCTTACATATTTCTTTTTCTTATTTTGAGATAAAGTCTCACTAAGTAGCCAAGTTGCCCACACTGAGTTGGAACTTGTGATCCTCCTGCCTCAGCTTCCCAGAGGATGGGGATTATAGGTATATATCACCACACTCATCTTAAGTGCCTTATTTATGCTATAGTCAGAAGTATATGTGCAGGACAATTAGGGTAATCAAACAATTACTGATGTCAGTCCCTTGTTTTACTTACTAAGGCCATGTCTGACTAATGACCAAAACGAATATCGGTCAGGTCTTGATGACCTACACAGAGTTTCCTCTTTTACACAGCACACTTTAGATCAAGGCACACTGAACCTAAATAGGAACAGAGTTCCTCTCTTTTCAAAAGGATGACATTGAAGCGGTGTCCTCCCAGAATCTCCCCTCCCAGGGACAGCTGCTTTCTTCTTTCACATCCATCAAATGAAAGAATCACAAGCAAAAGCTCAAAATTTCCCCTGTGTCACAGAATGTATTCCCAAGGAGAATAAAGTCATTTACTAAACAATAGCAACTCACTTTTGTGAGGAAGCGTGTGGGAGAGACTCTAGTGAACTGGCTCACCCTAGAAGCAGGTCCTGGTGTTTCCAGAGCCGGCAGAGCTTCCCGGAGAGGAGGCCAAGCTGCTGGCTCAGAGGGAAGGGACACAGATGATTCTGCTACTTGGGCACAGGTGATCTCCTGGTTTCCACATGCGTGTCGCCCATGCTGCCCCAGGTGGCAGCTCTTGTTTGTGCCGGACTGTTCTGCTGCGGAAGGTTGCTGTCCACTGGGGTAGGTACAGGCCAACCACATAAGTCCAGTCACCTGTCAGCGATGTCTGAATGAAAAACAGACATACATACAACAAACTGTAAGGGTGAATGTTTTTGGACTGGATTACAAATACCTTTTTTTTTTTTTTTTGAGACAGGGTCTCGCTATGCAATTTAAGCTAGCCTTGAACTCACAAGGATCCTCCTGCCTCAGTCTTCCGAGTGCTGGGAGTGAGCCATCGCGCCTGGCTACAAATATTTATTTTATTCTTTCTTTTTGTATTTTTAAATTTTTCTGCCAGCTGGGTTACTAAAAGGAAATTATTTAAATCATACATGATTTTGCAAGCAAGCAGACAGACCTTTGCAGAACTCAGCTCCACTACTTCTTAAATGTGTGAATTTGGACAAGTTCCTTAAAGTTTTTTTTTTAATTAACCAATACATAAAAATCTAAAAATTGTACACATTAATGGGGTACCATGTAACATTTTGATCCATGTATATTACGTTCCTTAAACTTTCTGTTTCTTCTTTTCTTTTCAGTACTAAGGATTAACTGAAACTCAGGACCTTCACATGGAGCCCTTTTTATTTTTCATTTTGAGATAAGGTCTTGCTAAGTCAGTAGACTACCGAGGTTAGGCTTGAACTCGCAAGCTTCCTACCTCCCAGAGTGCTTGGATTTACAGGCATGTGCCAACGCATTGAGCTCCCTTGAATATTTTAAGCCCCATTTTCCTCATATATTAAAAGCATAACAATGGATTCCTTCCTTAAATGAGACAATCCAGGGCCAGGGATTTAGCTTAGTGGCATAAGCACCTGCCTGGCAAGCGCAAGGTTGTGAGTTTGAACCCCGATACCACAAAAAAAAAAAAAAAAGAAAAGAAAAAAGAAAGACAATCCATGCAAAATTCTGTGTGGATAATGCCTTGCACCCAAGTAGACATTGCCTGGGGCATAGAATGGTAGAATACTTACCTAGCCTGAGCAAGGCCCCATGTTCTGTTTCCAGTACTGGAGCAAGTATCCATTGATAGACATGGGATAAATAGTAAAAATTGTTGTTGTTTTTAACAGTGAGGTTTGAGGGTGGTTGTCAAATCCTGAAAATGATCACCTTTTTTCTACTCATCATCAAGATGTGAAGGCAGCATCTGGCTTCCTGTCTACATCCTCCAAACAATCAACAGAGTAAATTCAGCTGAATTTTGTCCCAGTCCAGTTAATCTTGTTAATTTGACTGGATTAAGAGTCCCTGGAGAGGAGATTGGACATGGGGTGCTACATTAATCAGTAGATTATGGTGACATTCACAGCTGAATGCACCATTAGGAGGTGGGGTCCAGTTGGAAGAGGTGGGTCATTGGGGCAGAGCCTTTGGAGGGCCTATCTGCCTGGTGTTCTTCCTTTGTGCTCTGCTTCCTGACTATGCAGAAGTGAGCAGCTTTGCTTCCCCACACTCTTCTCAGCTATGACATTCTTGCCTTGGAGGCAGCTGACCATGGACTGAAGCCTCTGAGACCATGAACCTCCTTTAAGTTATGCATATCAGACATTGTCTCAGCCACAGGAAAACTGACTAATAGGTATCCTTAACACCATAAATCATACCTGATATCGTCATTATAAAGAAAACATTTTCGAGTACTTACTGTATGTGGTCCCTTAAGTTCTGTGTAAATTAAACACAGTTAACATGGCCTCCACATTGTAGCTGGTTCAATTCAGGGCCCTAAAGCCCAAGTCTCTCAATCCTTAATTAAAAACATGTTAAGGATGGGCTATAATTAGGACTGTGCCCACATGTTCTTAATTCCCAGTGAAGAATACACATTACATTTCAGAACGTCTACACCAGCCAGGGCGTTCTGATGTGGGGTTTGGGTTCCTTAGCGCTGTCATGTGACTGGGTTTTGATGTGGTTTTTTTGTTCCAGTAAGTTAAACTCAGGCATCTCGGAGGAGGCCCAGCCTGTCTCACTGAAGATGAATTCTGAGTGCAGCAGAAGGCTGAGTCTGTGCACCCGCAGGCAGACGGAACCACAGACTGCCAGGGGTCAGCCAGCCAGAAGCCTCGTACAGCGTGGGCCCCACTGCTCAGGGCTTGTGGCTGCCTTGGCTTCTAAAACGGTGGTCCTCAAAGAACTTTTCATCTTTGACCTTTTTGGTGGGAGAGAAAAAAGCCCTCTGAGCCTTGCAGTCTCCTGCTGGGGGCCACAGAGGTGATCTGGTAAGGATTCGTGAACCATCCATGGTGTTCGGGGGAGAACTTCCCTGGGGTTCTGGCGTTTGTTCATTTGATTAAGCAAATCCTTTATGCCTGCAACAAAAGCAGAGGCATTGTAGAAGCTATCACTAGTGCTCACTGAGATCTGGTTCTCCTCTCCAGATGCGCAGAGGACCAGCAGCGGGGGTCTGGATGTGACCCCCTAAAGGTTCGTGGCTGGAGGTTTAGTGCACTATGTAACGGTGTCAAACGGAGAGGGGTTGAGATGGAGGCAGGAAGATGGTAAGTTTGAGCCCAGGCTGGCAACTTAGCAAGACTCTGTCTCAAAAAAAAAAAAAAAAAAAAAAATTTAAAGGTGGGCTGGGGGTGGAACTCAGTGCAAAGCCCTGGGTTCAATCCCCTTACAAAACCAAAAAGAGAGGTTGACAGATGGCAGAACTGTTAAGAGGGAGGACCTGATGAAAAGTACTTAGGGCACAGCGCACTACCCTGGGAGGGGACCAGGGCTCATCTTGTGGGAGTGGGTCAGGCCCAGGGGCTTACAGAAGTTACCATGAGAACAGGCTGTTACACAGCAGGTCATCCCACCTGCTTGGTCTCTGCACGTCCTGCCAGTGCTGCTCCACCACGTGGGGACACAGACAAGGGTCCTTACTGGAATGCAGCACCATGCTCCTTGGATTTTCCAGTCACCTGAATCATATACTAAGCAGACCCCCACTTTCATTTTTGCAAATAAAGCCTCTGGTGTTTTGTTATAGCAACAAAATGGCCCAATACATGACTCTTCTCATCCTCTTACACTTGGATAGAGCCAGCCACTCCACACCAATGGGGAGTGAGTCAACTTGACATTTATCATGTTTAGGCTAACGTGAGACAGGATAGAGCCACAAGTGAGAGGTCAGGGACTTTTCCAGGCATCCCATGTTCTAGACCTTGCAAGTGCTGGTGGAATAGATTCTGAGTGCCTGGACCCCTGAGTGCCTGATGGAGCAGAATGACCTCAAGCACGCACAGCCCCCCTCGCCTAGCAATGGACATGCAGTTGAGGTGTACAATACATCTTCTTTGAGTACAACTTTGGGACCTGAGTTAACTAACCTAACCCACCTTTTCTTTTTTTGTTTGTTTTTTTGGTACCGGGGATTAAACTCATGACCTTGCACTTGCCAGGCAGGTGCTTATGCTGCTGAGCTAAATCCCCAGCACCCAACTCACTCTTATGCAAGTGTATTGTTAACTTTAGGTGCATAGATGTTGGTCTGCAGATTCTCCACAGTACCCGTCGCTGGGAAAAAGCAGGCTGTGGCTGTCCGTAATGCAAGGGAGGAGACAAAAAGTTTCTGCTTTGGGGAGGAGCAGTTCCAAATTACCAAGTTCAAGGAGGCTGGAACACGAAGCCCATCCTGAGATGGCCACTGGCAGGACACAGCTTTGAGGCCACACTCACTCTCAGAGTACCTCCGAGCAGGCCAAGTCAGCCCCGCTGCCGTGGGATGGTTCCTGGTGCACCAATCGAAAGCATTCCAGGTTCTCCTTGCCTCAGACAAAGAAGTGGGCGAGATAAGCTGAAAACAGTGCCAAAAGTTCATTTGAAAAGTGAGGGGTGAATGGGTTTAGGAGAAACCAACTCTGCAGAGTGAACTTGGGCAAAACAAGAGAAAAAGAAGGTAAAAATAAAAGTACATGCTGCCTCAGATAAACACAGCATGGGTTATTGTGTGACGTCGCAGAGCAGCTCCCCGTGGGTTCCCATCTTGTTTCATGCTGCCCACGTCTCCCAGGAACCCGGATTCCCCATATTCTTCAACACTGTCCTTGGGTCTTGTGATTGACTGGTCCACTCATCTCCCTAGTGCTGCTTCCTTCCTGTTTCACCCAGGAAGGGTTGGACCCCAAAGCCTGGCCACATTGGCTCAGCCCCTGCATCAGCTGGTGGTGAGTCTCAGGTCCTAGACAACAAAAGTGACTTCAGAGGTCACTTAACAAGGACAGTGATGAGAGTTTATGATCTTATCCCACGGGAGGTAAGATCTGCTCAGCCTCCACTGAGGCTCTGGGCAGTGCACAATAAACTGTGAGCTACCAACTACTAAAGGCAGAAAGTCACATAGACTGGATGGGGCGGCACTGGAAAGAGAAGGAGAGCCTTTTCCCTCTTGCCATCAGCAATGCTGTGGTGCACAGTGACCGGAAGTCTGTGTTACCTTTTATCTCCTTGTCTGGCTCCTCTGAGAAGAGGTGGTATCAGCTGATAGTCGGTGACCACATCACCGAATTCCTGGGGGGTCAATTGTCTTCTCAATGGAACCAGAAGCTAAAAGGGTGAAGAAAGAAGCTTCTCCTGCCTCCTTGGGCTGAGATTGCTGCAGAATTTCTACCTCGGTGTAACACTCTAAACTAGGCAAAGATGCAGAGCCCAGGATCTGGCCATATTGACATGACAGAGTTCAGTGGGACCAAACTCTTTTGCTGTTTTGCGAATATGTATGCTAAAGTCTCTCCAGGCTTTTAATGTTTACAAGGTAACAACCTTCAAAGTCAAGAAGGTGCCCTTTTTCTTACGGAAAACCTCTAGAGAATGAGCTCTTATTACAAAATGACTTAAATTATTTTGCTTTCTCTATCCAAATGGTTGTGCCAGACAGAATAGCTAGGACGTGGAGAACCGCAGCTTGGTTCCCAGGTAGACTGGTGTAAAATAATTAAACCAAATGTCAACACAGCGAATCCATTTAAACAGAAATACTTTCGAAATGCAAATATATTTTTACTTTGAACACAAAGCATTTAAGAAAAAAATGCCTTTGCTTTTAAAGTGGAAGACAGATTTCCTACTCCCTCTTCTCTAATTAAATAAAGAATTTGCAAAGGGTAAATAGTGTTGGTTGAAAATGTATCCCAAGAAATGATGAGTGGTTCCCTACCTTTTAAATCCATGCTAATGACACTAAAGCGTACTTTAATTGTGATTACCAGATGTCACTTTGATACTCCATGAAGCAAAATAAAGCTCCACCTTCGGAAATGTATTAAAGCTGCATTTGATACAAAGGATCATTGGGAGCCAGAAGAGGCACGCAGAGCCCCTTGCTCAGCGCTAAGAGGCCCGAGCCAGACCTGCAGCAGTTCCACCTATTATTATTGCCCCAAGCCCAGGATGGTGGTGGTATACACTGTTGTAAATTACACCTTGTGGTTGGAAAATGGATCCCTGACTTTAGGTTGGTTCCATGCTGAGTGATAGCTAGTGGCTCCCCCAAATCAATCAGTACAGATATTCATAGTAGAAGCGACAAGCCTTGTTTCCTTCCTGCAGGCAACACTTAGTATCTTCATCTGTAGATGAATGTAATCTCTGAAAGATTGAAACTGCACAAACAACGAAGAGGGGGAGGGGTTGGGAAGCCAGGACCATCCTCCTCATGCACCAGACGAAGGAGATGTTGACTTCGTGTCTTTGCTCCTTTCTGTCCAGGCCCTGACTGGACTCTGTTCTGAAAAGGAATATGAAAAAGCCAGGGATTCTTAATGAGCTCTCTTGATGAAAGGCTCGTCCTTGCTGTCTAAAGCATCAGGCCTGATTGAAGGGTGCTAGGAACTCTGCTCCCATCTTGTCAGTCTCCCATCTCCACTCTCCACCCCAGGCTCTGAGATTGATGGGCAGGGGAAGAAGGTGGGCCCTGGGCTTTGGGAGCAACTTGAGGTCAAGTCAGAGTTTGTTTCTGTCCTGCCTTTCAGAGGTCTGCTTTCTAATGGACCATCCATACTAATGACTCAGTGCACTCAGCCACTCACAGTTTTATAACTGACCAGGCTCCTTTACCTCCCATCCCACCAGACTCCACTCCCACCCTATTGATTGCCTTAACCAAAATAAATAATGAACTTGCAAAGCTTGACAATGCTTCTATTCAGAGTGCCTGCTGCCCACTTTCGGAACCTGGGCCCACAAAAAGAAATGTAAGACTTCACTTCTTTTCAAATAAACCATAGAACCCAGGTGTGTTAGTCAGCTGTCTGTCACTGTAGTAAAATATCTGAAATAACTAGTTTAAAAAGAGGAAAGGTTCATTTTGACTCATGGTTTTAGAGGTTCAGTCTATGACCAGGTGGACCCATTGCTTTTAGGGCCCTAGGATGAGTATGTAGTAGATGATAATGACAAGGAATATGGAGAACAAACTGCTCACCTCACCACCAGGGAGCAACAGGGAAAGGAAGTGTCCTTTAATGTCCTTGAGAGTACACCCCTACTGACCTAACGACCTCCTGGTGGGCTCTGCCTGCTTCCTAAAGGCTCCACCACCTCTCAATTCACCACCCGGGGGATCTGAGAGACATTCAACATCCAAACTATAGTACTGTACAAATCAGATTTATACAGGGTGCTGATCTGAGGCACAGTAAAAGTATTTCCAAGGAACTGAATGTTCATTCTGACCATCACACATCAGTGAAGTATGGATTTCAATACACTTTATAAATGATGATAATGGCTAATACTTCTGAAAATTATTACACTTGAATCATCTCTTCTTGTTTTCAAAACCCTATGGCAGGTAAGACATAGATTATTATTTGTATTAACTGGAGGCAGAAAATTGGGACTTTTTGGAAGTTAAGAAGCTTATCTTAGGGCTGGGGATATGGCTCAGTGGCACAGTGCCTGTCTGGGAAATGCAAGACCCTGAGTCCAATTCCTGATTACAAAAAAAAAAAAAAAAGTTTGCCTTGTGAAACAGAACTAATTAGTGTCAGATTCAGGATTCAAGCCAAGATTTCAATACTTTTCTCTCCTCCTCCCAAATGCTATCTCTAAAAAGATTTCCATTGTTGAAAACTTCGTAATTTGTAAATGGTTTTAGTGCTTATTTTATTGATGAAAGTAATAAATAGCTAACATTTATTGAGTCATTACTAAGTTGAGTCATTGTGTTGAATATCAAGCACTTAAGACAAATTATCTGATTGATGAGATAAGTATAATTGTTCCCAGTTTTACGGATGAGAAGATTCAGACCCAGAGAAGTTTCATAATCTCACGTACCCTCAGCAAGCAAATAGTGGAGCAAGAGTTGAAAAGTCACCCTGACATCAGAGAGCTGCTTGCAGGGCTATGCAGCTTGCTATATTCCCTCACTTTGCTATATTCCTTCACTTTTCTATATTCAGTCACTCCTGTTTCTTTGTTTATATACAAAAGATCTTACTTTCTTTTCTCCTGCTGCCACTAGAACAACCTAGCCAGATAACTGGCAAGGCCTTTCCAGCTTTAGATATTTTCTGTATTATAGTTTATCTCGTTCCCCCAAAGCACAGCAATTCTTACAACAATGCATATTGCGAACCTCCTGGGCTATCACAGCAAGCCCGGCCTCTTAGATTCTCCATTCACCTCCCTCCGTCAAGTTGGTCTCTTCACAGTCCCCAACATACGTCTGCTTCAAGGTGGCCAGGAAGGAGGAGGAAGAGGAAGGAAGAAGAGGAGGAGGAGGAGGAGGAGGAAGGAGCCAGGTTCCATTATCCTCGAGAACCCACCCCAATCACCTAACCTGCTCCCATAAGGCTCTGCCATCCCCCAGTAGCATCACAAACTGAGACTAAGCCTTTAGCATATGGGCCTTTGGTGGGAGTGGGGAGAGGGAGGGAGTGGGTGTTTAAGATTCTTGAATTCTCTGTTTCTGTAGAAGGCGCCGCAGAGTTTAGAGTTTAACTATCTTCCGGTTGTCTCAGTAATAAGCTGATCTCCACTAAAAGAGCCAATCCTCTTCTGTGGTACAATTGTCTACCCACCTTCTTGATCAGCTAAAGAACCCATTTGTGTTGGTTGCTTTTCTTTCATTGCTGAGACAAAATACTAGACACCCAAAATGAAGAAAGAAAAGGTTTATTTAGCTCACAGTTTGTGGAGGTTTCAGTCCATAATCAGCTGGCTCCACATCAGGGTGGTAGCACAGAGAAGTAACAGTTCACTGTGGTGGAAGACAGCAAAAGCAGAAGAGCAAAAGAGAAGGTGAGAGAAGACTTTTTTTTTTTTTTTGGTAACAGGGATTGAACTCATGACCTCGCGCTTGCCAGGCTGGTGCTTATGCCACTGAGATAAAACCCTCAGACCAAGAGAAGACTCTTTCTGTCCCTTATATCACATGTAGGTTACCCACCTTAGGGCGGGTGTAGCACTCACCCCCATAATCCCAGCATTGGACCATGAATCAGTCACAAACTAGAAGACTACCCCCATGACTCTATGAGGCTTTAGGAGGG
This sequence comes from Hydrochoerus hydrochaeris, assembly GCA_004027455.1. Lineage (NCBI taxonomy): Eukaryota > Metazoa > Chordata > Mammalia > Rodentia > Hydrochaeridae > Hydrochoerus > Hydrochoerus hydrochaeris. Next base: position 79,244 of record PVLA01002729.1, on the reverse strand, counting down.
AAGGACATCCAGACACAAACCATAATCCCATTGCTTTGATTTGTTCCCCAGGTCATGATGGCTGGGTTTTCTCAGGAGGTATAACAGTAGGGCAGGGATGGGGACGGAGGGTCCTCTGCATGGAGACCACAGAGAGTGGAATCTGATTAGCGTCTAGGAAGTAATACATTAAAGCAGAAAGTAGCTCAAGGCAGATGCCTCAGAATAATTCATGCAACAGTTTTACCAAGAGAGAAGCTGCTGGAGGCTGCTAAGCATCATTTGGAATCAGCATGGGAAATAGCCATTCATCAAAGGTAAAGTTGCTCCAGGCCAATTTCTGAGGGACTAGCACTTTGGAAGCATAATAAGGATAATAATGAAGTTAGTGTATAAGTGCACATTTGAAATGTGTGTCATACTTTCCCAACTGCATTTTCAAGTACTATCTTAGGAATCAAATTCTTTTGAGATGAAAGGAGCTCTGATGGTCGTCTGTTGAAATAAGGACAATGTTTTCCGAAGAAGAATATATTTCACCCTTCGGTGTTTCATTGACTGGGCTACCCCTCCCCCCAGCCCATTCTGCCGAAGACGCGTCTCACCTTGTAGACCTTCACCTGTGCACCTGCATATTCCCGCAGTATGAACACGCTCTTGTACCCGCACAAATACATGAAGGTGAAAAGGGTTAGTGTTGAGGTCCTCCCAGCCCTGAATGGCCTTTTCCCCTTGCTTTCTCTCTTCTCTCTCACCCTCTCTCCCTCTCCCTTTTTTTTTATTTTTTGTAGACACAATAGTTGCAACAGCTAGGTTTTATTGAAAGAGAAATAGGATTACTCTAACTTTCTTTAGCTCCCATGTAACATAACAAGAAACAAAGCCTGCAGGCTGAAGGGAGAACTCAGATCATAGAATTACTTCCAGGCCTGCCAGCATGGGTCCTATCTGGCCACTCGGCCGGGAGGCTAGGTGCTTTAGGATAGAGGGAGAATGATGAATCACAGAGGCAGGAAGCCTCATGTTCCTGGTCCCCTAGGATCATGAAAAGGAGAAAGGAGAGCAAAGCTGGAGAGATAACTGCTTTCGAGTTTGTCTCTGGCCTGCATAGAGGGGAAAGTGTGTGTGAGGTTCAAATCATCCTGGACTCCTTTCCCCTGTTTGGCATTGAAAGCTCTGTGTGGAAACGGGCTCGCCCTGCCAGGCCAGCAGTGGCCACATCAGAGTAACCCCCGCAGTGCCGACTGGTTAGCAGTGGAAGGCCTGAGTTCAGCTTTCCCAAGCTACCCTCAGTTTCTGTGTGGTATGGCAGGGACTCAGGCTCTCCTGCGCGTCCTGGGTGGGATGGGGACCAGATGCTGGCCGCGGGTGGCTGGAAGATTTCCCAGAACGGGATGACTGTGGTGGGCAAGGTGGTACCAGGCCAAGGGCTACAAAGTGAACTTCCAGAGAGCTGACCGCACTGGGGTTGCAGCCAGACCCAAGGGCCCACAGAACCAAAAGGGAACCAGGGGGAGGGGGGTTCCATTAGGTAAAAAGGAGGCTGGAGTCTGAGCCAGTAGAGAGAACACACCTCAGGCCATTCAACCATTGTCTCCAGCAGCAATGCCAAGGGCTGGACGCGCCCATTAGTGGTCACCAGGAATAAGCTCAGATCCGTACCCTCCCACAGACATGATGTGGATCCGGAAAATGCTAGGCCCTTGTTCGCCTGATATGCCTGGGTACCACACTGGTGAGAAAAGGGAAGGAGAGAGACATCTGAAACTCTGGGCACTGCTCCAAAGGAGACTGAGTTAGCCAGAAAAAAGTTGTTCCAGAGCATGAGAATGGATCGAAATTAGGGGGCAGGAGTCAATTTAGTTTCTCACATCACCGTGGAATGGGGGTTCATAGGATAAAGCAGAGCATTTCTTCAACTCCTCCATGCTCCATTTCCACGGCAGGGCTAGTGTCAGTGACCCAACACGTGGTCTAATCTGCTTTCTGAGTGCAGGGAAAGGCTCACCTGGAGCAGGGACCAGCTCAAAAACAAGCAGAGTGTGATCTTACCATCCCCACCTTACACACGCAAAAAACAAGGTGCAGCCACAGTCTGGCTTCTTCCTGGTCACAGGCAATGGGGCAGTAAGACCACAACAGGAGCTCAAACCATCCCTCCCAGCTCCACTTCCTGCAGAGCTGTGAGTCTCTCCAGCAACTCCACAGGGGTGGCCGTGAAACCCAAGGTGCGGGCTCAGCTGCACCCCTCTGTTAGCTGAGCCCCGCAGCCCCACCCTCCTCATGTCTCCAGTCTTCTCTCAGGAAAATCCTATGGCTAGAGACACTCCTTTGGCATGGTCACAGCTGGGGGCCGTGAGATCCTGTGTTGCACTATACCAAAGGTTTGCAGTGGTACAGAGCTGATGGGACAGTGGTTCAACTAAGTGCTTCTTTTCCTTTCTTTTTTCTTCCGTGTCACCTAAAACTGAAAACTTTATTGGCAGCAATTCTCATCCATCTGCAAAAGCACATTAAAAAGGGAAAGATGTTGGCAACCGACTGTAGGCTCCCCACCACACACACCCCCCAGAGTGCTCCTTACCTGACTTTAACCAGATGCTGGGCTCAGCTTCCCTCTCCCCTACATGCTCAGCGTGTAAAAGACAGAAGAAATACAAGGAATGCTTGTTATGCTGCGGACTCTCTCCCGTCCCCCCCACCCCTTATCCCAGGACCGGATATACAAGTTCCAGAAGAAGAATATACATCCCCAGAGTCTGAAATCAAATCTGGAATTCATATCCTCTGTAAATGTACTTTATTAAAAGCAGGAATCGAGAAAGGTTTTAGAATTATTATATTGGAGAGCTTGATTGTCTCTATAGAGGACTTTGAATTAGGGATAATTTTAGGCATGTTTTGCAGGCAGCTAACTGGATGAATGAAAAAAACTGGGCATTTTGGCATCGATTCTATCCCAACAACTTTAAAACCAGCCCTTGAACTATATTACCCAGTTGGAAAAGAAAACAGGAGATTGTAGTGAGGTTCATTCATCCATAATTATCATAATCAGGAGAACTGATTTTTTTTTCTTTTAAATACTAAGGATTGAACCAAGGCCTCATGCATGCTAGGCAACACTCTACCCCTAAGCTCCACCTCCAGCCCTTTTTTAAATTTTTAGTGTTGAGACAGGGTCTTGCTAATTTGCCCAGGATGGTCTTGAACTTTCAATTCTCCTGCCTCATCCTCTCAAAGTGCTAGGATTACAGGCATGCACCACTATACTAGGTTTAAACTAAAATTTTTGCAGAAACACATACTAGGTAAAAATTTCAAGCATCCCACTGTCTGTTTGAGGTTATTCTCTGTAAAATCTGCAGGCTAACATTTATGGTATTCCAGCTTTTATGATATTGCAACCTGTGCCTGCTGCCTGAGTCCTGGGTGAACCGATGCGAGTCTGTGTATGTGCGTGCGTACATCCGGGTGCTCCTGCGTGTGCAGCAGCTGCAGTATTGATGGAGGACCAGCACTGGAAACAATCGAAGCTACAGGGGAGAGGTGGGCTGGGGCACACTCACTGCACGGGATGAGCCTGCAGCCCGCACTGCTGGGGACTCTCTGGTCTGGATCCTCAATGCTCGGGTGATTTTACATCAGTCAGCTGTCTCTGAGCAGCTCCCCTCCCTAGGTTTGGCATCCTTGATGCTGAATACCATCACAGCTTGCAGTACTACTCTGATGAAAACCATCATTTCCTGGGGGTCAGCCAACTCCACAGCAGGAGCAAAGTGATTATGGGATTCACATTCTGGTAATAAAAGAAGAACTAAGCCCTCTAACCCATCAGAGGAAGGCAGGGGCCTCTTGTGACCCAGAAGAAGCCCCTGGACTCTGGGAGTTCCCAGAAGAACAGAGAGGGCGTCAGTACTTCTGAGCTCATTTGAGGGGAGCCGTGATGGCGTTTGCTGGAAGGCTCTGAGGGGAAGGCCTGGAATGCCAATTGCGAGGCTCCAGGGAGGCCGTGGGCTGGCAGCCTGCCACTATCAAATCGAGCTGTCACCTGTTCCCCGCTATGCTCCGTTCCTAGGCAATGCTTCTCCTATGGCTTTGTCTGCAAAGGACACGTGGAAAGGCACCACGAACACATAGCTGACCTTTCATGTTGGCTGCTTTGCTAAAACTTTTGAGTTACTGTCTTAATTACAGCAGCCGTAAAGGAGATTTGAAATTGCCCCTTGGTGGCTCCCAGGAGAAACAACAAGGGGATCATTTTCCACGTCCCTGTCTCCTGGAGAGAGAGGGCTTGTCCCTCCTCCCAAGCTGCTCTTCCCTCTGCAGGCTCTGGCCTCAGGAGAAGCCCTGCAGGAAGGGTGACTGCTCGCAGTGTTTGTCCATAAACTCTTAGGCAACCGCATTCCAATGGGCCAGAGGAGGTCATGTGGCTCAAACGGAAAAGATTTGTGTTTTGTGGCTAGCTAAGAGACTGCCAGAGACTAGTCCCAGAGATTGCCAGGCGGCCACGTTGACTGAGCCCCCTCAGAAGAAAGACCGCTCACCAGCAGCCAGCGAGAAGCAGCCCAGATTGTCGAGTGCAAATCAGGGCAGTTCAGAGAGCCCCGGCCCTGGCATGTGGCAGGAACCCAACAGCAAACTGGTACTTTCCTCAGAAATGTCTCTCAGAGGGTACCAACCAGCGAGTGGATACTCCTGCAAGTTGTGAAAAGCTGCCTTCCAGAGCTCTCAGGCTCCTGGTCAAAGTGTCGCAGGGAGCCTGCTGGTCCCCAGCTCGCCTGTTTGTCATTATGACTTCAGCTGGGCCTCTGGGTATCCTCCTCACTTCAGCTCAGTCATTCTGTTTATTTTTAAATGGGGAAAACTTCCCAAAATACACCAAAACCAGCAGGTTCTGAAGGACTAGAAAGAACTGGGCTGACATTCACTGAGGAGGGCGAGGGGAGCTGTGGTCCAGGACTCCAAGGCCTGATCAGTCTGCTGCTGAGGCCTGCACTTCACACCAAAATGCAGCTGGCCACTCTCCCTGGGGTGGAGGTTCTCATCTGCTGCTCATCCTTTTTCACTGTGGTATAATTGTCTTTTATAGAGCAAAATGCACAGATCTTAAGCATACCATCATGGAAAGACTTTTGACAGTATACATGTGTGTGTGTGTTATCAAAAACTATGGTGGACATTCATATATTTAAAAATTGATTACAGTAAAAGCTATGTTGCCTCTCATCCTCCCCAAATCCTCCCCCTCACTTCAAATGCACTTATCACATCATTTTGGCCACTTTCTGAAGCAGTTCTGGAGGTCCTCTTCAGTTGTGCTGCCATAGCTGCCTTGATGTGCTGATTCGATTCAAAATGTGTACCTTGGCCGGGCCTGGTGGCGCACACCTGTGATCCCAGCACTCCGGAGGCTGGAGCAGGAAGATCATTGTGAGTTTGAGACCAGCCTGGGCTACAAAGTGAGCTCAAGGCCAGTCTGAACTGCATGATGAGCCCCTGTCTCAAAGAAAAAAACAAAAACAAAACAAACAAACAAAGTTTGCTTTTTGACAGGGGAAGAGCCAGAAGTTGCACAGTGTCAGATCCAGTGACGGGCACACCACAGAGGAGGACACGCTGCCATGCTTTTGTGGACCTGCCCTTCCATTGGATGGACTGGGCAGCAGGGTCCACTGTATTTTTACCTTACCTCATAAAGACACTCTCAACAGAGGACAACCGGAACTGCTTCAGATCGTGGGAAGAATGATGGGAAAAGGGTGTGGGAAACAGGAGGGAGTTGAAGAAGGAATGAGGACATGCGTCTTTTGCTGTAACAAAGTTCTTAAAATTTAAATATACACCATGTATTTTGACCATACCTCATACATTCATTTAACCTCATCTGAACCAGGACTAAAGACCCTCACCAGCGCCCCTGGCCCTGCTGCTGCCTGTATTTAAGGAATCACAAGCACAGCTTGAGCCTAACGATAGTGAGTTCCTGCTTCAGCTGGAGCTTCCGTCACTCTGTGGTCCCCACCTGTGAAAGCTACAGCCTTTCATCCCCTCAGCCACCCTTGCCACCGCTGGGTGATGGGACCCGTGCAGACCCTGTTGCCTTTTTTTAAAAAAGTTATCGGCTTGCAGCTCAGAGGGGTTAAGCAATTTGCTCTTAGCCACACAGCAGTAAGAAATGGTTTGCTGGCTTGAAACCAGCTTTTCCCACATTTGCTCCCAGTGCTCTTTGATCTGCCTGGGGCTTTGTTAACAACTCAGATGTGAACATTTTTAGGAGGGCACAAAGCAACTGTCACACCAGAGTGAGTGTGATCAACACGCAGGGGCAGGAGGAGCAGATGCTCTGAGAACACCTCTGTTCAGGTTAGACTTGTGCAGACCCCTATGTCAATGCTGCTTCCCCGGAGTCACCCCTGCCTAGCAAGCTTGGGACAGATACTGTCTCCTCACACTCTGTCCCCTTTACATATCCCAAACACAGATGAGCACAACGCCAGCCTCACCTTTCACATGCCCTGGAATCAGCCAGACCACACAGCTTCAGGCCCGCACTTGGATGAAGGAAGTAGGTGACAGTCAGTCGTTTCCACAGGTCCACCCTGCCAGCACCCTCCATCCCTCCCCCCGAAGACCCATCTTCTCCAACCTCCTCCTTCTCAGCACCATCTGCCGGTTTCTAGGTTACTGGTGCCTTTGGACCACAATCCTATCATCCACCCTGCTTGTCCAACTGCTCGCCCTTTCCTGATTTGTACGCTAATCTGTAGGTAGCCCTGTTTCTATCCATTTAGTGCAGCACAGGTGGTGAGCACACAGCCAAACACGCCCTCTGCTGAGAAGCCCTGTGCAGCTCCTCGAAGGAGTCCACACCCCTCCTTCTCCATCTTGGCACCTCTCTGGCTCTGCTCTCTCCGCTTGGACAAGCCCTACCCTTCGGCCTGGCCAGGGAACAGCTGGCAGTGAAGGTTCCTTCCCTCAGGGGGCATCTCAGCCTCTCCCAGCCTTCGCCCCTAACAGATTCACGTTTTGTGGTCACATCTCTCCCTAACCAGGCCAGCAGCTATGTACCTTCAGAGAGCAGGCACCCAGGGCAGACTCACCACCCACACTTTCCTGCTGATATCATATACCAATAAAAATGTGCATTGAGCAGCTCCCCTATGCCAGGCACCGAAAGTGCTTTTTCCCCCTATTAGGCTTGCTTTGCATAGAAATGTATTTTTCTCTAATAGTGATTATTTAGCAGGCTTTTGGGTCTGAACAGGGCTTCAGAGGGTGCAACAAAATCATCATTATCATCATCATTATCTTGATTTTGCTGTGCTAGGGAACTCAGTTCATGGCTTCACACTTGCTAAACAAGCACCCTTCCACTGAGCTCCCCCCATGTTAACTTTGAGTGTGGTCTGTGAGAGTCAGCAAGGGCAAATGCCTCTAACCGATTCAAAGGTGAGGCACCCCTGGCAAGCAAACTGTAGGGAGGCATCGCTGGTTCATTCATCTCCGTGGGATGTTTTTCACAGTTTATTTTCTTCTGAGCTTTAAAAATGTTGACTATTTGAAGAACAATTTCATTTATTTTGTTGATTTCATTCTCAGTATGTATGAAAACATAAATAAAAGGTCAACCGGAAAAAACTTATTCTAGATATACAAATGATTTGCTAGATATACACAAAATTTGCTGTTAAGTAAACTCTCAGGTCTGCATCTGCTCACTCCCAGGCACCCACATGTCACTGGTGTGGGGGGAATGGGTCTGGGGAAGGCAGATCCAGGCTCCCCTAGATTTATGATGCAGGACAGAATGGAGGCGTCAGGACAGAAAGGAGAGGCAGCCTTCTACCCAGCACTGGGGAGTTCTGGCATCTCTCAGGAGACAGCCAGTGTAAAGCCCCCAGCATGTACTTTCTATTCATTAATCTCTTAGTCAGGATGGGAGCAGAGACAGGGAAATCTGCTCAAGCCAGGCACAAGTACAACAGGACTTTGCGTCTTCTAAGGGACCATCATTCACTCCACTTGCCTCCCTCAGCCCTTAGGAGGATTAACCGCTACAAGACAGACAGCTTCAGGTTTAAACAGCTGCAAATCTGAGGGGTGACAATGCACCCCACTGCTAGAACCAGGTGGAAGAGAAAGAAGTCTGCAGAGGAGTCCCTGTGGGAGGGCACAGGGGCCAAAGGCAATCCTGCTGCTGGTCTCAGGTGACCCCAGAGTCAGCCAGCAGGGAGGCACAAAGCTCTGCTTGACTCAGAGCCCAGAATAAAAACAGAAGAGGTGACAAATCAGCTCCGCCAGCAACAGTCAGGGCGGATAACTAAGGAAGAGCCTCAGTGTTGTTTCTTAGCTTCTTAAAGAGAACAGTGGGAGCTGGGCATGGCATGCACATCTGTCATCTCAGAACTAAGGGAAGCTGAGGCAGGAGGGTTGCAAATTCCAGCTCAGTGTGGATAGTCTATCAGCCTAAAAGACCCTGTTCCAAAATTTAAAGAAAAATAAAAAGGGCTGGGTATATAGCTAGCTCAGTGCAAAGGCCCAGGGAAAGAGAGTGGGGGACAGAGTGGAGAGGGCAGGTTGTCTGAAATTAGATGGAAAAGCTGTGAAGTTTGACAGCTTTGTTTTAAGCATCCCTCTGTGCCAGGGGACCCTCCCCCACCTTGGATCTTCACCCCTTCCCGTCTTGGCTTTGCATTACTCTCAAGGCCTCTGCCCTCTGCCCTCTCAGGAGGGATCAGATGTGGCAGCTCACACCTCTGTGTAAACAGCAGTCCTCCAGCATCTCCCAGGTGTCCTGCGTGAGCCACGATCCCCAGCCCCCAGCCAGCGCAGAAGGCTCTTGTCTATTACAAAGATGGCAGGTGGGCCAGGAAGTGTGGGGTTTTTAAAAAATTGTGTGTGTGTGTGTGTGTGTGATGAACATCACATTTTGAAGGAGATACTTCCACAAAATATAAAGCGTGTTTGCAGTGCTGGGGATCAAACCCAGGACCTCAAGCCCTAGGCAGAGCTCCTACTGTGGCCCACCTGCCTTCCTTAGTCTTCTATGTGCGCATCACGACCCATCCCAAACCCCTCCAGGCTGTTCTCCTCACAGCAGAGTGAAATACTTCGAGAGGACTGATTCTCCCGCCCCGACGCCCCTCTCCCAGGCTGTCTGGGAGAGCCGTTCTCTGTCATCTGGTGTTTCCACTCCTCTCCCCTTTTCTTTTCTTCTTTTTCTTCACTGTATTTGTGGAGTCAGTGTCCCATGAACTTCTGAGAAAAAGAGACATGACCATAAAGTTCTTGAGACCTTGACTGTGTAAATATTCTGTATCTTCTCCTGGAGAGAGTTTGGCTGACTCAAAATTTTAAACTGGAAATAATTTACCCTCAGAATTTTGAAGGTTTTGCCACATTATGTTGCAACTTTCGGGGTTGCTAGTGAAAAATACAAAGCTGTTCTGATACCTGCTAATTTGCACAGAACTTCCTCTCAAAATTTATTGGGTCTTTTCCTTGATCTCCACATTCTGAAAGTTCAGGATAATATACTTGCTGCCATTCTGCCTTGATCAGCTGTGACAGGCAGTAAAGCTTTGTGCCAGGAGACACAGCCCTGGTGTAGCAGAAATTGAATGATTTCATTTATGATTCCCTCCTGTTTACTCTGTTCTTCTGTTTATTGGATGTTGAATCCCCTGGTTTTGTCTCTAATTTTTTTCTTTACTTCTCTTTTCTTTTTCTTCTACTGTTTTCCAATTCTTTCTTTTTATCTTTCTCAGTGATGTCTTCATGTCTATCTTCTAACTGCTCTATTAAAATTTTCTTCTCTATTATATTATTTTTAATTTCTAGGCTCTCATTCGCTTTTCACAATGCCCCTCGCATGAAATGACCTGTAGTTTTCCAGAGTGTGGTACCTCATCTGGGACCTCAGAATCTACCCCAGGGAGTGCTGTGTGCTGGGGGCTGACACTCGGAGCCTTCTGGAAGGTGAGGAGGCTCATTTGCAAGGGAGGGGAGAGGGTCTTACCTGCTGCCTGGTAACGAACATTGCTCCCAACCCAGAACACGCTGTGGCCTCCATTTATTATTAACTGGCCTTGAGGGCCGGCAAGTACAGAGTACTCCTAGATGACAGTTTTGGAATAATACCAGTAACATGAGTTCTAACTCACAATCCATTCATTAAGACGAAAAGGAAGGAGTGACTTCTGTGTCAGCACTGTCTCTCCTCTCCGGGCGCCTTCTCACCTTACCCAGGGTGCTCCCGGAGGCTTGGTCCTCCCAGAGACAGAGCAGACAGGATGGGGCTCCCCTGACAAGGAGGGAAGTGCTCTGTGCTTCACACCTCGCCTTGGCGAACTGCCCACCAGCTGGGTAGTAACAGCTGGCCATGCACATCTGTCCAGTGATATGGGCACAACATTGTGAGAGGGAATCTAGAGACCCTGATTTTAACCTAGACTCCCACTAACTAGTTAAGTGACCTTGGGCAATTCTGTTCCGTTCCATTAACATTTATTGTACACTTCCTCTGTATTGTGCCTGGGGTTGCAAGTACCAAAGTGGACAAGCTACACTTCCTGTCCTTCAACTGCTTACATTTAGCTAGAAAGACATAGCAAGCAAAACATTAGTTTTCTATAATCACTATGAAGGTAATCTAGGAGTCAGGCATGGTGCTTTCTAGGTCACTGAGGCAGGAGGATCTCGAATTTACTGCTTTCTAGGTCACTGCAAAGACCCTGGGTTCAGCGCCCAGTGCCAGAAAATTTTTTAAAAAGAACAAATGACTCAAAAGACTATCAAAGGACATAACCCAGAAAGAAAAGGCAATGAAGATCACAGAGGTGACAAAAATCATCTTTATTTTGTTTATTTTATTTTTTTGGTTTTTATTTCATTTTTGAAAAACTATAATACTATATCATCTCAAGAAAAATTGAAAAGCTATATGTAGAAAGTGAAAATCCCAGTATCTCCCTGTCACTGACATGCGAATGATGTTAGTTTGATGTTTATTAAAGATGTCACTTGATCTATGTTCTGAAGACTGGTGGAGATTTGCCTGACTTGCAAAATGGCCAAGGTCATTCAAGACAGAAAAAGTGTGTAATATGACAGGGTAAAAAGTTCATTTTATATTGCTGTAATAAAATACCTGAGGCTGAGAAATGTATAAGGAAGAGATTTGCTTAGCTCATGTTTAGGAAGCTCCAAGAACATGATCTTGTAACTTATTCTCAGCCTTTGTGAGGGCTTCAAGCTGTGTCCACTCAGGAGGATGAAATCATCGGGTAGGAGTGCGTGTGTCAGGGATAAGTGGGCAGGCACAGGACAGCCACGACAATGGGGTAGCTTTGCTGTATAACAGCCCACTCTGACAGGAACCCATCCTGTCCCGTGAAACCTGACACAGTCCTGAGACCTGATCCAATCTTGAGAGGCTTAACCCAGTTTTAACCCAGACATGCATTCATTCCTGAGGATCATCTTAGTCACTGCCTCCTTGCTGGGCTAGAACTTCAAAGAGGAGAAGATAATTTTGGCTCATGGTTTTCAGAGGATTCAGTCCATGGTCAGTTGGCTCCAAGGGAGAAAGGGAAAGATGGGAGGATCTGAAGGAAGAAACTGCTCACATTATGGTGGCCAGGAAGCAGAGGGAGAAGGGAGGAGCCAAAGACGTCACCTCCAGGACCTCACCTCCCTGCAGCATACTCAGAACCCCCTCACCTCTGAACACAGAGCCTTTGGGGGATATTCGAGATGTAAACCATAAAAGGAGGGAGCCCCATGATCTAATCATCTCTTGAAGGTCCCAATAACTGTCAGCACTGCCACAGTGGCCAACTAAATTTTACTGAGGATAAACCATAGCAAAGGACCTAGTGGATTTGGGGCACTGCCTACAGAATATTGCGTGTGATGGGGAGGGATGGCAAAAAATAAATCAGGGAAACAAAATGCATCCCAGAATGCAAAAGGTCTCTACCAAGCAAAGGATTTTGGCTTGGACACTGCAGCAGTTGGGAACCCATGAAAGCATTCTAGATTCAGAAGTAGAGTTAAGTGGTACAATGGAAGTCATATTAAGGGTGGGATACAAGAATACTGAAGTCTGAGAGACCAGGAGAAAACAACAGTCTGGGTGCAAATGATGAGCCTGATGTGAGACATCAGAATGAAGGTGGGAAGGAGGGACGGATTGGATAGACTTTCAGGGAAACAAGATTAAATAGTACAATTTAATTAGAGGTAAGGGCAAAGGAGAAGAGTAATGTCTGAACAAAGAGAAGGAGGCCAGGAGCAGGTGCTAGGGAGAGGACGCTGCATGGAAGATGGAACGTGAGGACCCTGTGCATTAACTGCGGGTGGTTCTCGGGAAGGGTACTGCCGAGGGAGACACAGGTTTGCCCGGTAGAGCAGCAAACATTGGTGGTGAGAGAACAAAGCCGGTATCAGAGGAACAGTACTAAGCATCTGATCCAAGCCATGAAAATGAGACCCCAAGAGGAAATAAATGCAGGGGTCTGAAAGTTAGGGAATGGGCCATAGCAGGCGAGGCAGAGTGGGAATGCAGGAAGGCAAAGCACACAAGGAAGGTGAAGGACCCCCCACTTTTGGGTACCCACATTCAAACTCAGGACCTCGTGCTTGCTAGACAGATGCTGTGCTGCTGAGTCTATGCCTGATCCCAGGCCCTTTTAAAGTTATCGGTTCTAACTGAGAAACCACAAATCTACCAAGCAGTCTAAAGTACTCCCCTGGTCAGGGATGGCAGGGCCTCCTGCGTCCCACCTGCTGGAGCCTTGATGCCAGGAGACGTGAGAGGGAAGCTGTGGCCAGGTGGGAAGAGTCTTCACCTTGGGGTCCACAGAGGACCTAGGTACTAGATCTTGGGCTCCAATCATGATCCTTTCTCAGGATCACAGGGTGCCATACCATCCTCCAGGCTGACTCCAGAGCAGTCCTCTTCCACTCCCAAGCCCCGTGGAGGGTCAGCACACTCACACAGGGCCTCAGCCTCGGTCTTTCCTGGTGCCTTCTCTGGGACTGTCAGACCAGCTAACATGTAGAATATACAAAGAACTAAAAAAATTAGACCCCTCCCAAAATAAAAAACCCAATCAAAACATGGGCATCAGACATGAATAGACATTTCTCAAAAGAAGTACAAATGGCCAATAAAAATGTTCAACATCTAATGGCTCTTAGAGAAATGCAAATTAAAACAACAATGAGATTCCATCTCATTCCAGAAAGAATGGCCCTAATTAAGAAATCAAATAAATGCTGGCAAGCCTGGGCAAGGCGGTGAGGGGCACTCCTCTACATTGTTGGTGGGAATGCTAACTGGTGCAACTCATGGAAATCAGTATGGTGGGTCCCCAAAAAACTACAACTGGAAAGTCCATTCGATCCAGCTATTCCTCCTCTGGGTTTCTTCCCTAAAGAGTTAAAGGCATCACATCACCGTGATCCACACGTGCCCATGTCTATAGCAGCACGAGTCATAGTAGCTAAATCTTGGAAGCAGCCTGTATGGCCCTCAGCAGATGAATGGATAAAGACAATGTACTACTGAACCACAAAGGAGGATAAACTTGAGTCATCGGCAGGAAAATGGATGCACCTTGAGACTATAATGTTAAGTGAAATAAACCAGGCACACATGCTTAAATATCACATGACTTCTTAGATGAGAAACCCAAAGGATAAAGAGCAAAATAAAAGATAGAAAATAGGAAACGGAGAGATAGATCTTCTGCATCCCAAGTAGGTCAGAAATGCAAGATTCCTCCCCATCCACCTTCTAGATATTAATCAGGTTGGAAGTGCGTCAGAAAAATCTACGAACCCCTAGCAAGCAGACCGGTCAGTGGTATCATCTGTGCCATGAGGGCTGCCGCTGTGGTTTTAGTGGGTGACAGCTCATTTCCAGCAGCAAGAGCCTGGCCATTATAGTCTCCAGGTTGGCTCTGACTCAGGCTGGGTTGATGATGGCTGTGTTGGTCAAACCGAGGCAATGCTGCTCATTCCCATGAGCCCCTGTGTCCCATGTCTCTTGGATCTGTAGCTGGGTCTTGCCTTCTTCTCACTCATTCCACGCTCTGTTCAACACAATCCCTCCAAAAAGTGGAGAAATGAAAGAATAAGGAGAGGAAGGAAAGGAACAAAGGTGGGAAAGGGAGGAGACGAGCTTATTACCTTACAGGGGAGGGAAAGGAGCTGAGAGTTTGGGCTGATGCCTCTGTTTCCCCAAGGCACTAGGATCCAGGTGGTGGATGGCAGCAGTGAGGGCACGGATGGCTCTGGGACATGTAGGGGAGATGACCAGTGATGGGGTGTGAGAATGGGAGAGCAGATCTGGGGGACAATGGTAGCCTCTGAGCTCAAGCAGTAAGGGCTAGACAACAAGATGCGGTGGTAAAGCAGACTCGGTTGGTGGAGTGGTGTACCGGGCTGAACAGTGACCTCTCCAGAAGGTTCCAGGTCCTAACCTTGGAGCCATGTGGACTCTGCCTCCATGACTGAAAAGGGCTTGATTAAGTTAACGACCTTGCCGGGGGGTTCTCCTGGGTGATATGCGCTAAACTCAATGTCAAGGGAGATGTGACACCATAAAAGAAGGCCAAGTACCGGCAGAGGCAAAGACTGGAGTGGTGTGGTCCCAAGCCAAGGAAAGCCAGCAACCACCAGGAGCCAAGAAAGACAAGGATTTCCCTCCGGAGGTCCCCGACACCCTGTCCAGCTCAGTGGTGCTCACTCTGGGTTTCTGCCCTCCGGAACTGTGAAAAGAGGAATTTCTGTTGGTTTTAGCCATTCACTCTGTGGTCTGTTCCAGCAGCTGTAGGAAACTAATACCGTGGGTCAGGAAGAATGTGGCAGAGGGGATTTCCAGAGTCCTCTATCACACGCAGAGAACTGTCCTGGGTAACGATAAAGTCTGACTGTAGCCTCGTGGCTGCTGAAAGTGGAGTAAAGTGAAATGTGCTAACACTTCACTAGCTAGGAAGCTAAAGTGCAGTATCTCATTTAATTCTTAAAACTATTTCTTTATGGTAGGGTTTCTTATGTCACCCATCCTTTCTTCTTCTTTTTTGTTTTTGTTTTATTTTATTTTTCAGGCAAGAAGACTGACATGCAGAGTGATTAGGAGCCACGCTGAACACCGAAATGGGTTCTTCAGTCTAGTGTGTTGGTCTGAAGTCTCAAGTCCAGGTGGAGCACTGAGCTGGCAGGGGCACTGGGAAGGATGCAGTCTTCGTGCAGAGGAGGTGTAACTGTCTATAACAAGCGCCAGCTCCTTTGCCTAATCCCAGCTGCGTGCATGTTTTGGAAAGGGTGAGGTGAAGGTCTCAGTGTTCAGGGATGGGAGTCTCATTCGGGCGCAGCCGGCAGCCCTGCTGTAACGGGGAAGATGCGGGGAAGGGTGGGCTGGGATGGAGGGGAGTTTACTGGTCGTAAAAGTGGGAATCACAGAGGGTACTGCAAATGGCGTCAGAAAGGGAATCTGAGAGTCTCTGACCCGGCCAAATAGTTCCAGGGGAGCAGAGAAATCCTTCTGCACAAACACACAGACAGATTTTTACAACATGAAAACAACAATAAAACAACAAAAACTCAATTTTAAGATGCAAGGACAACAACCACAAAAAAACAACCTAATTAAAAATGGACAAAGAACTCAGTAGACACTTCTCCAAAAAAGACTGCCAATAAACACAAAAGTAGTCAGTGGGGAAATGCAAACCAAAACCACAAAGAGACACCCTCATATCCATATGGTTACTATCACAAAACGAAGGGGAAAAGCCCACAAAAATAATAGGTCCTGGGAGGGTGTGAAGAAACGGGAACTCTGGTGCACTGTTGGTGGGTGTATGAAGCAGTAGGGCCGCTACGAAAAACAGTGCGGCAGGTTTTCGAAAAATTAAGCATAGATTACTCTAGAGGCAGGAGGGTGACAATTTCCAGCCCAACCTGGGCAACCATCTCAAAATGAAAAATAATAAAAGGCTGGAGACAAAGCTCAATATGAAAGCCCTAAGTTTGATCCCCAGTACCACAAAAATTAATTAATAATAAAAAGCAGGGACTGAGAGAAAGGGATCTGTAGACCATGTTGCTCCATTATTCATGACACTCAAAACATGGTGATGACCCAAAGGTCTATCAACAGACGAATCGCTGAACAAATTATTGTTATCCACACAATGGTGGAATATCCAGCCTTAGAAAGGGAGGAAATGCTAACTTATGGCACAACCCACAGGAACCCCGAAGATGCTTTGCTAAATGAAATAAGGCAGCTGCTACGGAACAAACGTGTCTGATTCTACTTTCATGAGGCACCTGGAGTAGTGGAGTGGAGGGGAGGTTACCAGGGGCTGGAGGAGAAGATGGGGGGCAGGGGGTGTACACTGCTCAGTGAGTAAAGACTCAGTGTTCACGTGAAAGAGCTCTGTGGGTGGCTGGTCATGATAGTTGCTCAACCCTCTGCAAGTGCTTGATATCACTGAACCATATGCTTAAAAAATGGGTGAGGTAGTCAATTTTGGGTTCTGTATATTTTACCACAATTTAAAAAATAAATTTAACCGAGTAAGTAATGCATAGAAAACTTGCAAAGTGAAAGAGAAAATTCTCCCCAACCCATGTTGAAGTGGAGAAGAAGCCAGAGAAGCAGGCTGTGGCCTTCATGGGGAGACACCCATGTCTGGGGGTGGCCACAGGTGTGGGTCTTCTGCCTATGAGACAGCAGATAAGCTCAGCCTGCATGAAAGGAGGGCTGCAGTTGAATCTTCTACTTAGAGCTGAGCTGCTCTTAGCAAAGCCAGAGCGCAGCCCACAAAGACACCAAGGCTCCTCTCTGCCCTGGATCTAAGTGGGGGAAAGTATGCCCCCAGGAGAAACCAAAAGGCTCACCATGTGCCTGGCACATGCATAGCGTCCAAATACCGACCTCAGAAGGGAACCCTGAGTCAAGAAAGTAACATAAAACAATCCTTGGGCAGCCATACCCCCGGGGATATCTGGAAGAAGGAAATACAAAACCACTTTTAAATGAAACTTCAACACTTCAGGCCATGGAGAATTCCCACAGGAAAATATAAAGCCCGGCTGACAATAAAAAATGATGACTACAGAGAGCTATAATCTACCACTGACAATAGTCAGCAGTCAAAATAAACTGTGGGATTAAACTCTCCAGAACATCACATAGAATCATCAGAGACTGCACAATGAGTATTTTAAAATGACTTTTAAAATCAAAGCTATTCCTAAGAATGGTACACTATTTTTATTTTTATTTATTGTTTGGGTACCTTATTTTTAAAAGAATTTTTTAAAAAATCTAAAATGAACCAGAGAGAAATCCTAGAAATAAAAGACATGGTTAGTAACATTAAAAGCCCTGTAAGTTAAATAGCAAATCAGACCCATGCAACGTAGAGAATGAGTGGAGCGGAAGACAGCTCTGGGGAGACAGCCCAGCGCTCCACGGAGGACAAAGAGGCTGAGCAGATGAGAGACAGCTGAGCAACGGGGGACCAAACGCCAAACTCCAACACAAGCCTCACAGGACTGCCAAGTGGGGAAAACAGGAACAATAAGAAACAGCCCTAAAACCTCATATCTGGGTTCAAAACGAGGGCCCTGCTAATTACTAAGCAAATAGCTTAGCTTCTCTGTGACCCACGTTCCTTGGCTGTCAAGTGGGTATAGGGCTGTGCTGTGAGAATGAAATGACATCACAGCATCAAAGCCCATCACATGAGAAGTGTGCCATATCCGTGCTATTATTGCTGTTATTCCTGGGAGTGGAAATTACCCGCCAGTGGTAAGACACCCAAATCACTGTTTGAAGAATCACAGCGAGTCTCACGGAAGAAAAATTAAAAATGACCACACATCTAGACATATTGCACCAAACTGCAAGCCATTAAAGATAGAAATAAATAATCTTTAAAACAGCCTGAAAGGAAAGACAGGTTGCTGCAAAGAGACAATAATTAGACTACAGATCTTTCTTAATAGCAGTGGAAGAGCCCAGAAGAGAAAGGAAAGTACCTTCAAAGTGCTGAGGGACCATAACCATCAGCTCAAAATTTAATCCTCAAACTGCCATCTGCCTGCTGAGGGAGAAATGTGCATATTTTTCAAATTTGGAGCAAATATTTGCGACTCACAACCCTTTTCCCAAGAACTGTGGGGTGCACTTCAGGAAGGGCACTGAGAGCTGGAGGGGTGGTCAGTGGGCGAGCGAGTGCTTTGTGTGGATGAGGCCCAGAGTTCCACCCAGTACCCCAAAAAGACAAAAAGGAAATTGAGTCTGGAAGGGAGACAAGGTAAGCAAAAGGCAATAGTGAGAGAAGAGGAGGCTCTTGTTGGGGGGGAGGAGAGAGGAGAAGAATCCAAAAATAGAGCTGAGTGGCAGGAGAGAAGAAAGGTGGCCAGAGGAGCTTCCGCTGTGGGCGATCACTGTGGACCGGGAGAGACTGGGATAAAGAGGGTGCAGGAGCAAACCCCAGAGCTCTGGGAAGCTCATTAGAATTTGGGGAAGGGACCCACAGTGCCTCTCCCAGGGAGGAACCGAGGAGCTTCCGGGCCTCAGTGTCCTCATCCGAAGGGCAAGGTCGCATTTAATGATCTCTAAGCTCCCTGTGCCCTGGAAGTATTGGATGAGGAGAGGGTGGGGCTGCTGAGAGCAGCCGGACTGTGTGGGGACTTCTGAAAAATGAGCCGGGTCCACACCGCAACCACTGATACTGGACATCTACAGGGAGAGGACAGAAGTGGAGAAGGGACTAAGCACAGAACAGACATAAACAGAAGAGACAGAGAATGGGGAAGTCCTGGGAAGCCACATCCTGCCTTCTAGACTGTTTTTCCGAAGACTGAGTTTGACAGAAATCCAAACATGCCTTGTCTCGGCACTTTCCCCTTTAATTTTCAAAGTGATGTATATTTAAGGGAAATTTAATCCATGTGACTCCGAGTCACGTACAACAAACTTGATGCTGGGAGCTCTTTGTGAACTTGGAACAACTTGTCACAAGATGCTCTCTTAAAAAATTGTTAATTTTTCTGTTTCCAGTTTGTATTTCTCCACCCAAGCTCCAAGATTTTTGTCAGATCCCACTAACCTGCTGGAGGAGGACTCAAATTCTTCCTCTTCCTTGGTGTCTCAAGACAGCTCTTCGGAGCCATGGGGGCAAAAGGCCTGGTTCTGTCACAGAAACAATGCAGTCCCTTATGCTAGCACTGCCCAAGCTGTCATCCAATTCCCCAGCACAATGGCTGCATTTCAGACAGGGCTGGCAGGCAGCACTCCCGGTCTGTGTTTCCTTAGGTGGGAAGCAAGCTCCACCCGACCTCACAGTAGCAAGTATCACAGCAGGGCTCCCTGTGAGCAGGGCCCCTGGCCCCCAAGACCCGGAAGGGCGAGTCTTCCTTCCATACTCCAGAGCTCTGCTAGTGAAGAGCACATGGTCCCAGCCGACCCATCCGGCCACAGTCCGTGGTCTGCGTGTTTCCCAAAACCCTAGCCAGTCTGAGGCAGGAGCCGAAAGATGTCCCTTTAAAACACATCTTCTTTCATTAATGTTTAAACTGATTTTGCTTGGGGGCTGCCAGGACCCATCAAAAGAAAGTCAAATCTGGCTGTATAGAAAGAATCATGGGATCTAAAGAGGATCCCCAACTTGGCAGGTTTTCTTTTTTTCTTTTTTTTTATTTTAAAGAGAACAAAAGAGGACAGATCTAAGCAGATCAGAACAGAACAATGTAAGCAACACAGCACTTCACAAGACAATTGAATATTAATAATAGTTATCATAATGTATTTTTCTTTGAAATAGTTGAACTTAGCTTTACACACAATAATGTCAAACATAACAAAATAGAATAAAACCACTCAAGAGAATGAAAGTATTACAAGGCATTCTGAACCAAATAACCAAAGATGAACAATGGCTACTATATTATCTCATTTTCCATAAAAAATTTGTTTATATTATCATACATATTAAAATCCAATAAGACACAATGTGATAGAACAAATGGTAATAGAAAAACAAGAGCATGGTAGGACTTCAGAGCAAGAGGATATCAAATCAACAATGGCTGCCATATTGTCTTTTCTTCAGAGTAACTATTCATATCATCACATATATTAAGATCAAACAAAACAGAATAAAACCATTCCAACCAATGAATGAAAACATAAGACTTCAAAGCAATATAATGGTGAACCATGATTACCATAAAATCTTCTGTACTGTTACCATTTCTTACACTAGGGAGACTATATGGTATTTATACATGTGAGTTTGATTTATTTCACTTATGAGTATGGATTCAAGTTGCATCCATTTATAAATATCTCAATGTGATCATTCTTTATAGCTGAGTAGTACTCCATTGTATAAAAGTACCACAATTTTTTTATCCATTCCTCAGTTGATGGGCACTTAGGTTGTTTCCAAGATCTGGCTATTACAAATTGTGCCGCTATAAACATGAGTGCACATATATCACTGTGGTAAGATGTTTTCAGTTCTTCTGGGAATATGCCCTAAGAGTGGAATAGCTGGGTCAAATGGGACCTCCAACCCCAGCTTTTTGAGGAGTCTCCAGACTGACCTCCACAGTGGTTGCGCCAGTCTACACACCCACCAACAGTGCAGAAGAGTTCCTTTTTCCCCCACAGCATTTGTTGTTGGTAGTTTTGTTGATCCTGGCCTTTCTTTCTGGAGTGAGATGGAAACTCAGTGTGGTTTTAATTTGCATTTCTCTAATGACCAATGATGATGAACATTTTTTTCATGTATTTATTTGCCATTCATATTTCTTCATCTGAGAACTGTGTGTTCATCTCAGATGCCCATTTTTGGATTGGGTCTTTGAATTTTGGGGGTCTGATTTTTTAAAAATTCTTTATACATTCTAGACAGAAGTCCTTTGTCTGAGGGACAGTTCACTAAGATTTTTTCCCAGTTTGTGGGTTTTCTTTTCACTCTGTTGGAGATTTCTTTCGACATGCAGAAACTCTTTCTCAGTTATTGATTCTGGGAAGTATTTCTCATGCAGTTTGGTTCTTGTTCATGAATTCTCTACCAACCCCTATGTCTTTAAGATTTTTATCTACTTTGTCTTCCAACATATTTAGTGTTTCTGTTTTAATATTTAGATTTTTAATTCATTTAGATTTTACCAAGCCTGCCCTCTTTCAGGGTCTGTGACATAATTAGAGGGACAACTTCCCCGCAGTAGTGTCCCCTACTCTGTCTGGTCTTCCACGGCTGTCCGTAGCAATCCCATCTGTGTTGTTTGCTGGGTAAGGAAGGAGATATCCAGGATACTCTCAATGATTGAGGACCTCAAGTCCAGAACAGCTCAATGTAGCTGATTAGATCAAAAACTTGGCAATGCGACAGGGTCTTCCTGCTAACAGAAAGCGTTCCGGTACAGAATTGAACTCTGGCTCTACTATCTATCTCTGCCTTAGCTCCTCGTTTTGAATTTGGTGACAACCATCTGCCTCACTATGAGGCTATGATCAGGATTCAGAACACACATGTGTGTCCAGGCAGATTCTACAACAATGCTGAGGTGGTCTAGACGTGCTAAGAACCAAGCCCAGGGGACAGAGGAGGACAGGAAGAGCCTGGGGTTCCAGGACTTTCGGAGGATGACATGGTATATCCGGGGGCAACATGCTGCCAGGCCAACCTTCTTGATGATGCTTGACAACCCAGAAAGGACTGAATTTTGGGGTCCCTTTTTGATACACTCTTGAGCCTGGCAGAGGCAGCCCTGAGCCTTGGATTCCTGCTGCAGGCAGGGTCTCCCGGAGAGTGGCTGGGACAGGGTTGTGGCATTTTAACAAAGAACTGTTCTACCTCAAGTGTAAATTTACCAACTCCAAGGGCAGGAAGCCCTCTCACCCTTACTTGGGCTTCATAAAAAACCTTTACAAGGCCAGGCCCAAATAAAGTTAAAACGTCACAACCAAGTGGCGAAGGGCTGCGGAAGACTTTGGTCCATTAAACAAGCAGATTCTCTGTGGCTATCGGCCCATGAGTCACCTCCAAAACTGTTTTTCTGTTCATTTTGGCAGGCTGTCCCCCAAATCTGCCCTGGAGCTCCCCGGCCAGGGATGGAGGGTTGGGGTGGAAGGCAGAGCCCCAAGCCGCAGCCCTGGGATTCGTTTCACCTCTAGGCTTGGAAACACAGCCTTACTGTTGGGAGGGAGCCTAATGATTCTTCTGGAGGCAGCAGTGCGGTGGAGACCCCTGGAAAGAATGAGGCTGAGGCTGGGTACCGGTGCCCCGAGCGCACACACTTCCTTTCATTAACACCAGTGCAGTGCCAAGAAGCACACCACATATGGCACATGGAAGTGAGGGCCACCAAGAGCCAGGCTGCTGGACTTCCTCTGGGGGTGCCCTGCCAGCTGGGGTTATTCCTTGTTCTTGCTTCCTTACAAAAAAGCCCCCATGCCCAGTTGAGAGGTGGGGTTATAGGTACTGAGAGACACCCCAACCCCCCCTGGTGGCACAGCCCCCGCTGGTCTTTCTGCCTCTCTGGCAGGGGGTTCTTCCCCTGAGTAGCTCATTTAAGGCATTCAGAACACGCCAGGATACATTTCAGATTTCCTGGCCTTAAATGGTCATCTTCCGTCTCCCTTTTTTTCTCTCTTTCTGTTCTGGGATTTTAGGTTCTATCTACCCAAATAACATCAGCTCCTCCTCGCCCCCAAACTCCCGCAATCACCACTCAGCCTGGGCCCCTGGAGCCCTGCAAGCTGGGAGGGAAGACCCGCAGCTGTACCCATACCCCTCGCTTGGGCAGCAGTTTCTTCTGGAACTGTACGCTCTGAGAACCTCTTTGTCTTCATCTAGCGTGGATCCTTAGTGGCAGGGAGGTGGCGATCAGACCTTGACAGGTTCTTGAGCCTACCAACAGTCATCCCTGTAGTCCGACCCTTTTTTCAGAGGCCTCTAAAGGAAGTCTCCATGCGGGCTTCGTAGATGTCACCTGAGGTTTCTCACATGCAAATCACAATGGGCAGAGTGTAGCTATTTTAGTGTAATGTCCTTGGGCTTCCAGTGCTGGCCACTATTGGCTCTCTGTGTTATCGGTCCTCCCTTCTACTCGGAACTAGGCCTTGAGACCTCTCCCAGCCTCCGGACATGGTGCCCCCTAGCAGTTCTTCTTTGTTCTCCATCCCTGTCTGTTGTTAGCCAGCTTCAGTGTTACCAACCCTGGCTCCTGCCCATTTTGGGTGCCAGCAGTCTTTGGTGTTGCCAGCGCTTAGTGTACCAGCTCAGCCTGCTCCACTCAAGATAGAAATCATGAATAGGCAAAATGATGCCATCTGGAAAAGGCTTTATTAGGACTTCTGCTGCAACAGAAGGGGAAATAGCACACAGACTGAAACTCAGCGTGGAGAGGTTGTTTATGAAGGGGAAGGCAGGGGACAGAGTCAGGCTCCGGGCTGGATCATGGATAAGGAAAGTGCTCTTCGTGGACGTGAGTGAGAAGAGTTGCAAAGGGGCTGGAATCATCCAGAGAGGCTGCAGGATGGAGCCATGCAGAGTCACCTGGCATAGGTGCAAGTCCCAATACTCAGGGAGCCACGGCTCCTGGAGCGACTGCGGGGCACCTGATATAACTGGGCCTGCGGCAAGGTGTTTGGGCAGCTGTGGTAGAAAAATAAAAAGCACCTCTCAGGAGCACCAAACTCTTCTCTCTTATTTTGATAGTTTCCAGCTGCAGTATCACTTGAGAGGCAGCAATGCACTGGATGAGCATGTGTCAGGCACAGTGCTGGGTGCTGAGGACACTGGCACCTGTACCAGCACAGTCCCTTTCCAGGTGAGGAGCCGGGGGCAGAGACAGAGGAAAGAGGGCACCGTAAAACCCATCACATGCGTGTTTTATGGGCCAGGGACACGCAGTACAGGGACCATCCCAGCTGTGCCCCGACCATCTGAAGCCTGTGCACACTCGTTAGAATGTAGGGTCCCAGTGTCATCTCAGACCTTCCAAATCACGGCCTCAGGAGAGAGGCTCAGGAAGACGTGTTTTATTTTAGTAAGTTTCTTGAATGATTCTCATCTACACCAAGTTTTGAGAACCACTGTCCACTGTGGGAAGTGGTGGGAAGAAGGCATGGAGGCAGTGACATTTAAGGGTTTAATTGTTGTTGTTGTTGTTCTTTATTTCTTTAAAAGTAATAGTCTATTACTATTACTATTACTATTACTATAGCAGTACAGTTTATAATAGCCAGACCTTGGAAACAACCTAAATGCCCATTGACTGAGGAATAGATAAAAAAAGATGTGGTATTTCTGTATAATGGAGTATAATTCAACCATAAAGAATGATAAACTGGACATTTTTATAGGTAAACGGAGGCACTTTGAAAACATACTTATTAGTGACATAAATATGTCATGCATGCATAATCATCACATTGTTTCATTAGTATGATTAGGAAAAAACATATATTTTGTCCCAGAGAGTAACTTCAGCCAAGCAACAACTCAGACTACACCTGCCTTCACTTTAACCCACTGTGAGCCATTTTGAGTAGACTTTTGGATGTCTTAAGAAATTTTCGGTGTGCTATAAGGTTTGGGTTTTTTGCTTGTGTATATCCAGTTGTTTCAGTGTATTTCTTGAGGATACAATCCTTTCTTCATTTAATTGCTTTACCAGAAATCAAATGTCTGTTATGTGAGTGTCTATTTTGGGACTTCATATTGGTACATTGTGGTTTGTCTATCTTGATATCAGTGCTGTTTTGGCAAGATTGGTGTGACTTTGGATAAGTGATGGGATTGGAGAGGGCTGGAGCTCTAATTTTGTTCCTTTATCAAAGTTGTTTAGACTATTCTGAGCCTTTTTTATTTTTACAGAAATGTAAGAATCAAAATGTTAATTTCTATGAAAAAATGATGTTGGTAGTTTGATAAGGGATTGTTTTCTAATCTTTATTATTTTCTTCTATTTGTTTTTGGTTTCATTCTTTTATTTTTTAATAAAAATTTTTAATTTTTTTAATAAAAATTTTTAAAAATAATAAAAGTAATACTCTAAATTTTTATTCTCCTTGAAAAAAATCAGCAAAACTTTTTTATTGTTTACCATATATTCAAGGATGTACCATATATTCAAGGATGGATCCCAGTTTCATGAGGCAAGAGCTTAGAAATATTGGGTGGGCCTTTTTTGCTTATTCTTTTTTTTTTTTAGGGCTAAATTTTAATATGATGTGAATTTGAACTCTTACATTCAAAACAAAACCTTAAGAATACTGATTGGCTCAAAATGGTTTTACAGAAAAAATAATCTGTAACAAAAACTTGGCACTGAGTGCAAAAGACGGCACCATTTTTTGAGCCAAGTGTACAGAGTTTCTAGGGACAGCACCATGAACTAAGGACTTGGACATCTACAATGGCAGGGGTTTCCTTTATTTAATCCATTACTCTGTCTCCCACACCCTTGCACTTCCTGGCCTGTGTCTCAGCCTTTTGCTGTGCCATGGGGCAGCAGGCTCTGGAAGCAGTGGCAGGTGGGTCGAGGGGTGCCAGTGCTGCTGTCCTCACTGCCGTGCCCTCTGCAGACTAGAAACAGAAGCCAGGCAGCAGTCCCACCCAAAGCTGGGGTACAAACTGCCAAGAAACAGGACATGGCCACTCCCCATTTTTATTATTTTTATTGTGTTAAAATACACATAAAATTTTCCATCTTGACCACGTAATTGTACAGTTCAGGGACGTTGAGTACATTTACAAGGGTGTGCAACCATCACCACTGTCTGCACAACTCTTTTATCTTGCAAAACGGAAACTCTGTACCCATTAAACAACAACACCTCAATTCTCACTCCTACCAGCCCCTGGCAACCACCTTCTCTACCTTCTGCCTCTGTGAGTCTGACTGCTTTAGGTGCTCACGAAGATGAACTGGCACAGTACTTATCTCTCGGTCGCTGACTACCACACTTAGTGTCATGTTCTCATCTGTGTCACAACATGTGTCAGGAGTGTCTTCCTCTCCAGGACAAATAACACTTGGCTGTTTGCAAGCACCACGTTTTGTTATCTGTTCATCTGTGGATAAATGCTGGGTTTCATTTCAACTATTGCTACATTTCAACTATTGCTGCTATGAATGTAGGTGAGCAAATACATCTTCAAGACCCTGTTTCAGCTTTTTGGAATATGTGTACCCAGAAGTAGAACTACTGAGCATATGGTAATTCTATTTTTTGAGGAACTGCCATAAAGTTTTACACAGAGGCCACACCACTGTAATTTCCACCAAGAGCACAACAGCTCAACTTCTTCATATCCTTCTCCACACTGTTATTTTCTGTTTTTGTTTTTGGCCTTTTTTGTGTGTCATTCTGCAGTGACAAGGACCAGACCCAGGTCCTTGCAGGTAGTAGGCAAGAGCTGTACCACTGAGCTACACTGAGCTCAGGGTGATATCTCATTATGGCTTTGACTTGT
Organism: Hydrochoerus hydrochaeris; assembly: GCA_004027455.1. Classification (NCBI taxonomy): domain Eukaryota; kingdom Metazoa; phylum Chordata; class Mammalia; order Rodentia; family Hydrochaeridae; genus Hydrochoerus; species Hydrochoerus hydrochaeris. Next base: position 52,737 of record PVLA01002729.1, on the reverse strand, counting down.
GTTTCCTGAATGATTTATATTTTTGAGCATTTTATGCTATATTTACTGGCCATTTGTATATATTTTTTGAGATATTTGATTTTTGAAGGATGACTTAGAAATCTAAGGGAGGAATTGGAAAGGGATATGAAGAAGAAGGAATAAAGTAGCAAAGCCCCAAGGGTATGAAAAAGTGTGCTATGAGACTGAAACATATGAGGAGAAAAGGAACAGCTGGGAGTTGGCCCGGGAAGGCTTTGTGTGTCACTGGCGCGGATGAGCGTAAAGTCTTGGATCACCCAACATCCATTCACCACTCCTAAGAGAGCCCCACAGATTGGGCACTTGGCAGAAGCCACACTGAGCTGGGAATGCTAAGATTCTCCTAGAACTTTGAAGATAGGACACACACACACACACACACACACACACACACAGGAAAACATTCATTCCATCATTGTACCTGGTCAAAATCTCTCTAATCCATCCCTTTTGGCTTAAGTTTGCTGCAGTTCGTTTTTGTTGTTTTCAGTCAGAAAATTTGGCTGACCTGAGTATAGAAGGAACCACAGAAGGAGATGGACTTCTTTGCACTCATATGTTAATTTATTTTCTTCCTGTCTCCTATTATTTTGCAGACATAAAATTTAGTTGTCTCAGGTGGGGCTGTGACAGATATTGCTTTGCTTGGCTAATGACTGAGAAAGAATGTGGAAGCCCTTTATTTAGGGCTTTAATACAGTGGAAGAATATCTAATAAATTACCTGTCGGGATGGACCCAGAATAGTTCCATCAAATCCTAAAGGGTTAAAGTGTGTGAGTTATTATGAAAAAGTAAAAGGGCTGGGAGATCTGATAATACCCAGGCAGACAGGCTCACTTGTCAAAAAGATTTTGGTAGACCTACAAGAAAGAAATATGTAAGATACAGCAAATGAAAACATCTCACTAGGAGCAGACAAAAAATATAATATAAAAAAATCACTCAAGGACAAGGTAAGAATGACTGCCATGTTTGAACATCCATGAAAAGATGGAGATTAGAATATATAAGATATTGAATATATTGTTCAATAACAGCTATAAGACTGAGGCAGGAAGCTCAGACTGAGGCCAGCCTGATCAACTTAGCAAGACTCTGTCTCCAAATAAAAAAATAAAAATGGTTACAGATATACCTTGGTGGTAGGGTTTGAGCCGTCACACTGCAAAACATCAAAGAACCACAACAATAATACGGCAATTAAGAAACACAGTAGAGCCAGGTTGTAGCTCAGTGTAGAATATTTGCCTAGCATGCATGAGACCCTGGGTTCTATCTCCAGCACCACAGTAAAGCCACTGTAATCAAACGTGTAACTCTCTAACACCTCTACCACATACAAGGGCTATTCATGTTATACACAATAGGTAAACTGATTGAACAACTATCTGTACCATGCCTACGCTGGGCCAGACTTTGTAGAATAAGCATTATCTCATTTCACAAAAGAGATAAGTGGGGCTGAGATAACTTAATATACAATAGAACCTGACTGGAAGTCAAGATCTTTACACTATGGATGGGTAAAGCCTATTTTGATTTTTCAGTAATAGAACCAGAAGTTCACTCAGTGTGTTCAAGAACTCTGGATGATGTTTTTTTAGCAGAAATATTTTATTACCAAGTCTTTGCCTTGGAAAGATAATTCTGATCATCAGATAAAAGGCACTGTGATATTCTGGACAAGATATGACCAAGGCCAAAACTAAAGCAACTGGAGTGGGAATGAGCATAGGAGGACTGGGGAAATGGGAGGTCCCTCCCAGACACGATGACTGGATTCGAGGAGAGGGATTTGTGGAGCGCTAAAATAATTCCCTCCCTTGGCTTTAGAAAACTGAATGAGGGAGTTGCCTCTCATTAGAGCAGAGAAGGACAGCAGAAGATAACTGCCTTTGTAGTGATGAAGGAGAGTGTTTTTGACACAGAACAATAGTTCTTCTCACTCCCTCATGGTCCACTTGGTTTTCCCACCCTGTTTCTTTGCTACCCTCTCAAAGGACAACCAGCCCCAACAAAGTCCAATCACTTTGAGAACACTATTGACTCTCGGCCCTGGCCACAAGAAGATGTGTGTTCAGTAAGAGATTTGCTCATGACAGGATTTCACCAGAACGTCTGTGGCAGCTTCATGACTCCTGCTGAAGACCATTGTCCCCACTGCAGGTGCCACTGCATGCCTCACTGCATGCCCCCTGTCCTCTGCTGAAGTGAGGGTGGGGACACATTTCTTTGCAGATTTTTTCAAGCTGGTGGTTTTCACAAACCTCTTGGAAGACTTCAGACAAGTCATTCCCAACCAGCAGGCTGAAGACTCAAGCCTGCCCTCCTCCTCGGAGCTGCCTAGAGGCACAAGCTGATTCCCTCACTGAAAGGGGTTTTACCACCTGCTTTGAAAGAGCAGGTGTGAATCTGATCCCAGGCAGGGAAGCACTGCAAGAAGATGCCCCAGTTTACTGAGCCTGAAGAGGAAGGAGTACAGCCTGAGCTGAAGTTGGGGTGGCCCAGAACAGAACAGTGCTCCCTGATAGCAACCTAAGACAACAAATGCATATTAGTTTCTGGGGGTCAAGAACCCATGTGCTGCCTAAGTGGGTAGTTCCGGCTCAAGATCTCTCATGAAACTGTAGTTATGCTTTTGGTCAGGGCTACAGACATCTGAACACTTGGTCCACTCATCAATTGACTCTGGTAGGAATTTCATTCCTTCTCCATTTGCCTGCTGGCTGTTGGCTTTGCCCAGGACACAAGAGAAAAGGTGACTGAGAGGCAGAGACACAGATGGAAGCTGGAGTCCAGTTTAATCTCAGAAATGCACACCATCATTTCTGTCATATTCCACTGGTCACACAGTCCAGCATGATAGGAGAGAGGAGACAGGGCTCTCTGGGCTGTCTTGGAGGACAGCTACACACTCTGAAAGTTCCTGCTAAGTGCCAGAAGGAAAGATATCCAGCCTACAAGCCTTCCTTCGGGTATTTGTCCTAACTTTACCAGAGTGGAGGAAACTTTGTGAATTTATGATGCCTGTATTTTGATCTCCAGGGAACCCAGCATTTCACTCCACTCATAAACACTCCACACTCAACTCCAGCACTCTAAATATAACCCAGTTCAGCTCTTTATCATCTGACATGCGCTTATACGGCTTCCCAACCATCCTGCAGGTTCCTTAGGAGAAGAGACCATATGTCTTCTTTTGATCTGGAAGGGACCACAGCAGCAAGCCTGATGCAAGACACATGGTGGTTGTTTAATCAAGAGTTATTCACCAGCTGACTGACTTAGAGGCCCTCTGCAAATCTTCCTCTTTATAGTCTGGGAATTTGAGGAGTCAGCAAGGGAAGACTTGGTCAGATGAATCATCAGTCAAATCCAGAACAAAACTCCATAGGCAGCTGCTTATCCCAGCAGAGGAAAGAGGGCTGGCTCCCAGTTCCAGGCTTGGACGCCACCGATCAAGCCTGTCTTGTGCTGAGCTACCCCGTAGCTTGTGAGGACAGCCTGGGCTGGTTCTGTGCAGTCCACCAGGTGGGTGCTCCCAGAGGAAATGGTTCCTAACAAGCAAAACCCTCTTCACAATCTCTCCATGATCCGTAAACTGGTTCTGAGACGGGAAGGGTGGTTCCTCTGCAGAACAGCAAAAGTGTCACTTGCTGTGCACAGTGTTACCTGCACATGGCAGCGAATCACAGGGCTCTAAGTCTGGCCTGCTGCTTAGCACTAGATGATACACAGCCGGTGATTTGAGAAGGCGTCGGGAGTCCAGCACTGGGCAAATCACGGTGCCAGCCACCAGTGCTTTATCTCAGGTTGGAATCGTGGAGGGAAGCCCCCACCCACTCCTGCCTGCTTTTCACTTGCCTTGGGTTTATGTAAGGTTAATGGGTGCCTACCATTCGTCTGCTTTTTCCCAGTGACCTTTAGAAACCTGGGCCTTTTGTGTTCTCGGTGAATTTACATCGGTTCCTGTGTTGCCTGCACCTTGCTTTTCCTATCAGTGGTCTAGCATTTGTGGCAACTAGGGAGAGTGCCTATGAAAAATGCTTTGTTATATTACATTGCCCCCTGGCTCCAATGAATTGCTCTGTAAATCATGCTATTGTTAAGGTGTCCTAGGAAAACTAAACCACTTTCTAGATCTCAGAGAGCACAAGGATATTAATCAGAGGCAACCATTACAGGAGGGACTTTTTTTTTAAAGGAAAGAAATAAAAAACACAGTTTTTAATGTGTGGAGCTTGGAGAAATGGGACTGGAGCCAAACCAGAATATCTTTACTCCTTCATAAATACTCTGACATAGGGATGCATTCTCTCTGAATACTTTAAGCCCATTTAGTTTTATAGCAAAACAGTATTGAACACCTGCTGCATTTAATGAGCTCGTCAAACAGCCCAGAATGTGAACAGGGCTGGGGATGGGGCGGACTCTGTAAGTCAGGCAGAACTTTTAGGGGGGTTTATCCGAGATCTGCAGCGACTGCTCGGCAGTAGCAGGTACGAGGGGCATCTCGCACTTACTCCCGGGTGCGCCTGGCCTCGCCTGGGGCACAAGAGGCTGGGCCACCTCTGCAAGCCCAAGTGCAAATCTTAGGGAGGGGAAGTGGCAACAGACAACAGGCCAGTGGCCTTGATGGCGCTTATAAACCACTCTGCATAGACGTGAAGAGAAGACCCAAGGAGGGCTGAGGAGGAGGCCAGTGCTACCACAGCAGGCTAAACGCTGGGAGTTTAGCTAAAGAATTCTGCTCAAAAGAAGCTGGCTTCTTTGTCTTTTTGGTTTTCTGATTTCTGGCTATAAGGTTTGGTTTCTAATGAAATCTGAGAATGCCTGTACCCTCAAATGACTTATCATCTAATGATCTGCGATAAGCACAAAACCAGCACTGCCCCTAAGCATGTACTGAGACAAATCCTTTAACTCCTAGATGTCCACAGCAGGATTTTACAGAGGAGAGAGTGGAACCTTCCAAAGAAAACATTGCAACAAAGGCTAAACCCTTCCCATCCTATTTCTTCACTCCCCAAGCACACAAAGAAGATAAAGGTCACTTGAAATACCACCAACCTTCTAATATTTTGTTATATAATAATTATAGCTAGGCAGGCAGCCTTCAAGGCAGAGAGCCAGGGTGTAGACCAGGGCTCTACACAGCCTTGGTGTGATTTCTCTGGGCTTCAGTGTCTCTATTGGTAAAAAGTGGAAGTAATAATAGCATTGACATCATACTAATGTGAGATAATCCATGGAAGGGGATCCTAACATCAGTAAGCAGGGAGTAGGAGCTCAGTATTGTTACTAGATAACTATTAAAATATATGATAAATTATCATCATATCATTTATGTATACACAATTCACACACATTTTTGGAAAAAGAGTATACTTTATATACATTTTTGATGGTCTTTTTAAAACCTAAAATTTATTCTGAACATTTTTGCATTTCACTAATCTCCTAAAACATCAGTTTGAACACTGCAGAGCATGCTGTTCCATGAAGGTGCCCTCATGTATTGAGCCAGTCTCCTGCTGTTAGACAGTGAGGTTGTTTTCCATCCTTGGCAGTAAAAATATCCTGGGAGGAACTGCCTTGTGGAAAGCCCATGCACACATCATTAGTTGTTGCCTTAAGATGAATTCCTAGAATTAGAATCAAAACAAATGCAATTAAAATGTCCTAAAAACAATACACATGGGGACAAGAAAAAAAATACAATGCCACCACATGAAGACAACTAATGTAATTTGAGCATTTTAGATATTCCCATGTTTTCATTTTTATTATAAGAGATGGACACTTCAAGGAAAAGATGGGCAGATGTTTCTTATTTCTTTTTTCTTGCTGAAACCCACTAAAATGACAATAAGCAACTAAAGAAGCATAAACCCATGATGTTAAGGGAACTAGACTAGGAGACAGCAACAGCAAAAAGACATGAATAAAATTTTTAGAGCTGAAAAGCAGACCAGATGAATAACAACTGACTTAGTGGGTCAGTGGAAACTAAATCCATGCCATGACTTAAATTCCACAACTATGAAAGCAGCAGCTGGACCCTCAGATCTCCTCCATGGTCCCAAATAAGAAGACACTATGGCCTCTGGAGAGACTTCACAAACAGCGCCTGGGGCAGGAATGCATCCTGCCAAGGGAAGGATGAGCCACATTAATGACAGGAGTGTATTTACATACACAGGTGGTACACCTAGTCACAGGAGAGACTCCAGTCCCCTTCCTCAGCCTGATTTCCCAAAGCTGGCTCCTACAACCTCCTACCACACCTGCCCCTGCGCCCAAGGCAGGAGACTGGAGGATCCTTTTATGAGTAACTGATGTGTCCAAGAAAAAAGACAGGAGACAGTGAAACCTCACACATAAGCTATAGAGAATGCTGTCAGCTCACAAAATATGCCCCACTCCTTGCAGAAAGAAATCACTAGATTTTTGAGAAAAGCTCTTAATATGAAACTTGTCAAAAGAAACTAAACTACCCAAAAGAGTAATTCAGAAAAAAGTACAGATGACAGGAGAAAAATCTTTTAAAAGAATTGCATTCATGAAACAAGAACAGAACCCTAGGAAATTAGAAGATAAAAAAAAAACTCGAGTTGTTAAATATATGAGGGGGGATCAACTTTTCCTTTGAAAGGTAGCTGAAGAAATCTCTCAGAAAAGTAAAAAATGATAGGAACATTAGAGAAAGGATATAGAAAGAGAATATTGTTATAGATGTAGAAGATAAGAAAATTGAGAAAGATGCCAGAAAGAGAGGACCAATGAAACAGATGGGAAGAAATCACTGTATATTACTAAATAATATTGGATCTGAACTGAAGTAGAGTGAAACACAATAAAATGAATGAAAAAAGACACAGTCTAGATACATCATCCTGTAATTTTATATTACCAGAAATAAAACAATCACAAAATTTTCTAAGAAGAGATTTAAAAATAAAAACACAAGTCACTTATAAAAGACAAAAAATCATGATGTTAAATGAAGATAAGGTAGAAATACCAAGAGAAATTAGAATTTAACCCAGAATTCTATACCCAGCCAAACTATCAGTCAAGGGATACCAATATGATGAACAAAATCCCAAGGAACTGTCTTCTTTTCCCAGAAAGTTGTCAATAGATGTGCTTTGCTAAACTAAGGGCATAAGAAAAGAAAAATAATTTATTTTACAGAAAAAGCTTTACAGTGGCACCTCAATTCACAAACTTATCTCTTTTCAAGATTCTGATTACAAACTGAATTGGATGAGAATGAAACCAAATTTCCCCATGAAGTCAACATTGAACCAAACCATGAATTTGACTTTGTTCTCATCCAATTCACTTTGTGACCAGAATCACGGAAAAAAATTAAGCCCATGCACCGAGTTAATGATTCTGGTCACTGCAATTGGAACATCAGAGGGAAGATAGGAAAGCATTTCAGTTTAGCTAGCTGGAGGGGATCTACTCTCAAACAGGAGTTCAGACTGATTCACCCCACAAAGTAGAAGGCCAGCTTTTAAGGATTAGCTGGTGGGCTGGGATCCAGTTGATTATGACCTCAGCCCTGGTGTCACAGTTCTGGAATCTTTGTGGCTGAGGTAGTTTTGTTCCCAGATTGTCTCTGTGGTAAGCTCAGTCATGTGGTGCTCGCTCTGCCTTTCCTGGAATCTGGGTGGTCACAGGTTTAGGATATGGGTCCCAAACCTTCTGAGTGTAGCTGGACACCCCTGTAAACCAGGGGGATGAGATCATGCAAACTCAGTGTTAACCAGTTCTGCCTCTCCAGCTGCTAGACAGATGCTCCCCAGGTGATCAGTCTACCCCTATGCAGTGCTGGAGATGTGACCAGAGATGTGACCCAAGATTTATAGTTACAAAGGCTACAAAATGAAAGCCAAGCTTCATTCTGTTTTTCAACACTTATTGGTCATCCATAGGCCCAAGGGCCACCGTTCATAGCAAAAATGGCTTTTAAATCCATGATTGTTCCAGGGCAAAACACAAATCATGCTTTTAATGGGTAGCAGCAAGGGCCCAGGAGTCTGCCCCAGCCCTGCAGTGCTGGCTGACTGCATGATGGCTGTCATCCCCCACCCCAACCTTATCCTTCTTAATCTTAGGGAAGAGAGGACAAAATTGTTCTCTCATGCTTTTTGGTTTTAATGTCATTAACTATTTTGACTGCTGTGATTTGGAAACCCCGAATAATTAAGTGGCTACTGAAGTTGTAAACTCGTGTTTTTCCTCCCATAGCCTGGAATAAGTACTGTATTCCAGGAAGCAGGGCAACTCTGCTCCGCTGAGTCACTGCAGGAGATGGGATGACCTTAATCTTGTTCTTATACCACTCTTAGGCTAGAGGTTCTTACAATGCAGTTCCCAGACCCGTAACAGCAACATCACTTGAGAGCTTGTTAGGAATGCAACCCTTCATGTCCCATCCCCGAATCTAAGGAATCGGAGACTGGAGGGAGTCAGCCCAGAAATCTGCCTTTTAATAAGCCTTCTATGTGACTCTCATACTAGGGGAAGTCTGAGAATGATTACCTTCAGACAATGTCCTTCTGTGTAGGATCACAGTTTGATTGGAGAGGTTTTCATGTTCCAACGCACCAGATGGAAAAAGTGTTGAGGTTTTTGTGGAGCTGGCCAGGAAATGGCATGCAATGCTTCCACTTGCATTCATTCACTTGGCAAAACCGACTCATGTAGTAACCCTCAACTTTGAGAGTGAATTGGGAAACACAGTCTTTGGTTAGATGGCCAGATATTAGCTAGTATTCCATTACAATGGAAGAAGGAAAGAGTGGATTTGGGAGAATAACCAGCAGTTTCCATCACATGTGTAATTTAGGCACCAAAGATTCCAATAAAAGATGTCAAGATGATGTCAAAGGGATGCCCAGAGTGCCCTATTCATCAGAGAACCCATCTAGCTGAGAACAGGAGACCTCAGGAGATCCAGGAAACCCTGCCAAGGGAAACAACAATACCAAGAGCATGCCTGCGTTTGAATGCATGGACAGGAGACTTAATGGATGGATTTAGTAACAGGTACCTAGAAAACTAAACAAAACGCAAAAACAGAAAGGTCTTGATTCCAGGGAAAACAAAAGATTGGATGAGAAAGGAAACATAATTCTAGGTTTCTATGTGGTTTACCTGGGAATAATATTTATATAGTCATGATGTAAATATTTAATATTGGTTTAACCAAAAATGGTGACAGAACTATTTCGGTAAGACACATGGAGGAAAATGTATGCAGATCAATTTGACGTTGGTAGTAGACAAATTTATACAGCACTTACTGTGTGCCAGACTTTATCCTACATGCATTATATATTCAACTTGCAATGTTTGTCATTACTTTATGAGGTAAATACTGCTGGAATCCACTTACGGACAAGGAAACTGACACACAGGCAGGAAAGTGTCTTGTGTGAGGCCTCACATCAGCAAGTACTGGGCCTAGGGTTTAAGGCAGGTCACTTCCTCTGGAGCCCACATTCTCAGCTGTGTTATACAGTCTTACTTGCTAGGAAACTAAAAGGCAGAATCTAAAATCTGTGAGCCAAGAAAAACAGAGCAAACATATTCTTTCTAAAGAAGGACATAAATATTGGGGGAAAAAACCCCACATACAGCTGGTAGCGATCACTGCTGGTCAAGGTGTCAAGGGATTACTATTTTTTTTGCTGGCCTAGCAGTAATGTTTGACTTCTAAATCTCTTAAACATCCCTTTGATCAAAATTAATTTTTAAAAAAGAACGATGATGGGAGAAAAATTGTGCTAAGTCAAGAAAGAGAATAGATAAAAGGGGGGAGCGGTGTAGCTCAGAGGTAGAGTGTGGGCCTAGAATTCGCTTCCATCCCCAGGACTGTGGAAAACAAAGCAAGACAAAACAAAGGGAAGGGAGAGGGAATGACCCCAGGAGGTTTTAAAGGACCCTGATGGGTAAGTTTACAAGGGAAAGTGATGGGAAAAGAGCTGAGCTTTCACAGAGGAGTGCAAACAGAAGGCCAGTCTTCTCGGACAAATGACTAGCAGAAGGGGAAAATAGCCAGAGAGAATGAGGGAAGAGGCCGAGTCAGAGCAGTCTCTTCAACTGCCTCCCCCTGGGGCTGCAGCCCCAGGGAGAGGCAGCTCCTTGCTGGAAACTGCAGAGGGCCCTGGGCAGCCACTGCAGGGGTGTGAGACCCCTTCTTCCTCAGGGACCCCACGGGCTGGGAGCAATGGCCTGACCTTGAAACTGAAGGCAGAAGGAGGGAGGGAGACATGCAGGGCCGGGCTGAGGGGACCCGAGGAGCCTTGTAACACATCTATGGCCGGCTCCCGGGCTGGGCAGCTTCTCTGAGCCTCGGCTTTCTCTTTCATGTAAAGTAAATAAAACAAAACAGGCACATGTAGCACATCATACCCGTCAAGCCGTGTTCACTTCCCGTTTCTCTGGCCAGTTACTTGGGTGATAAAACTGAAGTTCAGGGGAATGAGCAGCACATGGCAGCACACGGTGACACCGCTCATGGGGGCTGGGTTCTAGCTCCGCCCTTAATTCTCTTCTCTTTGTGGATGTTCAGTGTCAGAACCATATGCAGTTTTAAAACAAACAAACAAAAACTCCAATTTATAACGGAGGAAACCAAAATACGCCCCACACCGCCAGGCTCACTGGCGTCAGTATCAGGACCCAAATCCAAGTGTTTCGGTGCTGAACTAGTGGTCACTTCAAACGCACAACGTGTGCCATAAGGAGGCCCCAGGCGGGCAGAGGGAAGGAGGGCTGATGGCACAGCGCCGTCTGGGTCTCTGCAGGCCGCGGGCATGGGTGTGGCTGTCTTCCTTCCCATCCAGCTCTGCATGGTCCATGCTGTTTCGGGGTGTTCTTCCTCCTGCTTGTTTTATTTAGAAAATTCCATCATAGGATTAAAAATACCTAAGGTCTATTCCTGCTGCATCACTGTTGTGACCCCTATTTATGGATTCAGGAGAAGAGGAAGGATGGGTTGGGTGTAGCTCAGTGGTAGAGAGCAGAGGAGAGGCCGGGCATGGCAGCACATGCCTGTAATCCTAGCACTCGGAGAGGCTGAGGCAGGAGGATCTCAAATTCTAGCCCAGCCTGATGCCCAGGCAAAGCAAAACTGAGTTGAAATTCCAACCAGTGGGCTTGGCCTCTCTGATGTTCTCACCCCGCGAGACCTGATCCACACACCTCCCTCATGCCCGCGCTGTCCGGACTGTGTCCCCCGGACGTGGACAAGCCAAGGGCAGTGGGAACAGCAGCCATTTGTTCTGGTTATCACTGCCGGTATTGAAGCCAGATGTGTGTGCGGCTGATGCTGACACGGTCCATCTGGCTGGGTTTTTGGTTTCCATTGCCGAGTTTACCACATCCACCCCAGCCCGCTGGAAGACAGGAGGCAAACATCTGGAAGTCATCGCAGCTGTCACGCTTCAAGGGGATCCTGTACCACAGAGAGGGGAATTCAAGACACAACTAAGAAGAATTATCCAGCTTGTCTTGTCAGCCCCGATTTCAAACACGTACAGAGGGATGGCAACCACACCATGGCGCCCTGCTCTCCACCGCCTGGGCTGCCCACAGGTACTGAGAGTGCGCGCGCACACACACACACATACACACACACGCATATGTACATGCACACGTGCGCACACACTCGCCGTGATCCAAGGTCATGTTTGTGCCTGAGTTTTGGCATCTGCGGTTGTCCTGGTTGGGCCGTACTAAAAAGGCACTTTCTTTTTCTTTTTTGATCTCCGTTTGCTGGAAGGTTTAAGTTGAATGTTGCTTAGTCTTTCTCCCACTTCCTTTGATTCTTCCTCCTCACGGAGTTCAGTGCTCCAGGCCTACACTACCTATCACATGTCACTCTGCCACTTCCCCAAGGCGAATCCTCCTTCTTCATCAAGACTGAATAAACCCTAACAAAGCTGATTTGGATCCCTGCCTTTCCTCTGCCTACAATCCTGTTCTCTTCATATCGTGCAAAGTTTTTCAACACTTCACGGTCTGCCTTCAGTTTGTTTCCCTTCATGAAGCTCTTCTGACCTGTTGGATCCTTCCCTCACAGTCCACTCAGGAAGAGGAAATACTGTCCTATATTGTTCTGTCTTCACAGTGCTGTGTGCTGAGGGACCCTAAGCCTTCTGCAAGCCCTAGTTAAGCACAAGCGTGAATCAATGTGTTTCTAATCACCTGTTTCTTGCACATAACTTTCTTACTATCTATTTTACCTCTCACAGCAGGACTTAAAGTCTATGAATAATGTGTCTTGAACTTTTTGGAAAGATAACTCTAAAGTGTCCTGTAGATTAATAATACCTAAAGGATTCTATTAATTGGAGATGCCATTAATTTGGAATTCTGCCCACTCTGGTAAGATGATTACTGATTGTTAAAAGTGCAGTAAAAATAAAAAATGACAAGAGCATATCAGGGATCTGCATCCTATTCCACGACATCCCGCACTCAGGACCTTCTGCCTCTACCTCCCCTCTAGGGAAGGAAAAGGTTTTAGCCAATGGCCTTGCATTTGTCAGCTTTCCCATGACTATGAGAAAACACCTGAGACAACTGATTTAAAAGGAGAAAAGATTTATTTCCACTAACAGTTTCAGAGGTTTCAGTCCATAGTCACTTTGCCTATTGGCTCCAGGCCTTTGACAGCACTGTGCATTGTGCAGCAGAGGAAGACCACTCACTCCGTGCCAGCTACGAAAGAGCGAGGTGCCGGGCTCTGATGCGCCCCAAGGAGCTAATGTTCTCCTCAGGGACCCACCTTCCAGTAGCACCACAGGCTGAGGGCCGGACCCTCATCACATGGCCAAAGTGCAGTGGGTCTCTTCCTGGTCATGCCCTTTCCCCAGAAAAGCTGGTTCCCATCAGAGCAGCTGTTTTCCAGGATCGACAGGCAGCAGTCTCCACCATTTGGTATCTTCCTGCCCAACATCAAAACAGCACAGCTACATGAACGATGGAGGGAGAGCAGCGTAAGGGAGGGACCGGCAGGTGTAGTGGAGAGGTTCTGCTACGGTGGGCGCCCAGCCTTTTCAAACTTGGGGCCAGCCTGGAGCACAGGCAACCCAGCTGTACCTGGAAGTGCCTGGGTTTTGACTTTACTTTGTGCACTGATAAGGACACGTGGCCCCAGCCTTGCTGCATGGGACCCAAGGAGGCAGGAGGATGAGTTTAGGAGCCAACGAGAAGAGACAGGAGGAAAGGTGAAATGGTAGCAGACCGTGATGGAGAAACTGTCTCCGCTGTGGCCACCCAGCCCATGGGGGCGCTTGACTTCCAGTGGAAGAAGCTGGCAGACTGGGAGGCAGGGGGCTCTGCTCCTCTGCACTGAGGGAGCCTTTTCCTCACTGATTCCCATCTATAAAATGAGGCACTCAGACGAGACCACCTCTAACGTCTGTTAGTCTGCAGTGTATGCTTCACTTAGGGACCACCTCCGAACCCACACCAGTGCATCATTTCTGGCTAAACAAACCCCAGCCCTACTCTGTCCTATACCTGGGGGCCTCTGAGATACTCACACAGAATGGAACCTGAGGTATTCAATTCCTGAACACTCTTGCTTTATTCCTGCAAATGGAAAAAGGAACTTTCTGCTCTTCTCCCAAACAGGAACCAGTTGCAACAGGAAAGTTGCAGATGGATGACCTAGAATATACTTCTAGAATGGGAATGATAATTAAGCTCCATTAAATCATGACCCCTGGCTTCTAGCCTGGCCTCTGGCTACCAAGTTGAGAACTAAATAATTAATTCATCCTCAGGGCTGTTTAAAGTAAATAAGTGCCAGGGCACAACCTGCTCACCCCCGCTGTACTGCAGCCCCCTCTTCTGGTCTGGGCACCTTTAGATCATCACTAGGCATGGCCGAGCCTTCAGAGAGAGGAGAGCCTGCTCTAATTTGCCTTCCTTTATGAGCAACTTGGCGATTTGACTAACTACTAAAAAGCCCGGACCAAATCATCCTTTCATAAAAAGCTAATAAAAAAGGCCATTAAAGCAGCCCATTTGTGGGCTGAAAATCAGAGGCTATGTAATCGTCATCTTGATCAGGAGGACAGAAGCTCAGCGAGAGCAGAGTGTACACCCCGTCATGCCAAGAGGCAAGTTCGTGTCTTTGCTCTGTTTGGAGGGGTCGCCTGGCTGCTCCCTCACCTGGGTAGCCTGCCTTCTTTCTTCTCTTCACCTGGTCTCTGTCCAATCCTCTCCACAGACACTTCTCCTGCATCCCTCTATTCTCACGGAAACAAAGGGCTCAGAACTGTGGGCTGTGCTCAGCTGGCCCTCCACACACTCAGGCAGTTTGACAGCTTCCAGAGAGGCCTTTCTTTCTCAAAGGGAAAAAAAAAAAAAAACAAAAAAACCCTACCCTCTCCTTAATTGTGCTGACATATTTCATGGAGACCTTGAAGTTTTTCCACGATTTCCTAGTTTTGCCTTAAAAATCTCTGAAACAGAGCATGTGTACCCTGCCCCTTATGTGCCCGTGGAAAGAGGTCTTGTAGTTCTCTGTGTTCTGTCCTGTTTCTCCGGCACCTTGCATCTAGTGACTTTCCTTGCCATTCTACTGCTCTGAGTGCAGCGTGACTGCAGAGTGACCCCGAGAAGTCCCGCCTCCCAGCAGGACAGGGTGCTTAGGCCCAAGGACAAATTCTGCCTGGGAGGACAGGGAGAAAAAACAGAGGGAACTGTTTCTGTGTTTGATTCCAGCACCTAGAGATGAAGTGCCCAGCTTTGTGTGCAGCTTGTCTCCCACCTGTGTGTCTCGAAAGGCTAAGGAAGGGACAGTGCTCTTTTCGAGGCCCTGTCCACTTCCCCAGCACTGTCCAGAGTGTGAAAGTTAATGTGTAACCGGCTTAATCTTATGCCTGATTTACTTTGAATATGACGCAAGATGTCTCTAAAGAAGGGATACAGCTGATGTGCGTCACGATCCATTCAAATGAAATCCATCTGAAGGAATCAGAAGAAATTGATGATTTTAAGCATCAGAGATGTTCTGCTTCTGATATTTTAGCAACAAATTTGGCCTTTATTCTTCTGGCAGCTAATGTATTATATGAGAAATTCCATGCTTTCTAGGCAAATACTGAGCTCAATAATTATTTCTTTAGTGACAATCAGCCACCCCTTGGGGGAGAAGGCAGAGCGCTCACAGGGGAGGACAAAGAGCAAGTTGGTCACTAGAAAGGCTTCTGGAAAAGAGAAAGCCCTAACACAAGCTTCAGTCTTCCTTGCTCCAACTCTGCTGCTGAGGCCTGTCCCTTCTAAGGAAGTCACACGATGTACACAGGCCCCTTGCACAGCTGCAGGACAGGAAGTGTGTCCACACTGCTTGGGCCACTGGCCACATGCCTGGCTGCTCCCCATGGTAGCACCTCCCAGGAAGGAAGCTCTATCTTCATCCACAGAGCAGACAAGTTTTTTCAAGCAAACTGTAATATTTCTCTTTTACCCAATCCCATACCTTTGGAAGGAAAATAAAACAACACTCTATTTGTAGATCTTTAAGCCTGATGCCAGCTCCAGAGCTATCCCAGAGAACACTTCATTACATAAAGCTTCTTGGGCTGGGGATGTAGCTCAGTGGTTGAGTGCTTATGTAGTACATGTGAAGCCATGGGTTCTATACACAGCACTGAAAGAGAGAAAGAAAAAAAAAGCTGCTACTGCTGTCTTAGAATTGAATAAAGCACCCCTCCACTGGCAGCCAGCTCTTACCCCTCAAATTGTCAAACCATTTCATTAGGATTCATTCAGCGAGACCCAAGAATAACCCCAAATATACCTGAGTATTACCTACCTTTCCATCAGTAGTCAAATAAAGGAATAGCTTAGAACTTACAAACGAAAAGTTTGGCTCACAATTTTGAGGGTCCAGCCCATGACTGATTGACCCTGTGACTGTGAGCTGTGGGGAAGCAACACCTCAGAGCCAGGAGTATGTGGTAGGACAAAGTATTCACCTCATGGCCAGGAAGCAAAGGAGCCAATAAAGAAGGGACACGCCCCCAAAGACCTAAAGACTTCCCAGTAGGCCCCACCCCTTAAAGGTTCCACCACCTCCCAATATTGTAAGCCTGTGGACCAAGTTTTTAACACATGGGCCCTTGGAAAACTTATGACTCAATTTGACTTCTCAAAGCCCACTTTAGGAAGCAATCTCTCTGCTGCTGCTGCTTTCCCAGATTCAGGCTTTTTCTATTGCTGGATCCTCAGTGTTATTTCCACTTCTGTTGGGGAGCTGGGTAATGGCATATCCACCACCTTACCTCAGCAATTCAGTTGCACTTGGAAACCTGATTTGCCCTGCTCCAGGACTCCCTGACTGTGCACTTGGTAGACCAAGAAACAATGGTAAATGACCTTTTGAGACCACTTGATCCCAGCCCCCAGCATCTAGACAGGTGAGGCTCCAAATCCTTCTGAAACAAGGGCCGTACCTTCAGAGCCCTGCTATTCCATCACCTTCTCAGGTGAGGACTTCCTCCCTAGCTGAGACCCAACTTTCGCTGCCCTGCTTTAGGCTCCATTTCTCACTTTTTGCATCCATCCTACATGACTGATGAATGTTTTTCTTCTGTCCTTTGTCTTCAGCAGAGAAAGTTTAATCAGAAATAAAACTCTGTTCAGCTTCATCCTCCCCACTTGCCTCCTCTAAGCACCCCCTAAATCAGACCTGAGGCTCCATCGGGAGTCATAGCCTCTCTCGCGCAGCTGGTCTGAGTTTTGTCGTCTGGGAGACTGGGCTTAGAACAGCTTGAAGTTAGTACAGAGGCGAATGGAGCTTTAAATCTCCACCACTTAACAGCTTCTCTGCAGCCTCAGAGGTAACCGCATTGCTCACTTGCTTCCTCTCATCTCTATATATATCTGTGTAATCTCTGTCCACGGGAGCCTGACCCCAGGCCTCTGTCTGCACTGTTCTGATCGTGCTGAAAGACAGAAAGATGGAGGGAGAGAAATTAATAGACGGCAACCCATAAAAATCACAGGCTCACTGGAGCACACATGAAAAAATAATTAGATTAAAGCCAAGGGGTGGGAAGAGAGGGGCTTAGCGGGCTGAGCCTGACGCCTCGGATTTTCACTTCCAGAGGGGCCCTGGCTCCATGGGAGGAGACTTCTGTGTTTTTCTCTTCCTTTGGTGGGTGGGAGTCATAGCTGAATATCATTAAGTCACTAAGCTCTTTAAAGCCTGGGATGCAGCTTTTATTTCTTTGGCTCTCCCCAGAGGATCCTCACACTGTGCTGCACCCTAGTGAGAAAAGGCAATTTGATATTTATTGAGGGTTTATGATGTGCCAGGTACAATGTCAGATGCTTTACATCCTAATTGTGGACTGAGTCTCAAAACTTCAGAAATGAGTGCAATCTCTTCTCTACTGCCCAGGATGATCCCTGCTTTCAGAGCTTGTGATTCTGAGGTCAGAAAACAGCTTGTCACATCTCACCCCTGCTCCTTCCCTCGCTCCCTTCCGCCAGCAGAAGTGTTTCCTACACGGGTGAGGGAGGGAGGACGGCCGCTGTGTGCCTAGTCCTGTGTTCCCTAAAGGAGAGCCTGACATTAATTCATGTGGCTATCAGTGTCCCTTTCTGGTTTTCCAGTGCTTCGAAGATAGGTGTTAGAAGGGACGTTCAGAACGCAGGTGTCTTCCCTGGGGAAGGCAGGCCCAGGGGGTGTCCCAGAGCAGTGACCGCAGCAGGAATGCAAAGCCCAGAAGGAGACAGGCCAGACTCACAGCCTGATTCCTCCAGTCCCTGCAGCCCAGAGCGGCACATGGCTTGTGACTGTGGGACGTGTTCACCTCCTTACTTCCTCTCAAGAACACCTCATAATTTCCCGTGAAGACAGCACCTTTTTCAGGTGTGTTCCTAAATGTGGTTTCCAAGGGCTGTTATAAATGGCCCATGTGCAGGTCTCCTGATTATTCTGTTCTGTTTGTGATGATGAGGATCACACCCAGGGCCTCACGTGTGTAAGACCGATGCCCCACCTCTGAGCTATGCCCCCAGCCCTGTAGGATATAATTTGTAAACTCTATTTTTTGCTATAGAAACACACTTGATTTTTGCATATTGCTCTTATACTAAGTGACCTTGATAAACTCACACTTTAACTTTAAATTTATCTGAGAATATTCTCAGACTTCCCATGTATGCATTCCTGTAACGTGTAAGCCATGACAGTTTCGTTTCTTTTCATTTCTTTTTTTTTTTTCTTTTGAGACAGGGTCTTGCTATGCCCTTGAACTCACAGTGTAGCCCAGACTGGCCTGGAACTCTCAAGGATCCTCCCACCTCAGCCTCCCTAGGGCTGGGATTACATACCTGGCAACAGTTTCATGTCTTACCTTACTATTCATTTACCCCCGCTTAAAGAAACTCAGATTCGCTGCCTACACAGTGCTGGCTCCATTCCTGGGTGGGCTCTGTCTCCCATGGACTGTGTGTGTTGGCTGGAGAAAAATAAGAAAGAATGTAATTTTATTCCTTTATTTATTTATTTATTTATTTTACTCAGTACTGAGGATAGAACTCATAAGACGTTGCACTTGTCAGGCAGGCACTTGTGCCACTGACCTAAATCCTCAGCCCTATTTGTTATTGATTTTTTGTCTTTTCTTTGCAGGAAATGTAAACCCCATTGAGTGAGCATTTTTGGGTGTTCTTCAGCAGGATTAGATGATCTGGGGACCCCAAGGGGCGGGACCCTGCTGGCTCACAGAGGCATCCGGCCTGGCCTTCCTTACCTGCCTGAAACTCTGCCTGTGTGGAGGCTACTGGCATTTCAGTGGGTTTGCCCCGTTTTAGAAGTCTTAATGGCACCATCCAGGTGACAGGTGAAGCGAGGATGGGCAGAACAGCCAGCCCTACTGGAGGGTGCCCCCGGGAGGAGCCCGAGGCCAGAGCTCAGAGAGGGTGCTCCAGGGAAGACCCAGGATGCTCAGGTTTGCTATCTCCCCAGCAAGCTCCAGAGCCCCAGAGAGGCGAGGTTTGCTGACCAGGCCCTAACTGGTCCCTTGCCATGAGCACTGCTCTGGCAAATGGGGACACCCTCCTCTCCTCTATCTCAGGCCTGCTCTCCATTAGCCCTGAGGATGCCTGCACCACTTTTGTCACGAGGATCTACAGTCTTAAAATAGTCCTCAGTAGCCAGACCTAACTTGTCAGATTTTTAGGGGTTCCTGGCCATGACCCTTGCTAATTTTGAACTTCATCCTTATTTATAAGGACACTCATTAAATCATAACAAGCCCCGTAGAGAGATGGACCAACTGGCCTGCCCAAGGCCACACTTTTCGTAGTAGGCAAAAGGGATTCAAAGTCAAATCTTCCCAGAGAAATCTTCTGAGTTCATTGCCATGGGATGGGGACAGTACCCAGCAGGGATGTTTCAAATTCGAGACTTCCCAGGCGCCATGGCCCTCTAGCTCTGAACAAAGCTGCTCACTGAGGCTGTTTTGTGTCTAAGGAAACAGGATCACACCTTCCAGCCAGGACTCTTGCTCACTCTATTTCTTCTGCTTTCCTACGGGTGTGAAAACTGGAGCCATTTCAGGGCCAAGCTGCCCACTGCCTGATGAATGACAGCCTGCTTGGTCTCCTGAGCTGGCCGAGAAGCCAGCTGCCAAGCTCAGCCAGTCTGTAAACCCCTTTTCCTAGCCGGCAGCAGGACATGGGGCGCCCCTGCAGGGTGCAAGTCTGTCTGTCTGTACTGAGCCATCCGGCTTGAGCTAATGAGATGCTGGCATGGATGGCAAAGTTATTTCAGCACTTTAAATGCATGCCAAGCTTGCTTCTATAGCCATGGGCTTCCCCTAAGGACTTGGGCTAATGTGCAGAAGGCAGTGGCTCTGGCCTAGGGTGTCCTCACTCCTGCCACTGCCTTGAGCCACGGACCCAAGTGTGGAGTGGCACCTATCTCCAACAAGCCCCGATGCTTCAGGGTAGAGTTCTGAGGAGGGCTCAGGAAATGTCCTATTTCAGAAAGTCCCACCAGGATCCCTGAATCCCTGGACCAGAACAAGAGAGTGCACCTGCCGAGCTCCAGGCTCCTGCTTGCACTGGGTTGCCCCACCGGCTGTGAAGGCCTTTGAAGCAGCTCCATCAGGAGCTGAGCTGAGCTGAGCTGAGCGCCTCCAGCACAGCCCCCTGTGGCGCCATCCCTTCCCCTACAACATGGCCACAAGCTGCTCCCAAGAGAGCACATGAGAAGCCTTTGTCCTTCGAGTATTTTATCAAAAGCAAAGTTTGGGGTTGGGTGCCAGGGAGAAACAGCGGCCCCCACAATCATGCGCCCTACCACATGGTGTCCAGGTAACTGGGCTGATGCAGGCGGAACACTCACTGCAGACCTGCTGGGAGACAGAAGGACATTGGTCCTAGGCTACTGTCTGTTTGCAGGCTGCACCCACATCTCTCTGCTCCCCTCACAGACTGTGCCAGAGGCCGTAGCACAGAAGAGGCTTCCTTTCTGCCTCAGAGGCAAGCCATGGTGCCCCCTGCTTTTTAGAATGAGATAGTGGCATTGCTTTAGCATCTTACCAGTTTACAAACTGAAATCTGTCCTGCCTGTGGCACACTCTCAAATGGCCCAGGGAACTGTATTTCCTCTTCCTCCACTGAATTTTTGGTCATTATTTTGTTTTGATTTCATGGTGTTGAGCATGGAACCCCAGGCCTCCCACATGCTGGGTGAGTGCTCTACCCCTGAGCTACCTCCCCAGCTGGGTACGCACCCAGCTACATCCTTCTCCCCCACTGTCCATTTTCTGTTGCTGTAACTGAGCACCACACAACGGATGTCATGTCTTAGGCCTAGGTGTGTTTAGGTCTAAGTGTCTCATTCACTCAGAGGCGGAGATTTTAGAAGATGGTTGGATTGTGGGGGTACTGTACCTATCAGTAGATTCACCCACTGGCCAGTTTGGCAGCAGACCTGCTGTTAGGAGATGGGTCCTGGTCACAGGAAGTAGATCACTGGGGGTGTGACCTGGAAGGGTGTATCTTGTTCCTGGCTCCTGTCTTCTCTCTCTGCTTTCTGATAGCCCTGATATGAACAGTCCTTCTCTGAGGGAAGTTCTTCCACCATGCCATTTCTGTGTTTGAGCCAATCAACCATAGACTGCACCCCCTGCAACCGAGCCAAAATAAGCCTCTCCTTCTATAAGGTGTAGGTGTCAGGTATTGTGTCTTGGTGACAAGGAAAGTGACTGAGTGATTTATTAAAAATAGAGATTTATTTAGCACGTGAGGTTCTGGAGCTGGGAAGCCAAAGTGCATGCTGCTGACCTCCTCTTCTCATCATGTGACGAGCGGTTCTTGCTGTCATAACACAGCAGAAGACATCGTGTGACACAGCAGAGCAAGGGTGTTAGCTCAGGTCTCTTTTCTTATAGAGCCACAAATCCCATCACGGACTCCTTGCTCCTGACTTCATCTAACCCTAGTTACCTCCCAGAGGCCACAGAGCCCAATTGACACATGACCTTGCAGATCATGTTTGCAACTCAGGTACTTTGGGGGACACATTCAATCCGTGGTCCTCCCTCCCCTTCTCCAACCCATTTTACCACTTTTCATAATCGTATTAGTCTCCTTTCCTCATTCCCTTTTTTTCCTTCTCTGCCTCCTCTACATTTTTTTTCTCTCCCCTCTCGCCTTACTTCCCACTCCCTCTCCTTTCTGCAGAGATCCTTTCTCTGGTGGTCCTTCTTCATCTTGGAAAGTATGGAGCCAAAGTCAGGCCAGCCCCATACAAGGTGCTCCTAGGTCTCCACCCTGCCTCACAACCTGCACAGAGTAGGGCCCCGAGGCATCAGATCCCAGCTGACCTGGCTGTGGTCTCTTGCTTGTTCCTTACTTTACAGCAGAGGTTCATCTAAGACGCGGAATAAGTCCTGTGCATGGCACACTTCATCCCAGGCAGGTTTTCTTCCGTGGATCTGTCTGCACACTGAGCGTCACTCCTTGGCAAGCCGTGAGCATCAGAAGACAGGATGCATGCAGCAGCAGCAGCAACAGGACCAAGGTCACACAGACCTCCCTATGAATCACTTTCTATCTCTGTGACTCACACAAATTGCTCTAATCCTCCACTTGCTCCTTTGCAAAATTAAACTTCAGTCATTAAATGACCCAGTGCCACTTGAGTAAGGCAGCTCGAGGAAGCTCGAGTAAGCAAGCTGTCAGGACCTGAGCTGAGGAGGACAATGAAGATCTAGCTCAAGTGCAGAGGAAAATCGGAAAGCCACAGCAAAGATAAAGGGGGCGTGACACCCCACAGTACCTCCGCAGGCCCCCGCAGTGAGGCAGGAACTTCCTATTGAATGAGTTACCAGAGCAAAGGTCCAGGCATCGATCCTCGATCCTCAACAGTCATGCAGGACAAAGATGAGGATCTTTAGCATGAGGAAAATGCAGAGGAGTCATGAAGAATCTGGCCGGGCGGTTTAGGCTTCCTGGAACCCTCTGCTACAGCTTTTGAGTCAGACTTTCCTGTGTTTGCGCACTAGCCCACACCCCTGTGCCTATCCTAGATGTCCCCCTAGCTGTGTCCCCCTCCTCACCTGCCTCCTGCTGACCATTTCTCCTTTCCTGTCCACACACAAATGCGATATCACTTCACCTCTCTTAAGACACAAAAGTCCTCCCTGACCCAGCCCTCAGCTTCCCGAGGTCAGAGCTGCCCAAGGTCAGAGCTGCCCGAGGTGAGCTACACTCCTTCTGGGCTTCCCTGGACCCCACACGGCTCAGTCCCAGCAGCCTCCATGGCTTCTGTCCAGGGCTCCTCCCTCTGCTCTGCCAGGGCAGCACCTGCCATCTCCCTGGGCTGCGGGACCCCTCCCTCTCCCAGAGCCTTCTTCCCTCCTGCTCCTGTCCCCAGCCTACTCTCAGGGGTCTCTCCCAGCCCTCTGCCCAGATCTCCTCCTGGTGAGTGCCCAGGGCTCTGACTTGGACCTCTTTGATTTTTTCTTCTTAATCCAGTGCTTGCTCATTTTAAGTTTTTCATTTGCAGTTAAATTTTTTCTTGTGAAATATACATAACATGAAACAAGCCATCCTGGGGCTGGGGAGACATCGCCCAGTGGTAGAGCACTTACCTAGCGTACATCAAGCCCTAGGTTTGATCACTGTACCATAGAGGAAAAAAAGGAAAAATTTACCACCTTACCCATGTTTAAGGGTAGAGTGCATGTTGTTTAAAAATGGGACCCCAGAACACTTTTCATCTTACAAAACTATGACCTCTCAGTTCCTCTTTCCCCTGTGCCCATGGCAACTACCATTCTACTTCCTGTTCCAATGCATTTGACGGCTCTGGTGCCTCGGAAGTGGGTGAGGCAGAATTTCACTTAGCATAGAGTTCTCTGGGGCTGGCCGTGTGGTAGCGTGTGACAGGACCGGCTGTTTTTTTGTCTAGATAGCATTCCTTTCTGTGCAAGACCTCACTTTGCTCATCCATTTGACTGTTGGTGGACACTTAGGTGACTTCTGCTTCTTGGTGATCGTCAGCGATGCACTGTCTTCCAGACCCTGCTCTCAGCTCCTTTGCTGCACACCCAGAAGTGACTTTCTGGGCTATGAGGGAGACCCATTTGCCTTTCCTGCTACACCACTGTGGTCTCATACACTCGTGGGTCCTGAAATCCATATGTTGATGACTTCCGGGTTCCACCTCCAGCTGTGACCTGTCCACTCAGTTCCTAGCTTGTCAACCCAGATATCTGCTTCTGCACCCACTTACTTGGCTGTCCAACGGCCATCCAGATCTTGACATTTACGAGACTGACCTTGTGTCCTTTTCTTCCCCAACCTCAACCCCCCACCCCGTCTTCATGTCATTTCGTGGTGCCTCTGTCCCTCCATGCTCCCCGGGGACATGTGGGTCGTGCCGGAGCCCGTCTTTCCATGACCTCTGCCCAAGCCCTCAGCAAGTCCTGTCGGCTCTGTCCACAGCTTGACAGCTTCCCCCGGGGTCTGAGCCACGGCCTAGAGCACTGTCCTGGCTCACAGGGCCCATGCTGGCCCTCTCTTCCTCCCGGCTGCTCTCCAGGCAGCGGCTCAGGTCATCTCTGGGAAGATTTTAAGTTAGACTGTGTCCTTCTTCACTTTACACCCTCCAGTGCCTTCGGACTTCATCAGGAAAATGCCGAGGGCATCAGTGGCCCGCCAGCCCCAGGACAAGCTCAGCTCAGCTGCTCAGCCCAGTGACCTCCCGATGCCTCAGTCACCCAAGAGCCCCCAGAGAAGGGTTTGAGACCCAGCAGCTGCCAAGTAAGCCCCCATGATCCTGCAGCTTCTGGTCAGAGTGGGTGCACGATTTCACTGCAGCTCAGGGTACTCGCAGGGCTGTGGGCCTGTGTCAGCCAGAGATGCAGTCACCTCAGAGGACCCTGGAGTGACCTCTTCCCGCTCACAGTCTGGCTGTCAGAAGGATTTGGTCCCTTGAGGGCCTCAGTGGGTCTCTGGCTCATGGCCGTGGGAACCCCCAATTTCTTGTCCAGTGGGGAAGGAGAGAAGCCAAGCAAGTTGAGGGTGGGGGGTACAAGGGGGTGCACATCTGTAATGTCAGCTGCTGCAGAGCCTGAGGCAGAAAGACTACAAGTTAGAGGCCACCCTGGGCAACTCAACAAGATCTTATCTCAGAACTCAGCTGACTGATGGAAGGCTGAGTCGGGATGGAACACTCGCCCGGGACATGAGGGAGGCTGGGGTTGGATTCCTAGGACTGCTCAAAGCGAGAGAATTTCAGAAACAGCAGTCTCCACATTTGCCATCTTCCACAGGTTGGAAGCAAATCAGTAAATCAGCCCACACTCAAGGACAGATTTCACAAGAGGCTGACTGGAGAGGTGGGAGTGGGGTGGGGGGCAGCCTACGCCCCATCCCTCCATGCAAGCCTCCGTTCCTCCGACCCATGGGGTGCTCTGCCTGCAGCCTTGCACAGCTCCTTGAGTCCGCAGGAGCGCCAGCCCCTTGGCAAGGACTTCTCTGGTCACTTATTTGTGATGGCAGCAGCCTCCCCAGCCCCTTTGCCTGCTCTGTGTGTCTCTGTAACTCTGCCCTCTTCTCACCAAGCCCCTGGCCTCGCTGCCTGGCTTGTCCAATCCCCACCCCAGGACACACAGGAGCACAAGGATTCCAGTCTGTTCAGCTGCCACACCCCTGGGACCCAGGGACAATGTCTTATCCGCAGTAGGTGCTCAGTCTGAGTGAGCAGGAGGCCAGTGATTCTCAGCTTCTCAGGGTGACCCTTTCTCAGAATAATTATCGTAAGGAGCTGGGCATCATGATGTCTGGGAAGTCAAGGCAGGAAGACTGCAAGTTTGAGCCCAAGCTGGGCAATTTAGCGACATAGCAAGACTGTCTCAAAGTAAAGTGTAAGTCTGGGGGTTTGGCTCAGCAGCATAAGTGCCTGCTTGGAAAGTGTGAGGTTGTGAGTTTGATGCCTGGTACCAAAAACAAACAAACAAACAAACAAACAAACAAACAAACAAATGGCAGGGGCTATAGCCCTGTGCAAAGCCCTGGGTGCGGCCCCCAGGGCTGGCACAGGGGCACTGTACAGAACGCCAATCTGTCAGCAAACAGAAGTGAAATGGCTCAGGTAGACCTGGAGGCAGAACACAAGGAAGGGCCTGCTGCCCCAGCACCCTTTCTTGCTCCCTCTTGAGGGCCAGTATCTGAGCCCTAGGGTTCTGCCCTACACTGTGAGCAGCCCCATTGGGAGGGACTTGGGAAGAGCTCTGTGTTTGCTCTGGTTTCTGCTGGATTCCAGCCTGATCTCCTGACCCACAGAAAGGGCCTCTGCCACTCTATTTCTATCTCTACCACAGCCACCTTGGAGATTGACCAGCACTTACTTCCCCATCCAAACCTAGGATCCATTCCAGGCCTTTGAAAAATGAGAAAATATTCAGAGAGGGTCATGCTACCTTACTTCCTGGATATCACTTAATGTTACCCTCCACCCTATGATTTTCAGTCATTAAGTCATTCAAGAGACACATGCTACCTATGTGCCAAGCACTGTACACATCTAGACATGAAAAGCAGAATTCCTATCCTCCTGATGCACACGGGGAGACAGAAAATACTGATCCTTTCCTCTCCAAAACCTCTTGGTTTGAACACCTCCGGCTTAGGGGAACTCACTACCTCCTGAGGCTACACATCACCTTGCCCAAGGACACAAGCAGCTAAACTGTTCTTTTTATAAAACCCAGTCTCCTCTCACAACTTCCGCCTTTGCTTTTAATTTTATCCTTTGGTTCCACGTAGAGTAAATCTGTCCCTTTTCCAAATGACAGCCCTGGAAGTATCTGAAAACAGTAATCAAGTCCCACAGAGAGCTCTCTATAGACCTGTGGCAGCGCCAAGGTCTATGATTTGCAGCTCCCCTGGGCAGAGCCTGGTAGCCCCAGCCCAATGCCAGCTAGAGAGTACCTAGCATCTAGCACGCAGCACCCAACACCCTGCAAGGGAACTGCAGCCCTGGTGTCCTCTCCTCCAGCTCCCTCCTGACTCAGGTAAGGGGGGATAAGGCGGAGCAGGAGGAACACAGCAGGCAGCCGCCAGGAAAGGAATCCAGTGGGTTCTCTGTGTGTCCTTTGTTTCAGCAAACCGCAGTTTTCCCCGAGTAATTGCCTGCCTGACGCCACAGGGCCCCTGGGCCTCCGGGGCGTAAATCTTCCTGACTGGAGGCCAATTCTCCACTTTTCCCGCAAGGCCTGAGCCCTGCGCTCTCTGGCCAGCCAGGCAGGGCTTGGATTCATTAGGGTCTGGCCACCGGGCTGCAGTCTCTGCCAGCGCCGTGAGCCACTGGGCACAGTTCCCGGGTCCCTGCTGCCCCTTCCACAAGGCCGGGCCAGGCCCAAGGTGGGAGGGGACCAAGGTCAAGGGTAGGGAAGGGAGAGGGGGAGAGGGAGACCAGGAGGAACGGGAGTTTTGCCTTTTGCTAGCTCGCTGGGTAACCTCCAGAAACAGAGGGAAAAATCTAAAAAAAACACCAAAAACCCTTAGTCTCAGACAGTGGGGAGGGCAGTGGGGAGGTGGACTTAGAATTGAGCAGAGTCACATTCACAAAACTACCTGATTCCTGGCTATGGGAGGAACAAATAAACCTCCTTGAACCCCCACAGAACTCAAGGCCTGAGTAGGGTAAGCAAGCACTGCGCTCACCCTCTTATTCTTTATTTTGCATTTTCCTAAATTTCCCAGGTTGTCCGTGAACTGTAACCCTAACCCTGCCTCACCCTCCCCAGAAGCGGGATTGCAGGCTAAGGGTCTATTTTAGAGTGCTGGAAAGTTCTCTGTGCTACCTTGCCCTTGTCTCTTTCCTGCTTTTCTTTCCATGCACTTGTTTCCATTTAAAAAATAAACAAATAAAACCCTCCCGTTTCCTTTCCCCTTCCTCTTTCTTCTTGACCCCCAAGTCCCAGGCTCAGTCAGACCCTACTCCCGCCTCAAGGCTTAGGCAGTATAAGCGCAGCGATGGGTCTGCCTCCTGGCGTCTGCCAGCCCTGGGGTTACCTGCTAAGCAGGAAGGACCAAGCGGGTGAGGCGGCCTGCAAGGGTTAGGCGAGGTTAGGGTTAGGGTTCTGGGAAGGCTTATTCCCATCCTTCCTAGCCCCTCCCACTGGCTCTTCCTCCTTGGAGTCTCCAGAGCTCAGTCCTCTGAGCACAAATCACATTTGAAGACCCTGTACCCTGTCTTGGGGCAGCCTCCCACTTGAGCCTTTGATCCTCCCTAGCTGCAGGATGAAGCACCTCGCTTTCCTCTCATGAGCAACTGCATGGGAAGTGTCTCAAGAGCCAGGTGTCCTTTCCTGGCCCCAGAGTGGACTTGGCAGGAGTGACCAGCCCAGGCCCGAGTCCTGCACCACCTGGCGAGGGTAGACTCCCTCCCAACTGGACCTCTGCCAGAGAACTCAGAGAAACCAATAGGTTGACCTGGCCTGTCCCCTCCTGGGACCAAAGTTGGCCGGACGTCCTGGTGCCTGGGACTCAGGGACACACTGTGGCCTGCCCCACACTTTCTGCCCAGGATGGAGAAAGCACAGCACTCTTCGCTGCTTCCTCCAGAGCAGATCAAAACCGTGGCAACCCTGGGTTTGGTCCATGCAGCAGGGGGCATTTGTGTTGGACTTTGATGTGCATCTTGCTGAGGTTCTTTGGGGAGGTGTCATCATCTCTGGAGTCACCAACGGGGACTCTGTGTGGAATCCAGATGTGCATGAGTGGACAGCTCAGCCCCCCCACACACATACACCTGGGCTGTTTACCCAGCCCCGCCTTCCTGCAAGTGTTACTGCCAACCAGCCATCAAATGAGCTTATCTCCTCCAGGAACCCCACGCCCAGGCCTCTGAGGGAGCTGATATGGCTACGCCAAGACCCTGTTGGATATGGGTGGTGGAGCTAAGGAGCTAAGGAGCTTCAAACACTCCTCTTCAAATGGAGACACTGCCTTTGAAACCTACATGGACCCTGCCCAAAAGCCCACAGCCAGCAGCCACAGCAACTCCCAGCGGGCCCTGAACAATTCCAGAGCCTCGTGTGGAGAACAGCGTGGAACCCAGCACCCCTCCTGGAAAAGAGGAGCCACTTTGCTGTGCATCCTATGTGTCCAAGCACATCGATGGGGGCTGGGGACCCGAGTAGTAAGTACCAGTTGTGGAGCAGTGAGGTCCACCCAGGCCCTGTGCTGGGCACTCTATGCGTGCCATTTCCTTCGTTCCTCTCACAGATTCATTTCAAAGGTCTAGAAAGTGGGACACAGGGAGGTTCTGCAGATAAACCAAGGTCACCCAGCTCGTAGGTGACAGATCCAGCCCTCCATCCTAGGACTCACTGACGTGCAGGATCACACTTTCCAACATATGGCAAATTAATTGTATTTCTACAAAACCTTGGAACTAAGCCTTAATCCACATGCATATGGGACCCACGTGCTCAAGGCCAAGTAGAAATCAAGCTCTGTCTGAAATGAATCGTGCCATGGGGGCCAACAAACCTCTCTAAGAGAAAATGAGAATGGAGAGCTCGCCTGGGAACCGCCTTCCCCCAGCCACACATCTGTTTGCTGGGGAGATTTCAACTTCTAGTGAAAGTCACTAGATGCTTCTGGGTTGCCAGGTATAACACTCCTGCTTCCTAATGATTTCTGGAAACTAGCTGGTCTCCTGCTGGATTCCTGGGTAAGAGCAGTGGAGTGTCCATCTAAAAGGTGAGCTTTACGCAGAAGTAAGGAGGAGGGAATTATAGGAGCTGAACAAGAGCAAGAATAATCCAATAAGACTAGACTGATGATGTGCCAAATGCTCAAAACTCATGGGGTAGGGATGAATCAGTTCATCTTCTGTTGCTATAACAAAATGCCCAAAGCAGGGTGATTTATAAAGGAAAGAGGGGAGCTCGCAGTGTTGGAGGTTGCAGAGTATGGCACGGGGAGGGCCTCTGGCTACATGGCCACAGGGGCCATGGCACAATGTATGTGAGAGAGAAAGATTACCTGCTAAGACAGGAAGCCAGAGAGATTCAGGGGTTATGCTCTCTCTTTACAATAATCCATTCTCATAGGAACTAAGTGGGGTCCTACAAGAACCCCATTAATCCTTTCTGAGGGCCTGGCCCTAATAACCTGCTTACCTTCCACCAGGCCCCACCTGTTGAAAGTTCATCACAATCAGGTATGGTAGCACAATCCCAGCCCCATGGGAGACTAAGGCAGAAGGATTATTCATGCCCAGGCTGGGCAACTTAGCTATTTAGCAAGACCTTGTATGTTAGTATATCCCCATTGCTGGAACAGAATACCCAGTGTCTCATCTTAAAAAAGAGACATTCATTTTGGCTCACAGGTTCCACAGATTCAGTCCATGGTTGGCCAGCTCCAAGATGGTAATGGCACGGCAGAGGGACACCACGAAGGAAGCTTTCACATGTGGTGGCCAGGAAGCAGAGAGAGAGGGGAGAAACTGGGGTCATGAATACACCCTTCCTGCCAGTGCACTTGTAATCTCAGCAGTCAGGAGGCTGAGGCCAAAGGATCATTGTGAGTTCAAGGCCAGCCTGGGCTACATAAAGAGTTTGAGGGAAGTCTGACTTCCTGGTAAGACTGCCAAGAAGAAGAAGAAGGAGGAGGAGGAGGAAGAGGAGAAGGAGGAGAACGAAGAGGAGGAGAAGGAAGAAGAGGAAGAGAAAGAAGAAGAAAGAAGAAGAGGAAAAAGAAGAAAGAAGAAGAAGAAGAGACAGACACCTTCCCAAGTTATGTCCCCAGTGGCCCATCCCTTCCAACAACCCCCCCACCAGCAGGATAATTGTGGGGAGATTTTAGATCAAGACCATAATATTCTGTCTCAAAATAAAAGATAAAAAGAGTTGGGGTATAGCTCAGTGCAAAGGTAGAACCCCTAGTATCAAATAAAATAAATAAAATAAAATAGACCATCTCCCCCCAGCTGCACCACACTGGAGACCCGCCTTCCAGCTCCCACACCTCCAGGAAATACAGTCACCCTATCCATGGACACGTTGGTGAGGAGAGGGGAGGTTAAGCAACAGGAGAATCTGAGAAATAAAACCCTTTATAGCTCTTATAAATTAGCTGAAAAGAAAAGACCAAACTTACATATCAAGTAGTGGCCGAAAGCACCTTGTGCTAGAGCGCACGTAATTGCTGGGTTACTTGATACAGACCCTGCTGGGGCAGCAGCGTGGATGATCTTGGAGCGGCAAGAAGGGGCTCCATGCCACATGGAGGGCACTTTCCTCAGGCGCTTTCAGGTGCTATGGAAGCAGAGGGCATCCTGCTGAGGAGCACACCAAGAAGATCACAAATGAAAACTCAAATCAAACTGCATGATGCTTATAGTCACAGGCCACAGGCCAGCGGATCCTCAGAGGCCATGTGGTTCGGCCCTTCCTCCCTCTGCAGACAGGAAAGCAGGCAGAAAGAAAGAAAGTCACAAGAGAGAAGCCGCTTAACTTCCCGGGGCTTAGTGGCCATTGGTCTCCATGGAGCAGGGACTGCTCCATAGGCCAGATCACAGTAAACCTAACAACACCCCCTGGGAACCAGCCAGGGCGACTGAGGGTGACAACAGCGGTGGTGGCGACCTGGTTCCTTGTGTCGGAACTGGAAAAGAACCAGGTTCCCCTGGATCTTTTTCTTGTTCTGTTTTCTTTTCCTTTAGTGTGTTGGGGATGGAGCCCAGGGCCCTGCCAGTGCCAGACAAGCGCTGCGTTACTGAGCTGCACCCCAGCCCCTGGGGCCCAGCTCTGTCCTGAAGGTGGGCAGGAGGTGTTGTAGGAGGGGGATTTGTCCCCAGCACCGCCCGGCTCCCTTTCCAGCCACGCAGCATGGTGTAGCTGAGTATCATTTCATACCACAAAATTCACTTGCTGTAATCATATAGTTCCATGAAGCAACTCTCTGTCCACTCTTGTGAGCTGGACGCTGCTGAAGCTTTTATCACCATAAAAGCTTTTCTTTTATGCAACCACTGCTACAGGTGCCCTCTCCTCCTCTTGCTCCAGGCAATTTCTGGTCTGTTTTCTGACACAATGGCTATGCCTTTTCTAAAACTTCATATACATGGAAGCAGAGCAGATGTGCAGTGTGTGGTCTTCGGTTTTGATGCTTCCACTGTGTAGAAGGTTTCTGATGCTTGCTGTTAGCGGCATGTTAGGGTGAAGCATCCCCAAGGGAACTGGTTTGAAGACTTGATTCCCGAGCTAGCAGTGTGCAGAGGCGGGGCCCCGAGTGCAACTGGACTGTGAGGGTGCTGGCCTCAAAGGTGGGTTAATCCACCGAGGAGCCCTTAGCCAGGCAATGGTACTGGTAGCCGGGAAGACCATGAGTGTGTAGGAGAGAAGAGTTCAGCATCCGACCTGTGTTGTCCATTCATTTATGTTGTGCACCTAACACCGAAAAGGAAAAAAAATGTTCTTTAAAAAAAGTCTATTTTTTAAAAAATCAGTCAACTATAGAGTTAAAGATCTGTGTCTAGACCCTTAGTCTGCTCCATTCTACATGTCTATATTGATTTCTATACCATATTGTCTCAGTCATTGTCATTTTATGGTAAACTGAAGAAAATCAAGTGATGTTTGTAATGTAATTTACATTTTAATAGTCAGTCTAAGAGATACGAGGTGATAGCTCATTGTGGTTTTGCATTTCTCCAGTAGTTTGTGATGCTGAATATTTTTTCATACACACCATCTGTGGCCACTGAGTGTCGTTTTATGAGAAATGTCTATGCGTGTCCTTTTCTCATTTTTTAATTGCATTATTTATTTCTACTGAGTTTTTATATATTTTTTTTTTGATGTTAGCCCTTTCCCAGGTGAACAGTTTGCAAGTATTTTCTCCCATTCTGTAAGTTTTTCCTGTTGGTTTTTTAGCTTTCCTTCTCTTTGCATTATGTTTAATGGCTGCTCTGAGATTTACAATTTTATATCCTGAGCTTTACAGTTTGCTTAAACACTGTACTTTTTCACATAATTGTGTTGGTTTATATTCCCTTATCTCACCCTAACCTTTAGTAGTTGAAATATATATGTTTATATGTAGGATTATGTATTTTTATATATTATATATGATTGCAGGTGGTATTCTCTTTACTATTTCTTGCAGTGCAGGTTTTCTGGCAGTGAATTCTCTTTTATCTGAAAACATGTATATTTACCTTTGATCCTTTGAGGACATTTCCACTGAAAATAGAATTCTAAATTGAGAGATGTTTTTTCTACATTTTAAATATGTTTCATTATTCTGGGCTCTGTGACATCTGATGGAAATCAGCCCTAAACTGAATTGTTGCTCCCTTATATATAATCTATTTTTTTTCTTTTGTTATTTTCAAGATTATCTTTAACTTTCCACAATTTGACCTGATGCATTTCTTCACTCTTCCTTTCACCCAGGATAATTTCTGTCATTCTTTTTCAATTTCACTTACTACTTCTTCTGTCCTCTCCACTGGACACCAAGTCCAGCCAGTAGAATTTTACTTCTGACATTGTATTTCTAAGTTCTGAATTGTCCATTTTATTATATTTTAAAAATTATTTCTCTTTGTCTGTTGAGATTTCTTATACTTTTATTCACCATGAGCATCCTTTATGGTATTTCCCAGAGGCTGGATATAACAGGCATTTAATCTTTGTCCTAATATCGACTCATCTCAGGGTCCTCTGTGTTGGTTTTCTTCTTTCCTGAGAATGCATCCTGGGTTCCTAGCCATTGTATGCAAAGTGAATTTGGGTTATATCCTGGTCATTGTAAATGTTAAGATGCAGAAAGCCTTGGCCCTCCTGTTCCTTTTCTCCAATGAGAATTACACACAGTTTTTTGGATGACAGTTCCTGTGCCCACTCAAGTGCTTTCTCCTAACCTGAGTCACCCCTAGTCTGCTCTGTAGGTGTGCGGTTCGGGAGGCTGTGGAGAGATATGGGTGCTCTGCATTTGGGATTTTCCCTGTGTGTTTCCGTTTCCCTGACTTCTCCATCATCTTCTGCAGCTGCAGGCTCCCAGCTCATTTCCTGGCTTCCTGCTCCAGCAGCAAGGCAGTGTCCCCACCAGCACCCTTGCCACCCGCTGCACCACACCCATTGCCCTGGCCCAGGAAGGAAGCCAGGCCTCTGAGGGCCTGTGTTGCTACAAAGTCTATCTGTCGTTCCTTATTTACCACTGGTTTTGGTTATTTATTCAGTTTCCGTTGATTTTCATAGGACAGTGATCTGCTCAGATCTTACTGTGTCATTCCTAGAAGCAGAAGCCACAAGACAATCTTTTCAAGAAGGAAATATCATATCACTTCCCAGCTACAATCTTTTAAAATATCTTATCATTGTCTTTAGAATAAAGTCCAAACCCTTTGAGTGCTGTCAGTCAGCTCCCTGAGCAGGAAAGGGGTGGCACTTGCCTCAGTTTGCCAGGGAACCAGAACCAACATGGTATGTGAGATGTGATCAAAACATAGGGCGAAGGCTTAAGAGTTCTAAATTATTACAGTAGAGGACAGATTGTCATGATCTCCATCAGAACACCCACATTGTTTGGAACACCTGTGTTCTGCAGGTCGTGCTCTTTCTGAAGCAGTTCTAGAAGTCTTTGTCCCTGAATGTCTACAAGGTGTGATGCAAATACAGTGAATGCTGCTGTCCAGCATCCTCCCACGGAAAGACAGGTTTGTGAAAACATCAGCGAGACCTCCTCTACATTATTTACCAGATCTGGCACCACAACACTTCTGGCTCTTCCCCAAGTCAAAAGGACCATGAAAGGGAAACATTTAAAATTGATTGAGGACACTGAGGGGGCCACAACAGCACAACTACACACACACTCCATCAAGGGACTGGCTCCTGTGGCTATGGATTCTGAACAGTCTCACAACCTCCCATCTACAAACCGGGGACTCAGCGATTCTGGGTGTGGTTCAAACCCTTGCGAGCAGGAAGTTCTCAGGCACAAATTTCTGCCCAGCTCTTCCGGCCTGCGGCCAGCAGAAGATGAACATCCTAGCTCAGGCAGTCGGCCGTGAACGCAGTCTTCCTCTGTGCTTGGGTCTATTCAGGCCTTCAGCAAGTTGGATGAGGTCCACTCACAGCAGAGGACCATGTACTTTACTCAGCCTATGGATTCTAATGCTAATCTCTTTCAGACACTCTCACAAGTGCATCCAAAAACAATGTTTATCCGACTGACTGGGTGTTTCCTGGCTCAAGCAAGCTGACATATAAAGTGAACCATCACATTGCCCTCAACTAGGGTTTTGAGGATGGTTTGAAGAAAAGACTGCTTATTATAGGAGTTAAAGAAATAAACTGGGCATGGTGAAGCACACTTGGAATCCTAGCACTGTGGAGGCTGAGGGGGAGGGTTGCTGTGAATTCAAAGCCAACCTGGGCTACAAAGTGAGTTCAAAGCCAGGCTGAACAACATAGCAAAACCCTGTTTGAAAAAGACCCCCCCAAAAAAAGGTTTAAAAATAAAAGGAGGGAAAGGCATCCTGGGATCAGCAAGGTGGGACATTGTCATCTTTCCTAGACCTGAATGGGAAGAAGGAATGAAAAATGTTTCAGAAATAGGGCCGTTCTGCCGGAAATGGTGTAGAATACAGCCTCTTCCAGAACAGGACCCCTCCTCTCGGATCTCCTCCCACAGCAGGCGGACTGGAAGCCACAGGGCCAGGAGCCCAGGCAACACAGGCCTCAGTAGCCAAACTCCCAGGGTCAGAGTGACAGGGAGAGACCTTCCCTAGCCTGGACTTGCCCTTCTTGTCCCCTCCAATGTAAACACTGGACATCTTTTGGGTCCTCTCCTTCTCAGTCCTCTCCCTTTCTTCAGCGCATAAGGAACCTTCTGTGAAAGTTTTTTTTCCTGTTTTTGCCAGTTTCACCCCTTTTAGCTTCCTGTTGTCAGTTGAAGCCTGAATTCCTCAGGGAGGTCTTTCATGCCCCCTCTGACTAGACAAGACCTATATTCCTGGACACCCCACCTTTCTCTTTCAGTACCACACCCACTAGTGAACTGTCAGTCACATCACATGATTAATCAGTGATTTCTCCAGTATCTGCTGTCTCCAACAAGCTGCAAGCTCAGAGAGGGCAGGGCCTGTTCCACTCACCACTCTGTGCCCAACAGACAAAACTCTCTCTCTTGCTGGGGGAAGGTCCACTATGTTCTCTTGAGTTCTGAATCCCCATGTCCTGGTGCAGTGCCTCCCAGCCTTCCCTGGGGACTCGAAAAATTAACAGATGCATAAAACTACTCACCTTTTAAACCTACACCACATTCAAAAGTGACAAGGCCCATTAATTAGTGCCAAAGTCACCCTTTCCCTTATTTGTCCTAAAACAGCCCCTTCCAAGTTTAGCAGGCTACCTTCCTGCACCCTCCCACTCCTCCTGTTATCAGTGAACCAAGATCAGAAACTTCCATAGCTCTGTGTTCTAAAGAGCAGGCTTCCCCTTCCCATCTAGTCCCCGTCCTGAGGAGCAGGTTGGCCTCTTCGCCTATAAAACAGCCGGGGTTCCTGTGGTGCCTGCGATGTGCTGCAGGAGGATAAGCCACAATCGTTTCCCTTGCACATGGTCTGAGTCAGCCCTTTGCACTAGGCTGGAGTTGGATCCGTCCAGGGCTCTCTCCACACAGCTGCAGGCTGCTGGCAGTTCCTCTACAGGCTGGCTGGCACCTGGGTTCGGTCAGGACCACTCATGGCCTCTCTGTGACATCCTGTGCTCCATGACTAATCCGTGTATCTTCACATGATGAGGAAAATGTCCACACACGAGATAGGCAAAGCCCAGTGCAGGCATCTGCAAGCCTCTCCCTGTATCACCTCAGTGAATGTCCCCTTGCTCAGCCCAGAATCACTGTCCCAGAGGCTGCATCCAGGAACAGCCACAGGAGGGTGACACAGGGGACCATGACTGCAGATCCACAGTGAGGAATTAAAGGGATGATACTCTTCCACCACCACACACAATATGGCTGCAGGTTACTTTTTCAATGTGTCTAATTCTATCACTGAATGTTTTATAATACATTTAGGGTCTTTCAGTATTCTTTATTGGATCAAATCCTTTTGGGATGGTGCCATAGGCTGAGTTGTATCCTCCCCCAAAAAAAGGTATCTTGAAATTCCAGCCCCCAGTCCCTCAGAATGTGAGCTTATTTTGAAATAAGGAAATTGCAAATAGAAATGCATAAGTGAAGATGAGGTCTCATTATAGAAGGGTGGGCCTTAACCTGATGTGACTGGCATCCTTGTAAGAAGATGACCATGATTCAGAAATACACGAGGGGCTAGGTGTGGCAGTGTATGTCTGTAATCCCAGCACCTGGGAGGCTGAGGCAAGAGGATCGATGTGAGTGCAAGGCCAGCCTGGGCTACAGTGTGAGTTGGAGCAGTCTGAACTACATTAACAAAACTCTGTCTCAAAAAGACAAAAAAGAAAAAAGAAAGAAGAGGAGGGGGAAGAGGGGGAGAAGGAGGAGCAGAGAAAAAGAAAGAAAAAAGAAAGAAAGAAAGAAAGAAAGAAAGAAGAAAGAAAGAAAGAAAGAAAGAAAGAAAGAAAGAAAGAAAGAAAGAAAGAAAGAAAAAAGAGAGATGGAAAGTACCCGAGGAGAATCTCGTTTAAAGACAGAAGCAGAGATCTGACTTACACAGCTGCAAACCAAGGAACATCTAGAGCTACCAAAAGATGGAATAGGAAAGAACAGATTCCTGCAGAGGCTTCAGAGGGACCATGACTCTGCTCATATCTTGACTTCAGAGTTGCAGCCTTTAGAATTGTGAGACCACACGTTTCCACTCTTTGAAACCACAGCCCTACTGCAGTCCTAGGAATGGAACCCGGATAGCAAATGACTCTAGTCTCATTAGCTCTATCAAAAGATGAAGGAAAGCAAACCAAGAGCCTCTGCATGGATCTTGAACAAATCACTTTAGTTTCCTTGTCTGTCTAGAAAGAGGTCACAGGAGACCCATGGTTCAGAAGTATGGTGTGGATGTACTGTGATAAGGTGCTCAGAGATTTTATCTGGAGGTATGAGCAAGCATTTTTAAACTGTAATGTGTAATATTAATCACGGTTATCTTAAATATATAGGAAGTAAGACTGGTTTTCTATTTATATTGGTAACATAAAAACAGCGTTTGGAAAAGTCTCAATTGAAAAAAACCATGAGTAAATAGTAGAACAGTTGACATATGGATACGGCAAAAACTGTGAGCGTGGTATGGAAAAGGCTGGCATTTATGGAAACACTGAACTATATATTCTAAAAAAAGCTTTCTAGATCTAGGAATCTGTGGATCCATAAAGATGGCACCAAGGCAAGGCTCTGGAGGAAATCGAGGGGCAGTGCGTGGGGAAACAAGAGGAGCTTGGGGGCTCTGCAAGGACCCTGAGGGCCAGTGTGCCCCCCCCCCGTCACTCTTGGGAAGTAGAAATCGGCTCTGTGTGCATCCCTTGTCCCTACCCCATGAGCCACTCACACCAGCTGTCTTCGCCAGGCACACCTGCCCTATTTAAACTTCCATGACACAACAATCCAGCTCTGTCCAACCACCACCTACTCAAGAAGCAACTGGTAGTAACTATCCCCCTGGGCAGCTGGGCAATTTTACAGTTGGACTTTGCTCTAAGTTATGTTCCAGTTTTCATTGTAGGGTAGAAGAGGAGGCCATGTGACTGTAAGTGGTTGACAGGTGGCTGCAGAAAGGACAAGGAGCAAAAAGATGCATTCATCATCGCCTCCCAGAAAACCCACAGGCCCGGAAGAGACCCCAGAGTTCATCTAGCTTCTAGTGCAGCCTGTTGGGTGTCTTCTGGTTCCTACCAAAGCAACTCTATTGGCAAATCAACCCTGTCAATGGATTACAATTGTTTTCTGTGAAAGGTGCAGTCCTCCAACTTCATAACTTAGATTACACTAAGATCTGTGAGCTGGAAAAACCTGTAAGAGATCGTTTGGTTTAGTTTCTGCCTTGGAATAGGACCGGTGTTGCTATCTACATTCGTCTTGAGAGACAACTGAAAACCAGAGAGGTTAACTCACAGAGAAGAGGCCCCATCTATCAGTCCAACAGCTTCATACATATTCTCAGTAATTTCTTACAGCTGATTCAACCAAAAAGAAAAGGCTTTCCCTCCCTCTAGTACAGACATGTCCTCTACAGCATGTGTTGTTCACTTTCATTGTGGGAAAAAAAAAACCCACACACCTGCCATCAATCTACTTACCAACAGGGTTCATTTTGGCTTATGGTTTGGGAGGTTCTAGTCCATGGTTAGACAGATTGCTTTAAGTCTAAGTAGACAGCAATAAGTTATGGTAGGAGCATGAGACAGCAAAGCTGTCCCCTATGTGCTGGGAAAAAAGAGTGAAAAGGAGGTCCCACGGTCCCCTTGGAGGGCACAGCCCCAAAGGCCAGAAGACCACCCACTAAACCCTAGCCTTAAAGTTTCCACCACCTCCCAATAGCTCCAAACTCTGGACTAAACCTTTAATACTTGGGCCCATGGAGAACTTTTCTGATTCAAACTATAGAAGCATGTTTGATAGGTGACCATGTTTATCACCTTCCCTCCACTGCAGTGTGGGCTCTCACCATCCTCCACCAGCCCTGAGGGAAAATCTAGTTACCAAATGTAACTGCACGGTATCTGGCCACTGCTGGCCCTGACTTGTGGGGGTTGAGTTGTTACCCACTGCTCCTTGTTCTGCATTCAGTATCTCCACACAGTATCCCTTCTTCCTGCCACCAAACTGCCACAGACTTGAAAAGATACTGCCCATTAGCACACATAAGTTTCCTTCTCTAGACTAAAGATTGCCAGTCACTTGCAGGACCTGTTCTCATGGCCTTGGGAATTCTTTTTCCTATTAGTGCATGTTTTTCACACCTTTCCACCTGGCCCTCCATCTCTTAGTGGGTCATTTTTTCTTAATTGTCCTCTGCGAGACCTATCTCCAAATACAGCCCCATGGGTATCTATTAGTCAGTTTTGCATTATTGTGACAAAATATCCCAGATAATCAACTTGGTGATAGCTGATTGTGTCAACTCAGATAAGAGATGCCAACTACACTGGATCAGCAGAGCTTGGGTGTGGCTAAGAGGACCTGCTGGGATTTACTGACCATGAGCTAGAGCAAACACTGGGCTTGCTGCCTAAATGGTATAAAAGGGACACAGAGAAGGGAGGCCCCTTCCTGTTTCCATAGAGCAGCTCTGGTCTGCATCTTCAGCTTGGGAGTCTTCTTCTGGCATCCAGTGCAGACCCTTCAGCCTCCAGCACAGATCCAGAACACCTGGAATGAAGAGGAGGTCTCCTTAGGGAAGGACCTGGCTACCCCACCAAAAATGTATATGTCCCATCCTTCTCCCAAAGGGACTGAAGGCCTTTTGCCAGAGTGACTGTGCAGTGGGGGAAGGGAAATGGCCAGATATTTTGAGGATTGCTGGACAGTGGCTCTGAAGTAACACTGACTCCAGGAGACCCAAAACATCACTGTGGCCTTCCCAGA
Organism: Hydrochoerus hydrochaeris; assembly: GCA_004027455.1. Lineage (NCBI taxonomy): Eukaryota > Metazoa > Chordata > Mammalia > Rodentia > Hydrochaeridae > Hydrochoerus > Hydrochoerus hydrochaeris. The sequence continues at coordinate 12,607 of PVLA01002729.1, read as the reverse complement.
AGAGCAGGAGCCTATAGAGGTCAGGTGATCAGTGGATCACGATGAGTCCAGTGGGGCTTCAAATCCACCCTGTGCTCATTTCTCCCATTCCAGAGGGCGTAGTTGGGATAGAAGTACTCAGTACTTGGTGGAATCTTCACAGTGGTTCCTTAACCTGTAGTGTGAGGGCTATTACGGTGGGATAGGCCAAGTGGAAACCATTAGAGTTGCATTTGCCTGGTAAATAGTAAACCAAAACAACATTGCATCCCTGGAGGAATTGCAGAGATGCATGTCACTATCAAGGATTTGAAGGATGCAAGGGTGGTGGTTCCATCACATATCTCCATTTAACTTTCCTATTTGACTATGCAGAAGGATGGGTCTTGGGTAATGACACTGTTGTGACTGCAAACTGAATCAAGTGGTGACTCCAATTGCAGCTAAGGTACCAGATGAGGAGTCCTTGCTTGAGCAGATTAACACATCTCCAGCAGTATACTGTCACTGTCCTACCTCGGGGTTAACTTTCCAACCCTGTGTCACATTCACAGGGATTTTGGTGGCCTTTCTCTCCCACAAGGTCCATTACATTGATGATATTATGCTAACTGGACCAAGTGAGCAGGAGGTAGCAATCACTCTGGATTAGTTAGAAAAGCTCTTGAGAGCCAGAGGATGGGAAATAAATCCAACTAAAATTCAAGGTCCTTCTACCTCAGTGAAATTTCTGGGAGTCCAGAGGTATGGGGCATGTAGAGATATCTCTTCTAAGGTAAAGATAAGTAGTTGTATCTGGTTCCCTCTGTAAAAAAAAAAAAAAAAAAAAAAAAAAAGAGGCACAATGCCTAGTGGGGCTATTTGGATTTTGGAGGCACACAGTCCTCACTTGGGTGTCTCACTCCAGCCCATTTACGGAGTGGCTCGGAAATCTGCTAGTTTTGAATGGAGCCCAGAAGAAAAGGCACTGTGACAGGTCCAGGCTGCGCTCCACTGGGGTCACATGATCCAACAGATCCAATGGTATTGAAGCGTCAGTGGCAGGTAGAAATGCTGTCTGGAGCCTCTGTCAGGCGCCATAGGTGAATTACAGCAGAGGACCTTAGGAGGTGGGAGCAAGGCCCTGCCATCTTCTGCAGACAGCTACTCTCTCTTTGAAAAACAGCTCTTGGCCTGCTACTGAGCCTTCGTGGAAACTGAATGCTTTACCATGGATACCGGACGACTATGCAACCCGAGTTGCCTGTTATGAGCTGGGTATTATCTGATCCACCAAGTCATAAGATTGGATATGCACAGCAAGTTTGGCATTAAGTGGAAGCCATATATGTGTGATCAAACTAGAGCAGGCCCAGAGGGCGTAAGTTACATGAAGAGGTTGCCCAAATGCCCACGGTGCCTACTCCTGCTATGTTGCCTTCTGTGTCCCAGCATGCTCCTACGGTCTCATGAGGCGCGCCATGGGACCAGCTGACAGAGGAAGAGAAGAGCAGGGCCTGGTTTATGATGGTTCTGCACTTTATGCAGGCACCACCCACAAGGGGACAGCTGCAGCACCCTCTTTTCAGATCATCCCCGAGGGGCGAAAGGAAATCTTTACAGTGGGCAGAATTTTGGGCAGTGCACTTGGTAGTACGTTTTGCCTGGAAGGAAAAATGGCCAGGTGTGTGACCGTGCACTGATTCATGGGCAATAGCCAATGTCTGGCAGGAGATCCCTTAGAGCGCCTCCTACTATTACAGGTCCTGTTGTTAAAGTCAGTGGGATGCAGTGGGAAATTACCCAGCTATAAGGTAGAATAAGGTCAAGGCTCCTGTAAGCAAATGGTCACAACTGGAGATCATGTTCATGCCGAAACAGTTCAAACTCATATGCATGAACCCTAGCATCAGAAACAGAAGGAGTTAATGGGATCCAAAAGCAAAATAGTGAATGTAAGAGTAATAGGGGAGGAAACACCAGCAGGGTAAGGTGGAAACTACTGTTAATTTCTTATTGTCTTGTCTTGAACTCTTGCATTGTTTTCACAATTTTGTTAGGTTTGTCTTTGTTCTGTCTTGTTTTGTTAGATTTTATGCTGTCAGATGGTAGGGGCAGCTATTTTGAATATAATGAGATATATTATAGTAATCATGGTTTCCTATTATATTGCTTTGAAGTCTTATAATCCTTTCATTAATTTGTTTGATTGGTTTTATTCTGTTTTATTAGATTTTATTATGTGTGATGGTATGAACAGCTATTCTGAAGAAAACAAGACTTTATGGTAGCCATTGCTGATTTATTATCTTGTTTTGTTCTTCTGTTTTGATTGGTTCTATCCTGTTGCTTTTTATTTGATTTTATTATGTGTGATGATATAGACAAATTTTTTGAGGCAAATGAGAAATTATAGTAGCCATTGTTTATTTCCTATTATTTGGTTTTGAAGTCCTGTAATGTTTTCATTCTTTTGAATGACTTTATACTGTTCTGTTATGTTTGATATTATTGTGTGTGAATATATGTCAACTATTTTGAAGAAAGCAAGAGACATTATGGTAAAAAATAAAGATAAAAATAAAGTTAATGGGAGAAATAAATAAATAAATAAAGTCAATGGGAAACTACAACCACCCCATCCAGGCAGAATGGCAAATGGTCCAGGAATGAAGGTGTAGGTCATCCCAGTGGGGAAAGAACCAAGACCTGCTATGGCGCTTGCTGAAGGCCAAGGGAATACAGAATGCATAGTAAAAGTTAGTTTTAAGCGCCAGCTACAATCTGTGATTAGCAACAGAAAAAACAGTTCTCTCCTGCTATGCTTACTGTGTAATATAATGTTGACAGACTTCAACATTGGTTCTTCAGTATGGTTATGATGTTACATTGTTCAAGCTATGGAATGTTAGGAGTCAGGAGCATCTGAAGGAGACTTGCCTTCTAGTCTGTGGAATCAACACATGTCCATTTGTATGTGGAATATTTATGTTAGGTGTAATTGTGAACTCGTCTTTGTATCTGGAGACTACAGGTTAAAGGAATTTGTCTGGTTGTCAAGCTGAGGGGTGGACTATGAGAATTAATTGACTGTGTCAACTTAAGAACTGACCAATTAAACTGGAGCAGTGTAGTTCTGGGTACAACCAAGGGGATTTTCTGGGTGTGAGTGATGGCTACCACTGGGCCTCCTGCCTTCATGGCATAAAGGGAAATGAAGACAGAGGCTGCTCCTGTGTCTTCAGAGGAACTCCAGTCTGCGCCTTCACCTTGGCGTCATCTCCTGGCTTCCAGGGTAGACCCCAGCCTCCCAATACAACTTGCGCAGGGCACTACAGTGGGCTCCAGGCCTTCAGTTAGACCATCAGGTCCCCCAGTGCGCAGACAGCCCTCTTGCACCCTTCCACACCTGACTCTGGGTGGTCATTGTGAGCCAGCCTTGTAAGTGCTTATATATTTGTATATCTTGCATTAGATCTCTTTCTCTAGTAAGTGCTGACTCATACAAACTTAATAAGGAAAAAGGCTTCTTTTGGCTCACAGTCTGTCTTTTGGTTCCGTTGCTTTGGGCCGGTGGCAGCCCAGGACATCACGGTGAAAGTCTGGGATGGAGGAGGCCTGTTTACCTCATGATAGCAGAGAAGCAACAAGAGAGGAAGGGGCTGGTGCCCAGCTTCCGCTTCAAGAACGCGGCCCTGTGACTTAACTTCCTCCACCAACCCCCCTACTAAAGGCTCGGCCACCTCCCAGGGGCACCACAGGCTGGTGACCAAACCTTCAACACATGAGCCTTGAGCAGACATCTAAGATCCAAACCATAGCAGAAAGTTAGGGCCTCATTGCATGAATTGGGGGACACAGGATTTGGTCCACACGGTAGGATGCCAGGCATCACCTCCCAGAATACTCATACAGACGAGGAAATTGTGGCCCTGAATGCCGAGGCAGTCTCGTGCACTCACCTCCTGAGAAATCCTCTCTAAGCCTGCCAGCAGCCCCTTGGAAATGATACAGAGCTACACCATTCTGCCAACTGAGTTCTGTCCAAGGAAGTTACATGTGTCACTCCAGTTCTCCTGCTGGGGCCTCACTTCCAGATCTCAGGACAATAATCTTCCCAATGAACTGGTGGGCTGGTTGCCCCTGGACCATGAGCACAGTCGTCAGTCTTGGCACTCTGGAAAACTGGCCTTCTGAGCAAGCATCCACCGACCATCCGTGCTTACGAGCTCATCCAACCTGCAAGCGGGCTGTGCTCGCCAAGCGAGGACGGGCTGGTGAAACCGAGCTTCATTTTCACGAAACAGTAGAGGAAACTTCAGGATTAGCTGTGCTTGTGGGACCACTCCAGGGTGACAAGAGTTCCAAGAAAGGAGAGATCACAGTGAGCAGGAGAAATCTTCAAGGAAGCATGGATCTCGGGTCAGGTCTAGAGAGACGTGTGGGATCTAGACACTCAGAGGAGAGGAAGGAAGACGCTGTGACTGGGGATGGGGCTGGGGGAGGACAGGCGACAGCACACATTAAACAAAGGACCAAGTCAGGATCAATCCAGGTGCGGGCTTGTTGACAAAGGGCAGGGCAGAGCTCTGGCTGATGACGATGACCGATGACCAATGACCGATGACTGCTTTTGCGGAGTGGAACTCCCCACCCTTCCTCCCTCTCCAGCCACAGCAGAGGCCAGTGCCTCCCTGCCAGGGCTTACGGGAATCTTTCCCCAAAGGTCTGCGCACAGCAGGCCTTTTCTTTTCCCTGCAGAGCGGGATTTTCTTGCTGTCCTCCCTGCCCAGGCCCATCTGCAGCCAGTTCTGGGGCTGGGGAGCCCCCTCTTACTGACTTAAGCCACCTCCCAGTTTCTTGGGCTCCAAGGTCCGGTGGGGGCAGGGAGTGTTGGCCAGCAGGTCGATTCCTTCTTGGATTTGAGAAGTAGGCTGCTCACAGGCAGCTGTGCTGAACAGTTATGTTCTGTAAAAGGCCAACTCAGCCCTCCTTCCTGCCAAGGCCAGCAAGCCACCTCCCCGGCGGTCTGGGGGTGTGGGTGTCTGCTGGACGCACAGCAGAGTCTGCCGGGGGCCAGGGCCAATGCAGGTGTAGACCTTCTGTGCTAAACCTGGCACCTTCAGTCCTGTTCCCACTGGACTTGGTGACCAGCGTGGAAACGGGAACCCAACCCGGGCTGACATGGTGTATAGGCTGTGGCCACAGCAGCAATTCCTGGGGCTAGTGTGGGACTAGGGAATGGGGGAACAGGTCTGTTGACATAACTTCAGGCAAAGCCACCCCTTCCTGCCACCAGGCACCAGGCCACTCATGTTCTTCTTTTGCACCGCTGAAATCAGACTCTGGTGGACACAGCTCCACCAGAGGGAAAGAGGCAGCAGGCGCTGCCTTGCTGGTGGATTTGGGAAAGGAGCAGAGTAACTCCAGCTCCGATTTAGGAATCATCCGAACAAGACGGGTTGGGGGATTAAAGAAGCCTGATGTGCGTGGAGAATCTCCTGTTTTATTTCATACGCACAAGTCCCCAGGGTTTCCTTGGCTCCTCCACAAGTCCCACTGGAACCTCAGACACAGCCCTGCAGGGAGCACTAGCTTCTCCATCCCTGCAGTGGGCACCCCTGGTTCACCTGTCCCTGGCAGGGATCCCTGAATAAAGCCCCCTGCTGGTCCTGTGGTGAAGGAGAGAGATGAACACAGTGAATGCTCCAGTGTGGCTCGGATTGCAGGCCGGACTCCTGAGGGCCCCAGGTATGTTTTCTCTACCCATCTGTGGGACCAGAGCTCAGGCCCCAGCCTCCGCAGCCAGCGCCCTACAAAGCCAGGCTCCAGACACGCACACCTCTGCGGGTGGCTTTAAAAGTGTGATGGCCAAATGGGCCACCAAGCAGGCCTGCCGCTGAGCTCTTTGTAAGTGAGACTCAGGAGCCCCACTTTAATTAGAATTCCTGCCCAGGATGAAGGCTCACAGCCACCGGCCCAGGCCTTGGGCCATTGGTCACGGCCCATAAAGGCCACACACAAGCCACAGAGCCCCAGGCCGGCTAGAAGTCTCAGAAGTCTCTGTGGCCCCTGCCTGCAGCCCTGGACTCCCCAAGAATCTGCTGAAGGCTGTGTTCTGCAGGCTGCATGTATGAGGACAGCCAAGGAGGCCTTGGACAGTCAGGGGCCAGTTGGGGGCGCCTCTCTTCTCCCGGCTGAGAGGCCCCTCCTGTCAGCAAGGCCCCAACCCCTCCTTTGAATCTAGCTGTAGGAAATGACATTTGAGCATCCACATGTCTCGTGTCCGTGACGGCTGCAGAGCGGGGCCAACTTGCCCCACAAGAGTCAGTAGCTGGGAAGGTTTATTCAATCATTCCAATTGTGAAACATGCTAGAACCGGGATCCAGGTTTTCTAACGGCGGCGTCGCAGGGGCTGGGAGGGGCTCTGTCCTGTGGGTTTCCTGCAGCCTTCCTCCCTTCTAGCAGAGACTGCGAATGGTCTCGGGGAGAAGCCGAGGTTTATGGAGCCCCCGCTTCTCAGAGGCCATGCCCCAGTGGAAAAGTCCTCGTCTACCTGCCCATCTGTACAGTGTGACCATAAAGCCACTAAATGCATGCCCACTGGTTACCCCCGAAGTCGTTTCAGATCCCTCCTTTGATGCTACATCCCTTCAATTTAACATTTTGGACCCCACCAAGTTTTCCTAGGGAAGTTAGGTTTTGAAGGATTGGCAGTCATTTATATGTTAATATAAATGAAGGCCCTAAAGCAAGAATAATTTAGAGACTTAGAAGGTAGGAGGGAAGGATACCAGGGTCCTAAGGGGAAGGGAAGGTGGAGGGTCAGCCAAAACTGGACTCAGAACCCGGGCAAAGGCAAACTAAGTCATTTAGATTTTCTTTTCTTTTTTTTGTCTTTTTTTTTTTTTTTTGTCTTTTTGAGACAGGGTCTTGCTATACATATACAGTTCAGGCTGGCCTTGAGCTTACTTTGTAGCCCAGGCTGGTCTCGAACTCACAATGATCCTCCTGCCTCAGCCTCCCGAGGCTGAGTATCAGCACTCATTTTGCTGCAGATGGGCTGCCTAATAAACCTGACCTCAAGGCTCCCTCTCACACAGCATCTAATTAACTGATAGCCAGGATTTGGGGCTCCCGCCTCCCAGGAGACTCCTCACCAAATCCCCTGCCCTGTGGGGTAGCGCCCTTCCCAGTCTTGCTGAGAGACTCTCTTGGGGCAGATTGGCCTCCCAGGAAATGATAGAATGGAGGATGATGGGACCACCATGCTAATTGAAACGAGTAGTAAATAAATACATTCAATTCAATTAACTAAAACAATCCATCATTACTCAGACCTAATGTCCTCCTGTAAGGTCGAAGCTCAACGCTGCTATTAAGAAAGATCAATCAATCATAGTTAATCTGGGAGGGAAGCGAGTTTTCATTCCATCTCCCTATTTACATATTTTCAAGATATTCCTATTCCTGAAGACCTAGTCCTGATTTCTTATTCATCTACCCCAAGAAGTCATTTATCTCATTTATCAAACACCTACTGCATTCCAGCCACAGTGGGGCAGGAGATGCGAATTAACCGAGGGCAGTGGCTGATGTCAGCAGTCAGGAGGAAAACCGTAGAAGTCCTATTTCGGTTTATTTTTAAGCTTGCTCTTAATTTCTATTTTTGTATTTCCTTTATGATGATTAATCTATGAGTAAAGAAGTATATGGGTGTTATTTTTAAATAAATAAATACCAGAATGTTGAGGAGACATAACGCAGAGATTTAATCTGTGGGCTGCCTGATCACAGTTTCCAGACCCCTAGGGTACAGTAGTGGTTCTCAGAGACACTGGAGGAAGAGCCTCCCCAACAGCTGTTTCTAATACACTCGCCCATCTGCCCGCCAGCTCCTGTCAGAAGCGCAGGACAAGAGATGGATCAAACCTCTGGTGATGCCAAAAAGCTCTGGGCAGTCTAGGTGCTACTTCTACCCCTCGCCTAAGGCCCAAGAGGACAGACCTTTCTCTGACACTCTGGGAGGTCTGCCTAAGTCCCTGCCCTGCCGGCACCATGAGGTCCTGGGGTTCCAGGGCTTTGTGTCACTGCCTGCATGATTTCAGTGCTTTAAAAGTAGATGGTTTAGGGGCTGGGGATTTAGCTCAGTGGCTTAAGCGTCTGCCTGGCAAGTGCAAGGTTATGAGTTTGATTCCCAGTACCAAAAAAAAAAAAGTAGATGTTTTAGCCGGGTGTAGCACTGCACACCTACAATCCCAGCACTCAGGAGGCTGAGGCAGGAGGATTGCAAGCTCAAGGCCAGCCCGAGCTACATAGTGAGCTCAGGGCCAGCCTGAACTACCCTATCTCCATAAATAAATAAATAAAAACTAGATGACTGGCTGTCTATTCAAACAGTTGCTCCCGGGGGGCAGGTTTTACTTCAGCCCTTTAGGTCTGGGCTGGACACTTCCAGCCCCACCATATCTGGACTGATCCAGACCAGAGAGAGCCTAGCCTCCAGGAAGCTCACTGGCATATCTGGTACCCCTGGGTTTTTCAGCCTGGTGCCACTTTTCAGAAGGGTTAGGAGACATCTATGTGGACACCATTCACATCCCCACTTGTGACTATAGGTCTCGGTCGTCAGCTTGACTGGGAGGAGAAACACCTAGGAAGTCAGTGGAAAACGCTTCCAGGGAGTCCGAGAGGCCCTTCCCAGAGATGCTTGGCATGGGGGCAGCAGCAAACCAAGGAGACAGACCTGCCCTGAGAGGAAGAGGGAGGAAGCCGGGCAGCTCAGGGCTTCGGCTCTTGGCTTCCTGGTCCCCATGAGGTGCCGGCTTCCCTCAGCCAGGCCTTTGGGCCATGCTGATCTGCCTCACCTCAGGCCCAGAGCAGTGCGCCAGCTGACCACAGGCTGACACTCCGCCCCACAGCTGTGAGCTAACATAGGTCTTTCTCCCTCAGGCTGTTTATCTCTGGTATTTGTCGTAGCTATGGGGAGCTGACTAATGCAATGCCCCACTGCACAAGGGTGAGAGGGAGCTTTCAGGGATGTTTGTCACTGTGAAAGAGCCCAGGGTCTCATCTCCCCAGGAAAGACAAAAACAGCTAGATGGTCCGGTGGACTGACCCCTTGGCAAAGGTGAAGGCGGGAGAGGAAGAAGGCCGTCCTGCCGTCAGAGAGGTGGTACCCTGCAAACCACCATCAGCACTCACCCACACACGCGCGGACCAGGCTTCAAGAAACGCCTCCTCCTGGCACCAGAGAGAGCGGGCCCCCGCCATGAAGCAGCCAGGGACCTGGTGCACACGGTGGACCTGGGCTCGACACAGCTGTCTGGGCCACAGGAACAAGCAGCGGCTCGTATGGTATCAACCTGGCTGCACAGAAGACGCTGGGAGGAAGACAGACGCACCGTACAAATGCACACAGCAGCCTACACACCTGGGACCGCTTTCCAAAATCTACTGCTGTGCAGACGACACTATCTGCTGATTGTAAGACTACTGCAAAAACAAAGTAGGAAAAAGAAAGGAAAGAAGAAACCAAAAGGCAAAGCTAGGTTAGTGTCCCCATCCCATCCCTGTCCTGCACTTTCCCTCTAGTACTGGGAAATGATCCCAGGCCTAGCACATGCTAAGCAAGCAGTCTACCACGCAGCTACACACAGTCCTTTTATTTTGAGACAAGGCCTCCCAAGTCACTACAGTACTCAGGCTAGCTTCAAACTTGTGATCCTCCTGCCTCAGCCTCCTGAGTAGCTGGGATTACAGACATGGGCTACTGTGTCATTCATTTCCCTGTGTGAAGGCATTTCTTCCCAGTTTCCAGCACCCTCCATCTCCCTCATTATCCATCACCCACTGCCTTCCTACTGTCTCTCTTGTACCAGAGGAATCACGGCCCTAGCTGTGGCTATGGGCTGAGTTGGGGGGTGCCAGGGGAGGGGGCCTGGCAGAAGCATCTGGGCGGAGCAAACCTTAAGCAGAGGGCATCAGGAAGTGCCGTGCCCCCTCTCTCAGGTTTGTGCGTCCTGCCCACCCACCCCTCCCCTGGGGCACCAGGTTGAGCGGCTTTGCCCAGGCTGACTTGTACCTGACCCAAGGATGTCCCACTCCTGCCAATTGGCAACCCCTGAAGTGACAGCGGATAAAGAATTCTGCCTGTCTGACTTGCTTCCTCCCAGTTTGGAAAAAAAAAGGCAAAGATAGAGAAGGTGATCAGAAATGAGACACATCAAGAGAAGCGAGCTTGCTTCTCCTCAACAAGGCCATCTCTCTGATTTCAGCTTTGGGTCACCACCAGCTCCTTATCCTCCGGCAGCTCTGCAAGTGACAACGCTGAGCATAACCTTGCCTGCAGTGACTGCTCCCCAGTAGCAGCCCCCCTGCAGAATGGGGCTAGTACATGGTCAGGCCACCTCAGATGCCATTAGCCCCAAGCAGCCAACTTCTAACGCCACAGGCAGCCAGGTGTCCATCCAAGTGGTCTTCCGGGTGATTCAGGGTCCAGCAAACCAAACGTCCATTCTGTGAAAAATGGGTAACCCCTGGGCAGAGGCCGGGGAAACTGATTCTGCCCCAAAACCACTGTGTCCCCCACAAACAAGGCCAGTCTGATTCACTTGAGGGCAGTTGCACTGTGGCCCTATCCATGTTCAGTTATACCCTAGATGTTCTCCATGGTGAGATTCCATTTGGAAAATAGATACTGGTTCAAGTAGAGAAACACAGTAAGATTCCCAGTGCAGCCCCTGACCCCTCCAGAGCTGCCCGGACCTAGGCCAGCCTAGAGGTGATCCAAAGGCCAGGAAGGATCTCTCCGAGACAGCCTGGCTCTTGGAACGCAGCATTCCTGGGAGAGGAGCTGGCTCTGCCCACTTGCCCCTGTCTTCTTACCCTTGAGTTCCGGAAGCAATGCACCCTGATCACTGCCCATTGGGGCTCTCTGGGTGGAGCAGAGGGCCTGCTCTAAATGAGGGAATGAGATGTTACATGGGGCTTTTCTGGTTGCGCTGAATTATGAGTTGGACCCAAGAAAGGCGAACCACGATTAGGATCCCACACACGGCATTCAGAGAACGGCCAATAAAACGGAGAATGACTGAGTCAGAGCCCATGGCCATGTAGCCAGGCTGTCCCTGTGTCTCTGTCTTGTCACCTCTTCATATAAGGACACCACTGCCTCACAGAACCACATCTTATCTAATTAGATCTAATGCACTGACCCTAATTCCAGCCACCCATCTTGAGAGACAAGGAGTGAAGACTTCAGCATTTCTTTTTGGAGGACACAATTCAACCTGTAACAGACTCCGGTGCCTGCTCTAGATCGGAGATTTTCAAAAGCAGAAGGCTCATGGGGTGGTCTGGTGGCTTGAAGGGACTGGAGAATGAAGAACCTGAAAAGAAGGTAGAGTACCTGCCACCTCACTCGAGCTGTCTGTGGCTTCTGGAGGCGATGGTGGGGGGGACCCCAGGGATTCCTCTGATTGTGCATGAAGCAGAGGTGATTGGCAGAGGGACAGGAAGCAAGGGCTCTGGGGCAGCAAACTGTTTTGTGCAGCTGTAATACCAGATCCAAGCCTGGGCGACTTCCAAGGGAAGGGAAAGATGCTGGTGGCCAGAAGATACAGGGTTCATGGTGTTGCTGTCCTAGCAAGGACCCTCCGGCCCCATCACAACATGGCAGAGACACGGAGAGGGAACGGACCCCATACAGAAGGGGCGAAGGCATGCGATGGCCTTGCTCTATGGCAAACCCACTCCAAAGAGCCAGTCCATTTGCCAGAGGGGAGCCCTGTGGCCTGCTCTGGAAGGTTTCACTGCCTCAGCACCACAAGCTGAGGCCCAAGCTTCCAGCCCACGAGCCACACTCAGCTGCTGCAGGGGTGTGCACCCTGAAGAGTGCTCTGCTCACCCCACAGAAGCTGCCCCCCAAAGCACCCCAGTCCCTCTCCACACCGACGACAGGATGGTCAGCTGAGGAGACCACTCCTCAAGCCCTCTTTGACCCGCAGCTCCTCGAGGACAGACCAGCAGGTCCTTCTCCCCGCTCCTCCTGGGCTTTAGCAGCTGGGGCCAGAGCTGCGTGAGCTTAGGGGCAGGAGCAGCTCAGCTCTGCACATGTGTTTTGAAATGTGAAAAAAACCAGGTCTGAAATGCCAGGATGAGATGGTGCAGGGGATGACAGGCAACAGGAAAGACACACCACCCGTCTAAGGGGTCACTAAGGCATGCACTGACCAGCTGGACAGAAAATGCATTATTTACATCAAAGCAGCCTTGAATTGGGTGTAGTAACACCTATAATCTCAGTACTCAGGAAGGCTGAGGCAGGAGGAGCACAGTTTCAAGTCCATCATGGACAATTTAGGAATTTAGTAAACCTCTGTCTCAATATAAAAAGAGTTGAGGGCCAGGGGTTTAGCTCAGTGGCGTAAGTGTCTGCATGGCAAATGTGAGGTTGTAAGTTTGATTCCTAGTACCAAAAAAAAAAAAGAGTTCAAAGAGTTGGAGATGTAGCTCAGGGTTCAAAGCCCAGTACTGAAGAAGTCGTGTTCAATCCCCAGGAGAGAGAGAGAGAGAGAGAGAGAGAGCGAGGAAGAAGAAGAAGAAGAAGAAGAAGAAGAAGAAGGAGGAGGAGGAGGAGGAGGAGGA